>JANAVB010029620.1:6548324-6573324 GCA_029216955.1 Iris pallida
ATATTATAGAATATATATATCTAATATATTATATATATTAGAGAGAGAGGAGGAGAGAGAGAGAGAGAGAGAGAGAGAGAGGAGAAGTAGAGGAAGTAAGAGTGGAGGAAGTAGAAGAAGATGAAGAGAATAAGCCACGCAGCAGCAATAGCACCAGGAGCAGCGTAGCATAAGGAGGAGAATGAGGGGAGAATGGGGAGGAGAATAGGATGGAGAATGGGAAGGAGAATGAGAAGGAGGAGAATGAGGAGGAGAATAAGGAGGAGAATGGGAAGGAGAATGGGAAGGAGAATGAGGAGGAGAATGGGAAGGAGAATGAGGAGGAGAATGAGAAGGAGAATGAGAAGGAGGAGAATGAGAAGTAGAATGAGGAGGAGAATTAGAAGGAGGAGAATAAGGAGGAGAATGAGGAGGAGAATAAGGGGAAAATGAGAAGGATAAATATAGGAAATAGGGTATTGATGAGATATTGAGTTTGACTTCTAAGATGGGTTAGAAATAAGTTATCTTGGTAGCTAATGACTATATGAGGGTAGTTTAGGATAGTCTTGACCTCCGTTGACCAAGAGTGGACATTTTGACCAAAAGTCAACTTCAAGTCAACACTTGACTTAGAATTGACCAAAACCAAACCAGAGTTGACCAGTTGACTGAAAATCAACTGTTAGTCAACATTTGACTTGTTTGACCTAGGTTGACTCAGTGTTGACCCGAGTTGACCAGAGTTGACTTTTTGACCAAAAGTCAACTGTAAGTCAACCTTGACCCAAATTGACCTAGTTTGACTTGGATTGACTTCCTGTGACCGTGTTTGAGCTTGGTTGTCCTAGTGTGACCTAGGTTAGCTTGGTGTAACTTAGTTTGACCTAGTTTTGACTTAGACTTGCATATCATGATTAGATTAGCTTTCCTTTTATTATTAAACCATGTTTTGACTTGTAGCATCTCATCTTTAGGTCTGTGATTACTCTGAGCGTCTGTTCACCTTATCAGCTCAGGACCACAGGCGAGTACATTCACTGATAGTTTTTATTGTTTTGATATCTACTATATCCGATTTAGTTGTAGTGTCTTACTTGACTCTCGACACGATAGTTCACGGACTAGTATTATCGGATTCCTGTCATGAGATGTCATTCCTGGATTTCTTGGGATACTGGTACTTGCTTGGTCTTGATTCTTGTACTTGTATTGATGCTAATTCCTGAAGAGGACTTGCTCCCCTCTTAGGGAATCCCGCGTCATGACGTGCTATGTCCGGATCCGTATACTATTCGGGGATGGGGGAATTATTAGAGGTTATGTGATCAAAGCCCTATGTCCTTATTTTGCTAGCGCCACCCTCACCTCACGTAGGGTGTAACAGACACCACTTGCCGGGTTATCCAGGTTGGCCGGCATGACCCTTCTAGAGATTTTCTTGTGATTGTCGGGCCAAGTGGATAACCCTATCTGACTCCCTAGCCGATCACATATCGCTCTAATAATTAAATCATATTTTACATTTATTGTCGTATCTTATATTCTAGTTCAGTTTTACTTTTTGTACTTCTCACCAAGTTATGATTTCATTTACTCACATGCTCTACCTGCCTTTATACTGTACTATGATTTGAGACTAAGTCTTGTTTGAAAGAAGGGTTACAATCCCGGTCCTTATTTGGTTTAAGGGTTGTAACTCGGCTTTCGATTGGTTCCCAAGTCGCCCTATATCTTTGTCTTGTATTTCATTATACTGTCTCTTATAGTATTTGTCAATTCATATGGAACTACTGTTGGTGGTTGTACTTGCTCATTTTCCTGACAGGATACCGTTGACAAATTTTACAGATGATTCAGAGGCTGATTGTCCGACCTATTATGGGGACGGGTTAGATAGAGTAGACTTAGACCGTGGCTTGTTAGTAGAGCCACTAGACTTTGCTCCCCCTGTGTAGTGTAGTTTAGTTAGGTTTGCCTGGCCTGCGAGCCAGCTAGTACTTTTCAGACTGTAGTATTATATTATATTCTGTGATGTTATGTTTAGTCTTGGACTTGTGTGGATCTCGAACTTATTTCCTGCTTCATCTATCATATTTTCTTTCCATACTATCTACATTAGTTTTACATTTGTGATTGAGACTGTATTGCTATGTCACCTCCATTCGGAGTGTATATACTGTACAGGTACCTTTATCTGTTTAGTTATAGTATTTCTAGATGACCTAGACAACGTTCTACCGCCGATGCTGCGGCGTAGGCTAGACGTACCCACTTCTCGTTCCCCTAATCAGGGTGCGGGTCGTGACACCATGATCCACGGTATGGGATTTCACTCAACATAGAGGCTATTAAGTTAAATAAAATGATGATTATATGGAGAGAACGGATTTCTGAGTTCTTACATGGCAGCCCTCTTTGGGACTATTAAGTGCCAGACAGGCCGGCTGGTTTCCACCGATATTGCAAACCTGCCACACGGGCAGGGAGTGGTATCTGCTTATATTATTTATTGTATATTGTATATTAACGACGGACGTCCCACTGGGACTCATCTAAATACATGATTGGCACAATTGATTGATTGGGTAAACTAGCCTTGCTTGCACATAGTAAGAACTGAGGAATCCTTTATCGAATAATTCCAGGATAACTTGGAACTCATAGTAGCAAGCCGTAGTAGTTGTATGGCCGTTTAAATTGATTTGTTTGTGTACTGTATCTACTCTATTAACTAACTGAGATGATCAGAATGTCAGGGCATGACGGGCCAACTTCTGTCCTTGTTTGGTTGGGAGGTTGGTTCGAAGTGTCGTGATGTTGTGCGAATCCCAGTGGCAAGCAGAGATCTACTTATCATATTCTCTTATTACTGGTTTTAATTCCTCATATCGTGCTTTCTTGCGGTACTTGCTATTAGAGGTCTAACCTCTCTGGTTTTGTATGGCCAGATCTAGAGCCGGTTCCCGAGGACTCAGCTTACTTCCACCTCCAAGATGGTCAATACTAGAGGAATGATCGCAGGAGAACTCGAGTGGGTTCCTTACTTCTCCGCTCGTTTTGTTATTTACTTAATACCTTGCCGTTTGGCACCGATATGTTAGTCGAATTGTCTTGTACTTACTTTTACATAATTGTAACTAAGTCAGGCTGCAGCTGATAACAATTGTGTATACTTTGCTACATCTTCTGGCTATGTTTTGTAAAGCCAGATATCAAGAAAATTTTGACTGAGCGTTTGGGATGCCTTACTGCTTTATCTTACATGTTCTCCATTTCTGTTTCATTTTGAATGATTGAGACAATAGATGTGAAGTGACCATAGTGTGACTTTTATGTAGTATGCACCCCCTCGTCTTATTAGACAACATTGATCGTATTATATGGTATTCCTCTTCCCGTAATACGTAGCTGGCTGAGTCATTCCCTTGCTCTCCAGTATTCTGGTTCTGGGGCGTGAGACCTCCATCCTTTTCTTCCTCGACTCGGAGAAAGGGGACGAAAGAAGTTTTACGGCAGGCCCCGTAGCTAAAGCACTATAGGACATCGTCCTCCTCAACTCTTGGAAGTGCCTATGACGAGAAGTTCATGGCCTCCTTTTATGTAGAGAGCAGTCAGCCCTTCGAATGCACCATTCAAGGCATGGTGAAGTAGAGAAGCCTTCATGATGAGGATTGACGCCTCGATTTCCTCCATGCATGATTCAATATCCTTCCGATAACGACAATTCAAGGCCTGAAGAAGGATCTAATCAAATCCTGAACGGACGTCAATTAAGACTTGCCAGGCTGGCAACGTTTCAAAGTGCCTCCCAACTGACGACATGAGTGGCCCAAATGACTTCACAAAGTTCTAACGGACGAAGCCCATCTGGTCCAAGAACTCCACAAGTCCATGCTTCTGTAAAGGTATTCCAAACTCATTTGAAGTTTGAAAACTTTGAAGGGTGTCTTATAGAACCTTAACTAATGATGATTATAGCTCATGATCCATAAATTCACCTCTAGAACCTCTGCAGCAAGATTTGTCCAGTTAGCACCACGTGTCATCATAATCAAGCCAGGCGGTTACTAAGCTAAAGCAAACAGTTGTGACAACCCAAATTGTGTTAATCCTGCAAACGATCTCTCCTCATCAATGCTCCCTGTATAGTTTGTCTACTGAAGATGACTATAAAAGGAGGTACATGCCTTCCAAGAACAAGCACAAAAAAAAACTCGAAGAACACCACAATTTACACAAAAGATATTCTACACTGAGAGCATATTGAAAGAAGTCAAAGTGTATCGATTGTCAACGGAGCAAATGAGTCACTGCAGTACTCGACATCCACCGTCACACTTCGCCAGATCTTATATTTGTACTAAATGCTCGTTATTAGGATTCTCTGTTGTACTTTTTATTGTAATCCAGTAAAAGAAGAAGCTTTTTTAAACTTTCCCTCTATTTACATTTGTGATGGCAATAGTGGTGATTGCATAGGCTGGATAATCGAGACATTGATGTATTAAGGATTGATCATGAAAGTTTATTGCTGGTTGATCGAATGAACCGAATATAGGTCTGATCAAATTTTTTAGTATAGACGAAATTATTGATGATTGCAGATAAATTCATGTCTTGATGAAAACAAATGTATATTTTGAGGATTGAATGAAAGCAAAATTTTACGTGGTCGGATTTGAACGATATTGCCAAAATTGAGATCGTAATTGTAAGAGTGCATTTGAGTTGTGCATGATAAGTCAATAATATTTATTGGTTGTTTCAAGGGTTTGGGAAATTTTGTAAGATAGAACATAGATAATGGAAATGATAACTTCGAAAGATAGTAAAATTAGTTTTAGTGAGAATTTAGTATCGATAATAGTGATTTTGATTTAGGCATTGATGCAGTCAGGTTTGAAAGATTGGTTGGGACTCGAACATGTAGTCTTGAGGATTATTGGGATTTGGTTAAGGGATAACACTAGATTTTGACTAGAAGATGATGGGTGATCGAATTGGTAACGTCTTGAATACAGAACGATTGATGATTATAGCTTGGGTCGGTTTGCCCTAGAACTAAGTTGTCGTATGTCAGGCGAGTTGTACATACCCCATGTTTGAGAGTAGCAATTGCAAAGAATAGTATAAATAGAGACAACAAAATTGATGGTTAAGTTTTGGGACTTAGTTGGATTGTTTGGAATGGTATAGTTGCTCGATGAAATTGGCGAAGGCATGAAGGTGACTCAGATTGAGAAAATGAATAGGAAGTTGTGTTCGAGAGATCTTAAATGTATGAGAGGTGAGTTTAAGTTGAGCATAGAGTGATAAAGTTGATGAGTTTGTACTTGGAAAGTTTCGTAAATGAAACTTTTTCTGAGTGATGTATTATGTAGTGCACCCCCTGCCCACTTAGTTCAACATGATGAATAAAATGACACAACGACATTCGGACTTGGCTATGCAGCAACTTGCTCAAAGTCCTGTTTGGTCGAGGCAACCTCGTTTAATTGGGTAGCTTCGATGAACTCATCTCTGCCTTATATTCACACCTAATAAATTGAATCACGTGCTTATTTCGTAGTCAATAAATTGATGCATGCTAACAAAAGAGTTGAACCCATATAGCTAAGGGAATAATCTCATCTCATAGTCCATTTGTATAGAACATGGAAAAGTTAAACTTGTTGCTAGGAAGTATATCACTTCGTTTTTTAAATTGGCACCCGCCCTATCGATTTCACGGCTTTCATAATAGGGAGTTTCTTACTTGTCCTACGAACTATCGACTCGATTAGTATAGACGTGTCCACGGTTTCAAGGCTTATCTTATAGAGTATGACATTGTTTGGAGTACTTTGTAGAACATGGTTTGTTCAAATGAGGCATGAGGCCTATCAAATAGTCATTCCTAATTCGAGATGAGAATATGGTTTAGTTCAGTTTGGTAGGAAGGATATCCAATAGCCATTCCTGGGCTCAGAGGTGTAACACGAAAAGTTCTCGAGGCCATGGGTCACTAAGGCACTTTCCTAGTTTAGGGGCTGTTTAGAGATGGAAAGCTTGAGGGGAACAAAGGTTTAAGTCATATCGTCAGTTAGGCCATGCATTTATGTTGAGTCTAAATGTTCTCGCAGGTGTGTGTGGTCGTAGACAACTTGTGCACAAGATTTTAGATCCTTGAACGAATCGTCGGGACACCGGGATCATGTCCGCCTAGGAGGAACAATGGATAGTTGAGTTGGTTAAAGCACCAGATGATTAGGGAACTTTCAGGGGGCTAATTACCTATGCTGAAAGGATCTCCGTCTATCCCTAGCTATGTCTAAGATGGCTTGAATTACCAGTGACCTTCATATAGATTGAGTCAAGCGTGCTAGCAAAAATCCGTATGCACGTTGTTAGTTGAGTAAAGAAGTGAATGTACGACACACAATGCAACTATTGTAACTTCTCTTCCCAAATTTCCCTAAATATTAATTTTTTATTTCTTTTTATTGTGCTTGAAGATAGTTTTCATCGAGACTTTATGAATAATTTTATGATTAATTCTTATCGAAAACTAGTTTTAAATTAAATACTTTGAGAGTGCTATTTTGCTTTAATAAATATTTTATTAAATTATATAGCTAGAATTATGAAAGATGTTTTGTTACTACCTTGGATCTTATTAGATATGAATTTCGAAAGTTGTTTTGCAAATTATAAATATTTATACAATTTTGGAATATGTTTCAAAATTATTCGATGACATCGGATATTATCTATATTACTGTGATAAATAATATTGTTTTGATTTAGAAATATGTTAGTTGACAAAATACTAAATGCTATTTGATTCAAAATTACGTATTAAGATTATATTAAACTAGTTTTAAATATTTATTTGATTTTAAATTTAGGGATATTGAATTGGATTTGATTTATAAAATATACGTTACAAGATTTGGATGACGACAAATGTTATTTTAAAGTATAATGATAATCGATTATTTTAAATTTAGATGCTTTAATTATTTGATATCAACGAACACTATCTTTAAATTATTGGTAAGATCAACTATTGGATTAAGATTACAATGTAATATGATTTAAACTAATAGATATTATCGAATATACATTTTGCACATTATTTATATGATATTGATTAGATTAGTTTTGTTTTAAATATTTAGTTTGATTTAAATTAGAAAAAAGGTTTATCTAAACCCAAATCCTAAACTTTATCTAGCTAGGAGTTTTGACTCCTATATAAGGAGCCCTCCCTTTATTTTCTCCACAAGCATAAATTTTAAAATTCCCACAGAATCTCTAATTTATGAAACCCTAACCCTAATCCTAATCGAGTCACCGCACCACCGATGTCATCCTCGCAGACCTCACCTCCATGTTAACTCCACACCTCGACGACAGGGCTTCGTCCAGATCCACTTACACACTGAGCCTTTTCCGCCGCCAGAGGCCACACGAAGCGAGCCATCTCCTTGACCACTGGCAGCCCGGCCAACAAACACATGCCACCACTCCCTATCAACATCGGCACCCCCATCACCACCCGCCATTGCCACAGAACGACACCACCACAACTGTCAACAACAAAAACCACAAAATCTTGTCCACAATCACAATGGATGTCCACACCCAAAATTTGGGTCCGTGTCCACTCGTGTCAGCCGAGTGTCCGATCTTGGGTCCAACCCGGTGTCGTAATTTTATTTTCCCAGTGTCCATAATACTTCCAGCATACAACCATCCCTGTGTCGGACACTACATCTTTCCATTCCCAACACTCCACCATCCCAAACCAGAAAAAAATAATAAGAAGAATTAGAAAATAACCCTGACCCTAACCAAGTCGTCGACCGTCGCCTTCTCAGCCAGGGGCTCAATCGGAGCCAGGGTCGATGTTTCCTCAGACGAATGTAGTCAGGCTCCGGCGTAGAGCTTTGAGTAGCATCCACGTCCAACCGGAGCTCCGCCTTGCCTACCGTCTGACCGACCGTATACTCCGGCATTATCGATCCAGATGTCGAGGACGATTTCCTCCAGCCACTTGACCCACCACCACCATGGCCCTGTTGGCACCGTCCTTGTTCGTGCCTTCTAAATACCGGTCCATAGACCACCGCATCCCTGAAATCGGCCGCCTGGCATGTCCCTGTCCATCGTATCCATCGTGGACCCGAGGGCTGCTGCCAAGCCATGGGTGCTCTGTCCACTATCGAGCACGACGAAAGCACTGCCGCGTTACACGCTCGACCGTATCCGACCGACCAACACCTTCGTAAGACTCCTCTAGCATCGAGTGCCCAAAGCTCCGGTGAGCGTCTTCCTTCTCCTCTCTTCTTCGTCTTCCACTTTATTTTATTAGAGTAACTCTATGGAGAGAGAATACTCTCGATATAATGAGAGAATGAGTCTCTCTCTCCACTTAATACTTCATGGATGTCACATCCCAGTCTCATAGGACCGATCGTCCTCGCTAAGGTGTGATATCGCATGAGCCTAGGTTGCGCTCACACAAGGCGGGTTCCATAATGACCAATTACAGGCTAAGCGATGGGGTCGTCGCATAAAGTCCTAATACAAAAACATTGATTAATACTAGTGAAAACTTGAAACAAAACACATGTCAAGCTAATAGCTTTTTATTGATATTGAAACAAAGATTACATAGGTGGGCACGAGACCAAGATTATAATCACTTATGCTCACTTTTCTCATAATACAAGTCACTCTGCACTCTCTCATCTCTCAATATAATTAACAAGCCAGCGGATGATTCAGATAGGCAATATCCATACATTATGTCATGTATAAGTCTAGACTCCATGTGGCCATGTACCTCAAAATGCCAAGGAACTCCGTGCCTTGACGCACCCAAGCGAGCTCCGCACCAATGAGCTTCTACTTGTGCTTGCACGTAAATACTGTGTGGGTGCCAGTACTAAACTGTAGTGGTGGTGTGAGCTTCTCGCCCACCTATATAGAACCAATACGTTCATTTACTTTGTGTAAACTAATCCCTTTATGATTGTCTTTCTATTCTTGCCTTAGGATCGATTTTAGGATATAAACTCTTGGCCTATTTTGTGTCTCTAAACCATCATCGTGCCTTACATCAACATCTTACTTATACCTTGCCTCTAGACCCTTCTCTTGCTAAGGACGTCAACTTATAGACTCGTGCTTGCCTATCTGCCCATATTTGGAACGTAGCAACTTACTTGATCATGCCATAAACTCTATTCGTGCTTCAATATACTTGAGGCAGTGCTTCCCCACTTAGTCTTGTCTATACTTGTGCTATGACAGTGTGGCCGTGCATGAACATGTCAAGGTCGTGCCTCGCAACTCAACATTACTTAATCAAATTTGCCTTACGGGCCTTCTTGACTTACCTCTTAACGACTCAAATCTGACTTATACAACTCTGTGCCAACAACTAAATACTCGATTCCATATCTTGTACTGAAGCACGTGTCTTTGCTATAGCCAAATCCTAGGCTTCATACTGGTGCCGTAGCTATGCAAACCTTTCCCTTGACTCAATTTGTTATGTGTTTACACTTCCTTTGATTCGATCGACACTGTGCATGCGGATAGCTATTTATCATGCTAACTTATCTATATAAAAGGTCACTGGCATTAACTAGCCATCGTGGATATAAATAGGGATATGATGGGTCGGTCAATGCAGGTAGCTAGCCCTAATAACAGCCTACTGAATTCCTAGTTGCCTACCCAGCATTAGCTATATCGTGTTTTCCCCATGGCCGGATCGGTCTCCTAGGCCCAGGTTACCGTCCGAAGAAATATCGCCCTTGTCAACAAGTTGTCCATAACCACGCACCTACGAGACTTCATCTAGACTCACGTAAATGCATGGCCTAATTTGTGGAACGACTCAAACCATACTCTTTAGCAAAATGTACTCGAAACCATATCATGCAAAACGTGCAATAGAACCATGAGACTCCCAAATGAGGGACCGCCTCCACGATAAACCATCGCATGAACTCTATATTCTTTGAAATCCAGGGAATGGCTTTTGCATAGCCTTCCCGCTTAACTTGAACAAAACGTGTTCTTTAGGTGCCATATACCGTGGCTAACTTTTTATTGAACCAACCGTGGCTCGTGCCTTAAAACAACTTGGATTCTATATGACGCTACCGCTTAAGTATACTCTATATGATGAGCCTTAGGATCATAGGACTATATGGCTATAACAACCGCAAAAATCGTAGGACAATGTTAGAATGACTTAGTTAGCCTGACATAACTTGTTGTCTAACTCAATCGTGCAACAACTTGACGAGCAAAGGCTGTGTCAAGCCTTGCATCGTGGGAATGTGTCGTGCACGCATTCAACTTTGAACAACCAAGTTATTTGGGTGCCTAGACTTACGCCATAAGCCGTGCGATATAACTTAACCCGTGGGCGAGCAAAGGCTATGCCAAGCCTTAGACGCTGGAATCTTGCATGCTTTATCAAGCATTTATGCGGGCGACACCTATGATAGGCTAATTGATAGCTTTATGGCGAAGACCAACTTTCCTACTCCAAGCCACGGGACGAAGGACCGAGTGTTATTTTTTGAAAGCCATCGTGCAACACTTCTAAGCCGACCGTGGGACCTTTTTCCATGTTCTAACTCTGTTTGATCCAAGTTGGGATTATTCCCTAAATTATGTGGATCCGTCTCTTTTATTATCAAGCCTACTCATGCATTTGAAAACTTTCATTTTATTAGTGCGAAGGCCAAGCTGAGGCAAGTTCACCGAAGCCACCCGCCTGAATGAGGAGTCGCCTCGACCGTGCGGATCTTCGAACAAGCCGTTGTATGGCTAAGACCAAACGGTGTTGGTGTTTTGATTCCTCTGATTGACTGAGGGGATAGGGCACTATATTATACACCACTCAGAAAAAGTTTTATCCTCGAAACTAACAGAGTACACTTATCAGCTTATAACTTAATTAATCATCCAACGATTCTCGCACACATTCTTCCTATACATTTTTTCAATCCGAGCCACGCTCGTGCTTTGATTATCTTTTACATCAAACAGCTATATCTCAACTTGGGTAACTTATACTCGTCGTGCATACGGACAACACAGTTCTAGGCAACCCACCCAATCAACCAACATTCAAGTTCAACTCAAATCTAATGATCATACTGCCATCAATATTTTTCTTCGTAACACATAATTCCAAAATCCTCGATAACTTCTTATTCTTTTATTTTCATTTGAATTCAACATATCACTTAGTTGGATCGTGCACATATTTTGGACATCCCTAAAATATATACAGTTCAACAAAGCCTCATGATAGAGAATTAGCCATTACCACTCGAGTTGGATCGTGCACATATTCAAGCGTCCCTGAAATATATGTATTTCAGCCAAGACTCGGGAGTGGTCTCCCCACAATTTGAGTCATTCTATCCATCAATACCGATATTCATTCGTATCAATCCTCAAGATCAATCATACGATAATAACTCTCGAAATAGGGATGTCTCGCCTAACCATTAAGCCATCTCTCAAGGCTAAAGTCAATTATCATTATTGGAATCATAGTTCCCAAACAATAATATCAACACTGGCCCCAATCCTAAGGTCAAACCAAAGTTGATAGTACAAAATTTTCTACCCAAGCTCGCTTCACTCTGATTTCTAAACTTCGAGCATAGATTTCTCCTATTCGCACTTACAACACTTAGTCCAAAGGGTCTGAGTCGTTCAGCAAAGCCATCCTACAGTAAGTCTTGTTCAACCAATTTCTCGATATATTAATATCGCTCGTCCAATAACCAATTCATATAGTTTATCTTTTCACATATGTTCGAAACCATCCACCTATCCATCATATCCCAGTCAAGTACACCATAAGATGATTTGTCACTAAACCATAATTCTCATTCAATATTCCCTAAGTCGTTTATCATAATTCACATAATCGTTCGCAAGATCGTCTAGCTTAAAATATGTCCAGTCTCACGCAAGTCCGATCATCCATACTGGTCATAAAATTACCATGTATTCCAACAGGATAATCATTTTCATTAAGGTGTAACTCTTGCTTTGAATCTAGACTAATTCGTTCTCGATACGCAGACTGGATCTACTCAATCCTTACGTTTACTAAATCCTCAAATTTACTCAATCGTCAATCACAAGTCTGACCCATCCTCCGATTCACCTTCGCATCAAATCACCAGTCGAAGCAATTCAAATTGCCATGTCCTGATCTTTCGAGTTTGATCATTCCTACGACATGAATCACCATGTCATCGTTCATGCAGAATGATCACCCTAATTCCAACGTAACGCATGTGCGAGGCTGGAGTTGTGCTCGCACAAGATAAGATCTTTGATGTTCTGGTTATCATCGAAGAAATTAAGACAAGATCATTTTCATCCAAGCATTCATTTAAATCAAAATCCCAAGTATAGCATCCATCCAAAATAATAACACTTTACACGATCGTCATTCCTCAAGTTAGAGTATCCCAAATTTATCGTACATCGATCTTTGATACGCCTCAATATCATCGATGATATGCATAACCTGACGATATTCTTTTATAATAAATTTTGAGTCATGCAACTGATGCTATCATCCGAATTGGATATACCATAATCTCTTCGATATTTAAGATCAGATTCGATCATTATCCCTTAACTAGTTATATGATCAATTTATTCAAATCCATATTCTCATATGTTCATTCGTCTATCTTAAGTCATCGAGCAACATATTTTCTCAAAACGCATCAATCTATGCTAACTCAAATCATCGAGAAACATCTATTCCAATCCTTAGAGTTATTCTCAAATATTTGAATCATTTTCATTCACACTATCATCCAATCGTGCTAACTTTTCGTATAAGATTCATATCGATTTTCTCGATCGAGTCATCCGTTCGTACACCTTATCTTTTTATCGATTTAATTTTTCTCTCATTCATTCTCGTATTTCATACTTGTACAATCCCAATCTCGTGCGCGTCATTCCTAATTCGTTCAAATCAATTTCATACTAGCTATCTAGTCATGACTAACTTTGAAAGACTCTTTCTAAGGCTTTGTGTACTCGTCGCCTGCTGATAGACTCGTTGGCACCCCATATACTCAATCGATCGACATCCACAAAACTATCCGATACACCACTCAGGGATGAAGTTATTTGATAAATCCTCTAAACTATCATTTGATTCACAATCGATTACTTCAAATCTCTGTTTGAATCATTCCTAAAATTCCAAGCACGCTCATCTATATCGCATCAACAATAACATCGTCGTCCGATAGCACCTCTATCGCAACTACCCAATATTCTTTTGAATCGAGTCTAACTCGTCCTTGTTCGACACAATTTGAATTTCGCTACCGACATTTCTAAAGTCGACGCAATTCTTGGTGTATATGCCCATCCCGACTTAGCCAATCGTGCTTTTACGTGAAACCATCTTTTGTTGTCATTAAAAACTATTCTCATACGATTTGTAAATTACATAGACATATTGTATGAACATCCCGTGGAACATTGAGAGAGAGTGCACTAATGATATCAATTACGAAAAAAACATCAGAGTTTGTGGAAATAACATCAGAGTTAAATAATTCAATCTAGAGTTCAATGACGTAAAGCCGTGCTCTGATACCATTATGTCACATCCCCATCCCGTAGGACCGATCGTCCTCGCTAAGGCGTGATGCTGTGTAAGCCTAGGTTGCTCTCACGCAAGGCGGGTTGCATAACGGCCGACTGCAGGCTAAGTAACGGGGTCGTCGTACAGAAGTTCTAATGCAGAAACATTAATTAATACCAGCAAAAACTTGAAACAAAACACAAGTCAAGCTAATAGCTCTTTATTGATATTGAAACAAAGATTACATAGGTAGACACGAGACCAAGATTACAATCACTCAAGCTCACTTTTCTCACAATACAAGTCACTCTACTCTCTCTCATCTCTCAATACAATTAACAAGCCAGCGGATGCTTCAGTTAGACGATATACATACATTATATCCCGTATAAGTCCATACTCCATGTGGCCGTGCGCCTCGAAATGCCAAGGAACTCTGTACCTTGACGCATCCAAGCGAGCTCCGTGCCACCGAGCTTCTACCTGTGCGTACACATAAACACTTGTGGATGTCAGTACTCAACTGTACTAGTGGTGTGAGCTCATTGCCTACCCATACAAAACCAACACGTTTATTTACTTTGTGCAACATAATACCTTTATAATTGTCTTTCTATTCTTGTCTTAGGATTAATTTTAGGACAAACTCTTGGCCTATTTTATGTCTTTAGACTATCATCGTGCCTTGCACCAACAACTTACTTATACCTTGCCTTTAGAACCTTCTCGTGCCAACGGCGTCAACTTATCGACTCGTGCTTGCCTATCGGCCCATATTTGGAACGCCCACAGTCCAATACTTAGCATAGCAATAGTGTCCCACATGTCTCGATGTACGTTTCTACGGTACAGGGGCTTGGCATAGCCTTGTTCGTCCTACGGGTTAAGTTGTATCACACGATGGAGTTAGGCAAAAGTTATGTCAAGAGCAATCGAAGTAATAGCAAGTACGATCCCACGATTCTACGGCTAGTTATAGCCACACAGTCCTATGGTCTCAAAGTTCATCATATAGAGTATGACTTGGGCGGTAGTATCACATAGAGCACAAATTGATTTAAGGCACGAGCTACGGTTTATTCAAATTGAGTTTGAAAAAGGACTATCAAATAGTCGTCCCTGAGTTGAGTAAAATGATAGGACAACATGGAAGAGTACTCGCGACCATGGGTTGTCGAGGCTGTCTCAAATACTAGAAGTCTTTAACATGGTCCTGAAAAGATGATAACACTAGATAAAGAATGACGGTGTAAGACAGTAGTTCGAGTCGAGTCTTGCATGGTCATTGGACAACTTGTCGACAAGGAAAAGTTTTTTCGGACGGTAAACCTGGGGCCACATGATCGTTCTGGCCTAGGGGAAATACGATATAGCCGAGCTGAGAGTACTGCTCAGGTTAGTCTGAAACTTTCAGCGGGGCTCGCTATTTGCGCTGAAAGGGTCATCGAATAACAAAGCTACAAGTCCAAGTATAGTTTGTGGTACTAGTGACCCTTTCATATAGATGAGTCGACATATTAGCGGTGATCCGCGTGCGTGCCATTGGACTGCATTAAATATTGTATGTACAGGTACCAATGAGTCGAGTTGAATGTGTGCACGATTTGCAACACAATGTTTGGGCCTAAGATTTGGCTACAACGAAGACATCGTACTACGGCACGAAGTATGGCATCGGTGGGTGAGTCATCGACACAAAGTTATAAGTAAGTTGGATTAAGTCATTTCAAGTTTAAGTCAAGAAGGATCGTAAGGCAATATTGGTCAAGTGGTGCTGAGTTGCGAGGCACGACCTCAATGTGGATACACAAACGGAGTTTATGGCACGACTAAGTGATTGAGTCTTAAAGTATGGGCCGAAGGGCAAGCACGAGTCCATAAGTTGACATTGTTGGCACGAGAAGGGTCGAGAGGCAAGATAAGTAAGTTGTTGGTGCAAGGCACGGTGATGGTCTAGAGACACAAAATTGGCCATGCGTCCATGTCCTAAAATTGGTCCTAAGGCAAAAGTAGAAAGAGAATCATAAAGGAATTATGTTGCATAAAAGTAAATAAACGTGTTGGTTTTGTATGGGTAGACGGAGAGCTCACTCCACCAGTATATTTGAGTACTGACACGCACATAGTTTTCATGTGTTGGCACAAGTAGAAGCTCTTTGGCGCGAAGCTCGCTTGGATGCGTTGAGGCACGGAGTCCCTAGTCATTTCGAAGTATACGACCACATAGAGTTTGGACTTATACGGGGCATAATGTATGGACACCGCCTTCTGAAGCACCCGCTGGCTCATCAAGCTTTGTATTGAGAAATGAGAGAGAGAGAGCAGAGTGACTTGTAACTTGAGACCGGGTGATTTTAATCATTGCCTCGTGCCACTTTTGTAATCCTTGTTCAATATCAATAAAGAGCGACTTTTCTTGACCTGTGTTTTAGTTCAAACTTTTCTGCTAGCTTATTCAATATTTCTGCTTCTGGACTTCTGTGCGACGACCCATTGCTTAGCCTGTAATCGATCGTTATGGAACCCACCTTGCGTGAGAGCAAGCTAGGCTCACATGGTATCACGCCTTAGCGAGGATGATCGGTCCTACGGGACCGGGGGCTGTCATATTGGTATCAGAGCACGACTTTACATCCTTAGACTTTCGATTGGATTTTTTAACTCTGATGTGTTGCTTCCATAAATCGATATCGTTGGTGCGCTCTCTCTCAATGTTCAATGGGATGTCCATACAATAAGTCTATATATTTTGAAAAGTATCACAAAGAAAATTGGTTGAACAAAGTTAACTTCAAACAAGTATGGTTGGCTATGTCGGGCTGAACATATACACCAAGAATTGTGTCGACCTTAGAAAAGTCGTATACAAAATTTGAATTGTATCGAGATGTGAATGAGTTTGACTTGATTCATAGAATACGAGATGACTATTGATAGGGGTGCCAGCAGACGATGTTATCGTCGATACGATGTAGATAAAACGTGCTTCAGTTTTGAGGAATTGTTCGTACGAAGATTCAGGCAATTAATTATGAATCGAATGATAGTTTTGAGGATTTGTCAATTAACTTCATCCCTGTGTGGTGTATGGAATAGCCTCGAAAATGTCGATCGATTGATGATTCGGGGTGCCAATGAGTCTATCAATAAGCGTCGCCGTATACGAAGCCATAGATTGAGTATCATCGATTAAGTGGTAATCTTAAAGATTTTGACGAGTAGATTCGATCAAGATAGAAACAACGCACATCGAATTAGGATTATGCAAGTACAAAATGCAAAAATAATTGAGTAGGTAAAACTGAATCAAAGAAAAGTTAAGGTGTACGAACGGATGAATCGATCGAGAAAATTGATTTGAATCGTAAACGAAAATTTAGCACGATTGGATGATAGCTTGCATGGAAATGATTCAAAAATACGAGAATGACTCTGAGGATTTGGGATAGATGTTGCTCGATAATTTGAGTTAGCATAGAACGATGCGACTTGAAAAAAATAATTGCTCGATGACTTAAGATAGACGGATGAACATATGTGATTATGGGTTTCAACGAATTAATCATGTGAATAGTTTGAGGATTATTTATCGAATTTAATCTTGAATATCGTGGAACTTATAGTATATCTAATTCGGATGATAGCATCAGTTGCACAACTCGAAGTTTGATGCAAACAAAGATCGTCAAGTTATGTAAATCACCGATGGTATTGAGACATATCAAAGATTGATGTACGATAACTCGGGGGTACTCTAATTCAAAAAGTTACGGTCGTATAAAATATTATTATTTCGATGGATGCTATTTGATAGAAATGAATGTTGGATGAGGATAAAGTATCTTGATTGCTTCGACGATAACCACAATATCGATGATCTTGTCTTGCACGAGCGCAACTTCAGCCTCGCCCATGCATCACGTCAAATTTGGAGCGATCATTTTGCGTGAGCGCTGGCATGGTGATTCATGTCCAGCAAAAATGATCAAACTCGGAAGATCAGCGCGTGACAATTTGGATTGGTTTGACTTGTGGTTTGATGCGAAGGTGAATTGGAGGATTGGTCGGACCTGCAATTGACGATTAAATGAATTTGAGGATTGAGTAGATCCAATCTGCATATCGAGAATGAATTAGTCTAGACTCAAAGCAAGAGGTATGCCCCGATAAGAACGATTATCTTGTAGGAGTGTATGGTGATTTCATGTCCAGCGTGGATGAATCGGACTTGCGTGATATTAGAGCATAATATACTGTTATGCCAGACGAACTTATGATCGAATACTTAAATTGTGTTAAACGACTTAAGGAATATGGAATGAGAATTGTGGTTTAGTGACAAATTATGTCTTGGAGTACATGACTTGGATATGATGGATAGGTGGATTATATCGAATGGGTTCGAAGAGATAGACTAGAAGTTTAAAAATCGGAGTGATGCGAGCTTGGGTAGAAAATCCCATATTATCAACTTTGTGGTTTATGCTCGAAATTTAGAAATAGGAGTGACAAATTATGGTTTATGCTCAAAGTTTAGAAATCGGAGTGATACGAGCTTGGATAGAAAATCCTATATTATCAACTTTGGTTTGACCTTAGGGTTGGGTCAGTGTTGATATTATTGTTTGGGAACGATGATTCCAATACTGACGATTGACTTCAGCCTGGAGAGATGGCCTAGCGATTAGGCGAGACGTCCTTATTATCAGAGATAGCATTAGTACGATTGGTTTTTAGGATTGATAGGAAGAATCGAATAGGTGGATTGGATTCACTATCATAAGGTTTGATTGAAATGCATATATTTTGGAGATGCCTTAAATATGTGCATGATCCAACTAAATGATACGTTGAATTCAAATAAGAATAAAGGAACAAAAAGTTATCAAAATTTTTGAAATTGTGTGTTGCGAAGAAGAATATTGAGGTTGTACGATTATAGAATTTGAGATGAACTTGAATGTCGATTGATCGGGTGGTTTGCCTAGAACTAAGTTGCCCGTGTGCACGACGATTATAAGTTACCCAAGTTGAGGTATAGTTGTTCGATGTAACAAAGCACAAGCATGGCTCGGATTGAAGAAACGCACACGAGGAGTATGTACGAGAACCATTGGATGTTGAATCAAGTAAAAGTCGCTGAGTGTGTACTCAGTAAGTTTCGAGGACAAAACTTTTTTGAGTGGTGTATAATATAACGTCCCATCCCGCTCAGTCAATCGGAGGAATCAAAATGCCAACGATGTTGGACTTACCATGCAACGGCCTGCTCGAATTCTTGCTCGGTCAAGACGACTCCTCGCTCAGGAGGGTGAACTTGCCTCAACTTGTCCTTCACACTAATAAATCGAAAGTTTTCATATAAACGCATAGGCTTGATAATAAAAGTGGCAAATCCACATAGCTAAGGGAGTTATCCCAAGTTGGGTCAAAAGGAGTTAGAATAGGGAATGTCCCACGGTCGGCTTAGAAGAGTTGTACGACGTGCATTCAAAATGACACTCGGTCCTTCGTCACATTCTCCACAAGACTATGGACTTAGCATAGTCATAGACGTTGAACGTATAAGTGCTTGAGAAAGCAGACGTGATCCTACAGTCCAATGCGTAGCATAGTAATAGTATCCCATATATCTCAATGCACGTTTCTGCGGTGCAAGGGCTTACATAGCCTTGCTCGTCCCACGGGTTAAGTTATATCGCACGATGGAGTTAGGCAAAATTCATGTCAAGGGCTATTGAAGTCATAGCAAGCACGGTCCCACGATTCTACGGTTGGTTGTAGCCACACAGTCCTACGATCTCAAAGTTTGTCATATAGAGTATGACATGAACAGTAGTGTCACACAAAGTACAAATTGATTTAAGACACGAGCCATGATTAATTCAAATTGAGTTTGGAAAAAGGTCTATCAAATAGTCATTCCTGAGTTGAGTAAAATGATAGGGCAACATGGAAGAATACTCGCGACCATGGGTCATCGAGGCGGTCTCAAATACTAGAAGTCTTTTACATGGTCCTGAAAAGATGATAACACTAGACGAAGAATGACTGTGTAAGACGGTAGTTTGAGTCGAGTCTTGCATGATCATTGGACAACTTGTCGATAAGGAAAAGTTTCCTTTGGATGACAAACCTGGGGCCACAGGCTCGTTCCGGCCTAGGGAAAACACGGTATAGTCAAGTTGGGAGTACCGCTCAGGTTAGTCGGGAACTTTCTCCGGGACTCACTACTTGCACTGAAAGGGTCGACGAATAAGAAAGCTATGAGTCAAAGTATAGTTTGTGGTACTAGTGACCCTTTCATATAGATGAGTCAGCATATTAGCGGTGATCTGCATGTGTGCCTTTGGACTGAGTCAAGTATTGTATGTACAGGTACCAATGAGTCAAGTTGACTGTGTACATGATTTACGATACAATGTTTGGGCCTAGGATTTGGCTGCAATGAAGACACCATGCTACGGTACGAAGTATGGAGTCGGTGGGTGAGTCGTCGACACAAAGGTATAAGTAAGTTGGATTAAGTCATTTTGAGTTTAAGTCAAGAAGGGCCGTAAGGTAAAGTTGGTCAAATGGTGCTGAGTTATGAGGCACGGCCTCAATATGGATATACAAACGAAGTTTATGGCACGACTAAGATATTGAGTCTTAAAGTATCGGCCGAAGGGCAAGCATGTGTCGGTAAGTTGATATTGTTGGCACAAGAATGGTCTAGAGGCAAGATAAGTAAGTTGTTGGTACAAGGCACGGTAATGGTCTAGAGACACAAAATAGGCTAGACGTCCATGTCCTAAAATTGATCCTAAGGAAAGAATAGAAAGACAATCATAAAAGAATTATGTTGTACAAAAGTAAATGAACGTGTTAGTTTTGTATGGGTGGGCGATGAGCTCACTCCCCCAGTACAGCTGAGTACTGACATCCACACAGTTTTTATGTGCAGACACAGGTAGAAGCTCGTTGGTGCGAAGCTCGCTTGGATGTGTCGAGACATGGAGTCCTTTGGCATTTTGAGGCATACGATCGCATGGAGTTTGGACTTATACGAGACATAATGTATGAACATCGCCCTTTGAAGCATCCGTTGGCTCGTCAAGCTTTGTATTGAAAAATAAGAGAGAGCAGAGTAACTTGTAACTTAAGAGAAGAGTGAGACTGAGTGATTGTAATCATAACCTCGTGCCACTTTTGTAATCCTTGTTCAATATCAATAAAGAGTCTCTTTTATTAACTTGTGTTTTGGTTCTAGATTTTTTGCTGGCTTATTCAATATTTCTGCTTTGGGACTTCTGTGCGACGACCCCGTCGCTTAGCCTGTAATCGGCCGTTATGGAACCCGTCTTGTGTGAGTACAACCTAGGCTCACGCGGCATCACGCCTTAGCGAGGATGATCGATCATACGGAACAGGGCGTGACATCTTTCATGATTACAAAAGTGGATGTTCCATACAATAAGTCTAAATATATTGTGATGCTTGAATGTGATTATTGTTGTTTTGGACACTATCGACCCAACAATGACTCGATGCCATAGTATGCTATTTTACGAATGATGTTTGAAACATAGGAATAGAAAAATATGGCCGTGTATGCTGTAACATGTTGAGAATTGCATGTGATGTTGAAAAAAAAATCGTTAATGAGGCAATTGATGGATGAGTTCAACGAAATTGTTGAGTTAACTCATGTATGGTAGAGTTGTGACTTGAAACCCTAAGATGTTGGCTTTTATGTTGTGATCAATTAGATCACGAATATCCGAAATAGACTTGAGGTGGTATTGTTTAAGGAATAACTTCATTTCTGAGTGGTATATTGCCTCTACCACTTCAGAATGAGATATATCGTGACCCTTCCCATAAGATAGCAATGAGACTATCTGTGAGTATTGGCCAGTGCTGAGACATAGCTGTGAGTCATACCTTGTTGCTAGGAGACTCGAGTGTCCCTTAACGGTGATGTTATGCTGTGTAGCGAGATTATTGGAAATCATAACAGATGCCTTGGTTAGAAATTGCTTAGTCTGACGATGGTCAAGACTAGTCGGATATAGTTATGATGTGGGTAATAGATTTGGCAAGAGCATGTTGTGGCTTAAGGCATTGAATGCTGATTTCGATTGGTTGAATGCAAATCATGTGTGGCTATTATAGTTTGGTTGCAAATATGAAAGTTTGGAAATATTATCGATGACTCGAATGGATATGTAGAAAATTTATGCTTGACCCTGAGGTGTGATAGATGTTAAAACATCTTGACCATCGAAGGAAAGATTCTGAGAAGTATGGTCACGCTTGCCGAGATGGATAGTTGTTGCATACGTACATATATGTTATGGAATTGAATTATTTCACAAAGGTAACAAGTAGTGATCTTGATGAATACTTGTGTTGTATAGAGAATGGATAATTGATGCATAAATTGTTGGATTGGATTTGAATGGATTATTCGACCCTTGCGGTATGAGATTTTAAGAATGTCCGTATGAGGTTTTGATGGATGTAAAATGAATGGGATTGAAATCACAAAATGTGTTAGATAATATCGATAAAGAAATATGACGGTATGGTCGATTGTTGGTTGGGTTATAGATTGCTAGCTTATAACTTAGTTGTATGATTTCTTCATACAGACAGAATAACGTGATTTCATAGTTTTGTTGAGACTCTATCAGAATCGATGACCCTTGAATAGTTAGCCTCGGTATATTGACCCATGTGGATACAAAAGGATTTGGAACTGAAATTAGATTGTTGGTGATTTACTTGATGGATTATATTGCTTGGAATTGTATGTCGGACTAAGAATTAGACCGTAATGTTGCTAGTTTGATATTAGTCAATCGTTGATTAAGTCTAGAATGAGCCTCTGTAGGAATTATTTTCTTGAGGATGACACTGGATAGATAGACTTGATCCTAGCGACCGTAGGCTGCATAATCAATTGTCGGCATAGTCGACAATGGCGATTAGTTGTTAAGACTGAGTTGATACCCATCGGTTTGGAAAGTGTTGCTTAGAACTGTCGGTTACTTGTTGGCCTAAGAATAAAAAATTAGTGTAACCCTAGTAGCCATCCACTCTAGGGGAGTTACTTGAATGATTAGTTTTAGTTGCCGGTATAGCTAGCCTTAGAGACTTGACCGAATAAGAGGTGACCGTTGGCGACCCATAGGATGACCATTTTGGTATTGAACAAGAGATGGTGACAATGAGTATGATCTAAGAAAGTATATGATGCAAATATATATGGCAACATGAGCCTTAAAGATGTTTGACCATTAAGAAGTAATGTGTCGGCCTATAGTTGGAATGACAATAGTGGCGTAAGATTTGAATTATATGTATCGAGCAGTAAATTATTCTATAAGATGGAACTGACTACTCATGACGAGAACGATGGACCAGTTTATGGAGTCAGTTAGTTAGAGTTAGCTCGAATGTTGCGTATCGAATTGAAAAGATGAACTGTTGCTCAGAAGCTTGAATATTGATTTCATAGTCGAAAAGTATGCACGAGAGTGTGCACTTGGCAAGTAATTGATAACGAGTGACTCTCGGATGGTATCTTTAGAAAAGATGAATTGCCTCGATAGAAAATATTGTTAGATTCGGGAAGGAATATAATTTTATATTGATTATTGTGAACTTTTAGTATGGTTGGCTCTAAGTTAGACCCTTGGCCCGAATAATAGCAATATGGTGCTTGGATAAGGAACTTATCCCAGTTGTCCCTGAAGTTAAGTGTTGTGGATTAAAAGATAGCAATTTTGGCAGAGTGAACGAAGAAATAAGTCAATTAAAAGGATGCTAAGTCGGATTTGGGAAAGAGAGTTACACCGTGGCGTATCGGATTGCACTAACACATAAGTTGGTTGAAGTACATATATTTTGGGGATGGCTAAAGTATGTGTATGGATCCAACCGAAATGCTAGGTGACGTCCAAGGTAACACTGGAGGAAGAGCTTATCGAATTTTACTAGCACGGACTTCGGCTGAAATACATATATTTTGGGGCGCTTAAAGTATGTGTATGGATACAAACAAAGTGATAGGCTGTGATGAAGATAGTGCTACATGGAAGAATGTTTGTGAATCAATGATAAGTGCAATTAATTTGGAAAAAGAAAGAAGGATTGAATCATTGATGGATTAAGTGGTACAGTTGGATAGCAATCTCGAAATGGTCAAGTTAGGAAAATTTGATATTAAATTAAAGCTGAATGTGAAACTTGATGTAACTAAGTGAATTAGTGGTATGAGTTATTCTCTTAAGTTTCAAGGATAAATTTTTTTTTGAGTGGTATATTATGCAATGCCCTGCTTCGTACGAGGCATTTGGTTGTCTTGTTGGATGCGATCAGAATGTTCGACCGTATTTTATGTTGGAAATTAAGAGATTTGAGACTGGTGCAGTCTCTCTTAGCTAGCCGAATTGGAATGAATGTTGAAATATAGCTCGCTGGTGGGATAACACATAGTAGGAATACGTGTGATGGAACGGGAAGACCCTTTATACAAATTAGTGGAACTATTCCTTCTACCTTACTCCTTCATGCTTAATAAAATAGAGTACCGTGTTACTATCTTTGTCCCTAAATGTTCCATATTTTAGTTGTTACTTAATAGAGATGCTTATGCTGAGAATCATTGAAATGAATCACACTTGAACTGCGAATGTGACTTGATGTCTGAGAATGAATTGATAATGTCCCTTATGCTTAATGCTGCTGAAACAAATAAAACACTTGAATAATGAGATGCTTTGTGAATGATACCTGATAAATGAACTATGTTATTGACACCAAGATATGAATAAAATACTTGAATCATGTCCACTAAGTATAAATGTTGCATAGATATAAGATGTTGCATTTATTCTTATAAGCAATAAAATGAATGCTATTGCCCCTTTGAAATGAATAAAATGCTAATCGTCCCTCGTGAAAGGAATGTTGTGTGAAATGTTGCAATGAATCGATGCAAATGATTAGGCTTGGGATCACCAAGATCACCAAGTAGAAATGATGGTAATGAAGGAAATGAATAAGTCGTTGAACACGACTTAAAAAGATGATATAATAAACTGTTGTCTTTACTTATTGTCATGACCCACACCCAGTATAAGGGTACAAGTGCGTAACAGCGTCCAGCCTACGTCCAGAATCGGCGGTAGAACGTTGTACTAGGTCACTATCTAAACAACAACTCACGCAAATATATAATGTACTTATCATAAGCTCAACTTCGAACGGAAGAAAAATTATAGATATAATGAAGCTCAATCACAGTCTAAGCACGATAAGATAACACAGAAGTCTATAACTAATAAGACTAAACAACAACAACAAAATAAAACTACC
>JANAVB010029620.1:6578324-6865824 GCA_029216955.1 Iris pallida
TGATCATATAGTCAGGATGCACACTAATAAATATTTTATACTAGTAGAGTAAATATATCATCTAACTTGTATTTGACGAAGGTACGAGGGAGTCAGATATCGGTAAGAAATCACTTAAATGTGATATAGTTATTTACATGTTGAATGCAACTTATCTGCTTAACATGCTAATCAAAATGATGCTATAATGTTGCCTTTTCTATGAATGTTGCCACAACATGCTGAACATGGTAACACCATGTATGATACAATGTTGTCTTGCTATGAACACTGCTTAATCATGATATACATGCTAAATGATGCCTTTCCATGATTACTATAACATATTCAATGTTTGTTAACTCAAACATTGCTTAAAATATGCCTTTATATGAATACTGCTAAAACATGTTTATATGTTTTTTTAATAAATATTGCTCATGAGATGTCAACTGATGCTAGGCTCCAAATAGAAAGATCACTCTAATAATGTTTGCTTAATTGGTTTAGACGAGTGGGCTGGTTCTGCTCACTGGTACATAGATGATGTACTGATCTACGTTGTGGGCACTCTTATTATGTGCTCGTGCTTGGGAAGTTCAATACACGAAGATTGGCTTGATCAGTCTCGCAACATCAAAGATTTGTTGGGCATGCAGAAGCTCTCATTGCAAAATATGTTGTCTTCTTTTTATAAAGGACATAATGTATGGAACATTGTAATTAGTTGTACCAATGAGTTGTAAGCCAAGTCGGCATATCCAGTTGTAAGTGTATGTATTAAATATCAATGTAAGCCTTATGGCATGAGTTTTAGTTGGCTATCAAATGTACAGTGAGATGTGTTGTAACCTTGCATATTATTACAAGACTTGTACTCTCTTTCAATTATCAATAAAGACGGCTATTTCTACATATCTCTATGCAACTTCAAGTTATCTGCTTATTTTTACTTCCACAAATCAATAATATGTTATCTTCAATAAGAAAGATATGTCCACATTATCTTCAATTTGACTGCTTGTGCCACTGCGATGTATTTCTATTCGAAGATTTTTAATTATGTACCGTCTTTGCCTTGTACATGTGCAATACCAGACTTGTACGACATCACGCCCAAGCGAAGACGATCGATTCTAAGAGATAAATGTGAGGACGAATGAATCTGCGGAATTAGAACGTGCCAAGGTCCTCTAGTCACACAGACTAGACTGCGTTCATTATCAATGTCGAGGATGCCGAAAGGAAAGCTAAGAAGGCTTATTTATTGAGAATGAGCTTTTCTAATGAGAAAGGCAGATCGTCTGTCGAAGCTTCCAACAATAATGACCGGGAGTCCAAAGCAAAGTAGGTTATGACCGCAAGCCTAGTCGGGGTACAGCTCTTGCTCAGAATCTTGAGCGATCCCCGATACAAAAAGGGGAACTATTTTTTCAAAGATGAGGACGCATTGCAGTACTTAATGTGCTCCTCGAGGCGAAAAGCTCCATCTACCTCCTCTCAGACGTCTTGACGAGGTAGACAAGGTGGATGACCCTAAATATTGTTATTATCATTGATGCGTCCACTACGCGACTTAAGATTACTACATCCTAAAGAACCATATACAGAGACTAGTCGATACAAATGTTCTTACATTGGACTTTGAAAAAAATATGGTCTCTGCCAACATGGTGACCCTCTCATTCGATAATTTCCTGCCAAAGGAGGTATAAGATAGGGTCGTCCTGATTTCAAGAACAACTATAGAGGTCGTTAATCTCCCAACTGCTCGAACATCGGGATTAGTACCCGTCAAAACACCTCGAGGAGAGGTTACGTGGGTACACTCTGACTTTAATAACGATCTGACCAGGCCCATCGCACGTCCTGCCGGCAAGGTCAAAGAAAAGAAGGTCAAATTCTGTAATGTGATCTCCTCCGCACCCGATGAAGAAATGGTGGAAGCCATAAGGACTGTTCTGGATTACTCACATAATTATATATGATACGTCGGTGATGTCAAGGTCGATCGCATGTATAGTGACTGGGTCGTCTGTGAGCGTCATTCTCCACCGCTTATAGCATACTCTGGGGATTCCAATACATTGGTTGTCTCTAACCCAAACCATGATTAGTGGTTTCAATAATGACAAAAGCTGCCCAAAAGAGAAGATCCACCTGAAAATCTAGATTGGCGATTTGAAGATGGAGGCAACCTGCTATGTCATTGACGCGAAATCTTTCTATAATGTTCTACTGGGGAGGCCATGGATACATGAGCACATGATCGTGCCGTTCAGCCTACACCAAAGCTTCAAGTATGTCAATATTGAAGTATAGTAAAGACTGAGTTCGCGGACATCGATCCCTTCAAAGGGGTTAAAGTTTACTATACACAATCTCGTCTATTCTGAAAAACAATCAAAAGGACTCAGGTGAAAATGCTAATGATGCAGTGGAAGCTCAGACTTATTTCGAAGTGCCTATCAAAGTGAAGCTAAAAGAACGTCCTATAGCACTAACAACCAAGCCTCCGATAAAGGCCCCAACTCCGTTAGTGGTTCGGTTGAAGGGAAACCGCCAACAAGAGAAAATTCCTCAACCAAACCTCTTATAGTGACACTATGCAGTCTGCCTCTTCTCTCTTCAATTCCACCAACCATAAATGTCGGGGGTAGCAATTTGAAGGACATCGTTGTACCTTATTTTCTTGTATTTGACAGTATAGTTCCGGAGGATGAATAAAGGGATGCCTTCGGATTTCTTCTCACGCTGCATATTCTTTTGAACAAGACTTAAGGTTTTCGCTGAAACACAAATTGCGTTCGTTTACTCTATGAGCCTAGTACTTCCAATACACAGAACCTATTTTATAATACCAGCTAGAAATAAGGGACATGAGCCAATTACCTTCGGCCGAATGGAAGGCCCTCGGACCCATATCTCGCGTGAGTCAGAATATGAAACCGATATGGTGCAAACTCACCACTACACTCCTCAAGCCCAGTGTATCATCCACAAGATAGGGTATGACTTAAATAGTAATATGGCCCTTAACTATGGTAAGGGTCGACACTTGCCAATCAAGATTACCGTCCGTAAGGGTGAATCTATCAATATTACAAGAAGACCCATTGTGGTCTAGGGTATGCCTTATCCAACCCCCTGGAATTTTACAATCCAAGGAGGAAACATACTCGGATTCTTCAAACTCTTCCTATGACTCTAACTTCAGCATCGAGGAAGCATTCCGAAAAACATTATCAGTGAATATGACGTTCGTAGATTAGATTGAGAAAGATGACGACCAATTCTTTGAGCCCTTGAAGTCGAACAATGGGCTCAACAACTTGATTCCCAGTGGGAAAAATGGTTCGAACAGGGCAAACCTCCCACCGAAGATGAAGTCGTACAAGTTAATCTAGGAAGTGACACTTCTTCTAAGCCAATCTTCATTAGCAAAATCTTAAGAGGGGAAGACAACGAATCTTTCATCGAGCTTGTAAGAGAGTACATAGATGTCTTTGCCTGGAGTTATGAAGATATGACGGGTCTGGATCCAAATATTGTCATACACAAATTAAATATTTTACCAAATTTTAAGCCAGTAAAGCAAAAGTAATGGCGGTTCTGCCCCAATGTTAAGCCAGTAAAGCAACAGTAATGGCGGTTCTGCCCCATTGTCATGGACGCCATTGGGAAGGAAGTGGATAAACCTATAGTAAGTGGCTTCATCTGTGAAGAAAAATACCCAGATCGGGTAGCCAATATTGTCCCAGTCGCCAAGAAAAAAGAAAGAAAAGATTCGAGTCTATATAGATTTTTGCGATGTAAACATCGCATGTCCAAAAGATGAAGTTCTATTACCGATCACTGATGTGATGGTTGACAACACTTGTGGATTTGGGCGTATGCCTTTCATGGATGGTTACTCGTGTTATAACCAAATCAAGATGTCTTCAGAGGACGAGAAACATACGTCATTCCGGACTTTGATCGAGGTATTCTACTACATAGTGATGTCTTTAGCTTGAAGAACGCGGGTGCTACATACCAGCGAGCCATGAGTACCATATTTTGCAAGCATTTACGCAAGGCAGTCGAATGCTATGTTGATGACATCACTGTCAAAAGTCATTTTCGTGGTGATCACCTTTATGACTTAAGAACCGTCTTCGATTTGATGAGAGCGCATCAATTAAAGATGAACCCGGCCAAGTCCATTCTGCACTACATCAAAACTTGCAATTTGTAACACATTTTTTTTATTTGTAACGGTTATTACCGTAATAGACTAGTAATAGTTATAACCGTGACAATAAATAAAAAATCGTTACAAAAATACAAATTATATAATTTAATTATTTTTATATTGATTGTCACACTAAAAAACTGTAACAAATAATGAAGTTGAGCAGTTCTATCCCAAAATTTTCCGCACCTATTTTTAGGTTCCCTCCCACTCTATTTTGCTGACCTCTCTTAAAAAACCTAGCTTCCGTCTCTCTCCAGAATCCCTCGCAGCCTCTCTCTCTTGAGAAACAAATCCGTCAATCTCCAGAAAACTCCCTCCTAAACTCCCTTTCTAGTTCATAGGAAAACCCTCCCCCCAAATCTTTCCTCTTTTCTTTTTCCCTCCTTTTTTTCTGTTCGACTCTAATTCACTCTCAAACTCCAGATATACGTAAATGTTCGATTTTCTTCCAATTTCTCTTCGATTAATGCTTATATTTTGTTTACACTTTGTAGATTTCTAGGGTTTCTGATGGATTTCTTCTTATATTTTAGGAAGAAGACGATGGCAGGCAAGGGAGGGAAGGGGCTGATTGCTGGGAAGACAACCGCTGCGAGCAATGACAAGGCAAGAAGAGGCCAATCTCTAGGTCCTTCCGCACTGGACTCCAGGCAAGAACATATTCTTCTTTTCTGCGTATTAGTCCTTCAAAGTTACCCCTATTTTGCGTAGCTGGTATGTTAAAACCCACAAATCGACCCCCTCTCTACCTTCCTATCTTGAGAAATCGACTCTACCTCTCGAGTTTATGGGAAAACCCTAATCAAACCTGTCAGCCCGTGTAGAGTTGAAGGTACATCCTCTCCTCTCTCTCACAATCTTGATTTGATTATGGTTTGATTTTCATTTCATTAGGGCATGTTTTTTCTCTCATTCTCTCTCACAATCTTGATTTTTCTTTGATTATGGTTCAATTAGGCTACCACCACAACACCTTTAGCAGCGTTGAAGTGGTAAGGATACCGTCGGCTAGCCCATAGGTACTTTCTTCCTTTTTGGGTCAAGAAATAATTGTTCGTTGTTGGTTTTTTCTACTACTTCAGATTGCCTCGAACTTTGCTTATTTTTCGTTTATGGATACACTCACTTTTGGTTTGTGTTAAATTTTAGATAAGAACTGACGTTTAAGGTGTTAATGTTACCGCTGTGATTTTGTGCTTGGATATATAGCGATGAGGACCATCTCAAGGAACCCGAAGTTCTACTTGGCGATTGAATCAGGTTTAGGAATATGGACTAGGATATTGTTTGTAGTAAAGATGAGGCAATTAGAATGCACAAGGTGAATATTTGGCAGTTGGATTTGTGTTCAAGATAGCTTTTAGTCCAATCATCGTTTCCAAGAGTGGATAATATATCTTTTCAACCCATATCAACAAATCTTTTTATTTCTCTAAGAAGTTAGTACAAAGATCTAGAAATATAAGTATATAAATATTTTAAGTTTTAAAGATATTATCCAATTTCAAGTACAGCTTCAGACTTTTTGTCAAGAAGGAATAAAAATGGACTAAACTCTCCGCACTTGTAGTTGGCATGGAGAGAACAAAGCATTGAGAAAAATAAAGCCATAAGAAAATAGAGAGAACCAAACTGAAACATATATAGGACATGTTACTGTAGTTTGAATGACAGCCCATTCAGCTTATTGTTTTTCCAGTCTTGATTGTTTGTTATCAATTCCTTATTTATGATTTCATGTAGATGGTATATTTTCTTTCAAGTTATATGGCGTTGCTTATCCTGCAGGTTAGAGCTGAGACGGCTGAACTTCTATGGATTCTATACTATGCTTCTGGAGAGAGGAGATGAGATAATATCTATGGCAACATCCATGTTTTATTGTGTTTTATTTTTTATTTTGATTAGAATTATTTTTTACTAGATGGTTACTAATCTCTTGGTACTGCTCAGCATATTTTACGATATAGGATCTATGGTGCAAAGGTTGCAGAAATGCCTCTTATTCGTACTCGTGCAAAATATTGCAGATAGGGACTGTGCCGCCTTCTTGCGGATGAAATAGAAAAGGTCATACTCTTCCTTTTTGATCATTTGCTAGGAGAAACAAGTAAAACAAATATGGAAATGATAATTATTCTAATCCGTAACATTTGGTGCACTGTACCTCAGAAGAAGCTCTATGACCATCTGGTTTTATCATTTATGCTTGGTGTTATATCTTCCTTGTGTGCACAATATACTCATTGAGAATGCTAAGATCCGGATATTATTTATTTGGTTTGTCATATAAAATTTCTTATATACAAGTATTTGTAATTATCAGGAGACGTGCCAAGAGTGAACGGCCAACTAGCTGTTTCTAGAGCTTTCGGTGACAGGAGTCCTAAGTTGCACCTTCGATTAGATCCAGATATCCGAGCTGAAGAGGCCAATTCAGATAGAGAACTCCTGATACTTACGAGCGAAAGAATCTAGATGGTTGCAAATTATTGCCTACTAACTGTTGCTGCTCCCTGTCTCTCTCTCTCTGAGCATTGTGGCTCGTCTCATCTAAAGTTAAAAACATTAATGAAATAAATGCAGTGACCCTCCTATGTTTCATGAGTATTACAGGGACTACCCCAATTCCAAAAATAATTACACTGACAGCCCTCTCCTTTATAAATTTTATAAAACATAGGGGTGGCCAGTTCTATAGGTTTCTATAGAAAATATAAACTAATAGGGGTGGTCCGTGTAATTAGTTTCCAAGTAGGAACTGTTTATGTAATAAGTGTAAAACATAGGTGTAGTTAACGCAATTTGCCCAACATTAATTGCTGTAGTATCTTATAGAGGAATTGGCTATTGTCTTCCTTACCTATTCTTCAATTTCTGTCCAGGTAATGAGCAATAAAGAGGTAGTTGATCTTGTAAAGAAGATTAAAGACCCACAGGCAGCAGCTCGAAGAATTACAGCTGAAGCAATGAGTAGGGAGAGAAAAGATGATATTTCACTGCCACTGTCAAACTTTGAAGCAGAATTCTCCATCCATGAGCTCGGCAAATCAGCCATTAGTTTAATCTAATCAGCAAAGCACGAAGTTTTCTCTTGAGCAAACATTTGTCGTGGTATGGACTATTGGCTCATTGGTCATGGTCGAACCTGATTTTAATAATTGATCAAACTCTGTCTCGATATAAATGCAAGTCATTCATATGTTTACCTACGACGTTTTGGACACTGCTCTACAATGGATATTTACTATGTTTAAGACCGAAGCTGTTTGCCACTCAGAATGCACTTCCTGTTAAGCTATATAATTTTTTTATTTTATTGAGTCTAGGAATACATTGTACACCGAGTCGTACTGGCAAATAGACTATCCAAAAACGTTTTTCAAAACCATCCTATTCTTTTATAAATGACCTATGTTTTTGAAAAACATCATTTCTACCAAAAGCTTCTGAAGGACCTTTTCAAAAAGCCAAAATTGATTTTTTTTTTCAAAAATGAACTGGCATAACCCTAGCAGAACTCGGTCTGAGTTCGGCCAGAGTTCGACCAATTGGAACGTTAGTGAACATTGGATTTTGAACTTGGTCATCCTTCAGTTGCGGTTTGTTACAAAGGGTTCTATCCGAATTCTGCTCGAATTCTGTCAGAGTTCTGTCTTTGGAAAAACTATAAAAAGAGAAGTATTTCGATCATTTCAAATCACCAATTCACTTTCAATCTCTTCTCTTCCTGAGCTTACATTCTTCCAAAGAGGTTTCAAAAAGCTTACATTTTCAAATTCTAAGCCAGTTACAATCTACTAGTCGATTTGTCAGTGCGGTACGGTCTAGAAGTTTCAGAGCGATTGTAATCAGAGGCTTGATAGAAGATACAACTCTTCACAATTGAAGTTGGTCGAGTTTTTCGTATCAAAGCTCGCGTCTGTAGAAGTTGCAAGGACTTCTTATGAAAACTTGCTAGATTTTCCAATAGTGGATTCAACTGGAAGCTAGAGTTCTTCCGACTGGACTAGTCCTCACAAGAGAAAAACCAGTATAAATCTCGGTGTTTGCATTTGCCTTTTGATCATTTTTAATTTTTGTCATTTACTTTGTGATTATTATTATATCTGTGATCTAACTGCTAACAAGATTTTTTATTAGCAATATTCCGCTGTCTACTCTATTCACCCCCCTCTAGAGTATTCTGCTTTACGATTTCATTCCTACAATTGGTATCAGAGCAGGTTATACAGGTAAAGCAAGGTAAAATTATAGTTATATTCAATTTTTATATAGATCACAGAATTACACATGGCAACTATAAAATTTACAAGTAAAGGCCAAGCCACAAATAGACCTCCATTGTTTGACGGCACAAACTACACTTATTGGAAAACACGTATGAGTTTCTTTCTGAAACCTCTTGATTTTGACTTATGGTCTATAGTTATTGATGGCTATAAAAAGCCACCTCGTATTAATGTTGATGGTGTTTTAGTTGAAAAATCCCATGACAAATAAACAGAGGAAAAAAAAAAAGGCCAGTCTTGATGCACGTGCTATTAATGCTTTATTTTGTGCCTTAGACAGAACAGAATTCAACAGGGTGTCTACTTGCACAACATCAAACAAAGTGTGGAAATTTATCGAAGTAACCCACGAAGGAATAACACAAGTCAAGGAGTCAAAGATCAGCAGACTTACTCAGGAGTACGAGGCGTTCAAAATGAAGCTAAGTGAATCAGTCACTCAGATGTTTACAAGATTTTCGGATATTGTAAATCCTCTGTCTTTTCTAGGCAAGGATTACAGTAACCATGAGAAGATTTGCAAATTTCTACGAGCCCTTACAAAGAACTGGATTCCAAAGGCTACTGCAATCATTGAAGGAAACGACCTCTCAACAATGTCTCTAGAAACACTCATGGGTAAGCTACTCACTCACGAGTTAGAACTTTAAGACTTTGAAGATGCTACACCAAAAGAGAAGTCAGAGAAGACGATCGCTCTCAAGGCTCAACATAGAAGAACTATCGAAGATGATTCTGATGACAGCGACTCCAATTCTGAATATCAAGCTCTTCTGGTAAGAAAATTCAAGAAGTTCATGAGATTTAATAGAAGAACAAAAGACAGCAAAGACAACAACAATGAGAAAGATCCTACTTGCTACGGATGCAAGAAGAAAGGACACATGAAGAAAGATTGTCCCTCAGCATCATCAGCAAAGAAAAGCAGCAAATATGACAAAGGCTACCTGAAGAAATCTACATCAAGGAAGTACGCTAACACAAGCATATGGCATAAAAGTGAAGCCAGCGACTCAGAAGATGAACAATCAGATGACGCTGCAAATGTATGCTTGATGGCTTGTGACCAGGTAATTACTAATCCTCTATTTGATCCTTATGATGATTTTACCTTTGAGCAACTATGAGAGGCTTTCAGTGAACTGTTAGATGATTACAGGAAATTGCGTAGCAAATATGAAATCTCTAAGAAGGTACTCAAAGAGTACAAAGGTGAAATAGGAAGACTTATCGACCTACTAGATCATTTTAGAGATAATGACTCTTCAAATGAGTCTGGTGAGCTTTTTTCTATTGAATTGTTACCATACGAGACGGTTAAGCTATCCGAAGAAAAAGACCAGACTATTATCCAGTTCAAGGAAGACCTATCTAATGAGAGAAAGAGTCTCCAGTGTGCACAGGTCAGATTAGAATCACTCATATCTGACTATACTAGATTATATGACACTTCCAAAAAGTTGGAAATTAGTTTAGGAAAACGGCCTGAAGTTGCTGCTTCCTATTCTAACACGTGTCAATTACCGAATCATCAAAACACGTCCAACACTGTCAGACCAAACCATACCAAGACTATGTCCAAGAAGACTAATAGACATGCATTCTTCTATACTAGAAAACCAAAACCTACCAATCATGTACCTCACACTACTTTCAACACTCAACATGCTAAATGTCATTATTGTGGCCTCATTGGTCATATATCTTCTGCATGTAGAATTAGAAAGTTAGTAGATTTAAATATTTATGCATGGATACCGAAAACTAACCAGTCAGGACCTACAAGAAATGGGTACCAAAAGTTTCATCTGTAAATTATTTTGTAGGTGGGACGCCCTTCACATGCTAGGAGCAAATGGATCCTCGACAGCGGTTGCTCACGGCACATGATCGGTGAAGCTTCATTATTTACAACACTGTCGAAGAGGAATAAAGAAGGATACTCCTTCGGTAATAATTTAAGAGGGTACATAATCGATATCGGTGATATTGGTAAGGCTTCCTATCCAGTGATTAAAGATGTTTGTCTAGTTATCGAATTAAAACATAATCTGTTCAGCATAAGCCATTTAGCTTATCACGGTTACGGTATTAACTTCGTAAAGATAAATGTACTATAATTGATAGTTCAACTGGTAGCACTATATTTGAAGGTATTAGGGAAGACAATATATATGTATTCTAATTGTTGGAAGATGCTGACACAGCAGGTAGATGTTTGATTGCCAAAAGCATTGAGAGTCAACTATGGCATATGAGACTCGGTCATGCAAACATGGATACAATTTTAAGATTATCTACGAAGAAGTTGGTACGCAGCTTACCAGACATTTTTTTCAAGAAGAATATGGTATGTAGTGAATGTGAAAAGAACAAAGCTACCAAATCTGCATTCAAATCCAAGAACGTTGTAAGTACCATTAGACCTTTACAACTATTGCATATGGACTTATTTGGACCCAGTAGAATTGCCAGTCTAGGTGGTAAGTTATATATATTTGTCATTATAGATGACTTCTCTAGATATACATGGGTTTATTTTCTTGCACGCAAGAATGATGCATTATAGAGTTCGTCACCTTTTGCAAGAAAGTACAGAATGAAAAAGGGTTCATGATTACGTGCATTCGTAGTGATCATGGTGGCGAATTTGAGAATACAGAATTCAAGCAATTTTGTGACACACACGGTTATTTGTATGAATTCTTTTTCCCTAGGACTCCCTAACAAAATGGAGTTATGGAACATAAGAACAGAACTCTATCTGAAATGGCTAGAGTAATGTTAAACCAATTTAGTCTACCTAGATACTTATGGGCTGAAGTTGTAAATACAGTATGCTATATTCTCAATAGGGTTCTAATTCGACCTATATCGAAGAAGACTCCCTATGAATTATGGTTTAACAGCAAATGTTTTTTATTTCAAAATCTTTGGTTGTAAATGCTTTATTCTTAATACTAAAGATAATTTGAGTAAATTTGATGAAAAGGCCGATGAAGGTATATTTTTAGGTTATGCAGCAAAGAGCAAAGGATATAGAGTCTTCAACAAAAGAACCATGATCATTGAAGAATCTATCAATGTCAAGTTTGATGAGCTAAATCAACACTTAGACGATGATAAAAATAAAGACATAATCGCACCAAGTACAGCTACTGCAAAACCTTCACATAAAGATACATAACCATCACATCAGGCATCAGATGAACCTCCAAGCAAAGAAGCCGGAACTAGCAATCCTGAGACTACACCAAAAGAGATGAGATTCTTGGCTAATCATCCAAAGGACTTGGTAATTGGTGAGATTACCAAGGGTGTAAGTACTTGTTCTTCTAATAAAGATATAGCTTCTTGTGTTGCTTTTGTCTTACAGTTTGAACCTAAAAAATATTGATGAAGCATGTAGTGATAACTTTTGGTTAGATGCTATGCAAGAGGAATTAAACCATTTCGAACGGAATCAAGTTTGGGAACTTGTTCCCAAGCCCATTGATCATCCGGTCATTGGCACCCGATGGGTATTTCGAAATAAACTGAACAAGAATGGTTTAGTGACTCGTAATAAGGCTCGACTCGTAGCTCAAGGATACAATCAGGAAGAAGATATCGACTACGATGAGACTTATGCCCCAGTTACGAGATTAGAATTCATTCGCATGTTATGTGCATTTGCATGTTTTCATAATTTTAAGTTATTTCAAATAGATGTCAAAAGCGCATTTTTAAATAATTTTATAAAAGAAGAGGTTTATGTAGCTCAACCACCCGGTTTTACTGATTTCAAATTTTTTGAATATGTTTTCAAGTTAAAGAAATCTTTATACAGATTGAAGCAAGCCCCTCGTGCTTGGTACGATCATCTAAGCACTTTTCTACTTGATAACGGTTTTTCAAAGGAAAATGTTGACACTACTTTGTTTATAAAATCTTTGAATAATAATATTCTTTTGATTCAAGTCTATGTAGATGATATTATTTTTGGATCTACTGATGAATCTCTTTGTCAAGAATTTTCAAAGTGTATGCAGAATGAGTTTGAGATGAGCATGATGGAAGAGCGGAAATTCTTTCTCGGACTGCAAATCAAACAAACCAGCAATGGGACGTTCATAAATCAAGCAAAGTACACAAAGGATCTATTAAAGAAGTTTGACATGGAAGCAGTCAAGCCACTTAGCACTCCAATAGCGACTTTAACAAAGCTTGATATTGATGAGCAAGGCAAACCTGTCGACATACGTAAGTATTGAGGTATGGATTGCATTTTTCACACATACCCATTTTCTGTGACAATACTAGTTCTATTAATTTGACTAAGAATCCAGTATGTCACTCTCGTACTAAACATATCGAGATTCGACATCACTTTCTTAGAGATTATCAACAAAATGGAGATATATACCTTGTATACATAGACACACAGAATCAATTAGCTGACATACTCACAAAACCTCTAGCGGAAGATTGTTTCAATTATTTATGTCAAGAATTAGGCATTTTAGATGTCAATAATATTAATTAATTTTGTTTTATTAATTAATTTATTCGATACTCATAAACTGTTTTCGAGACAAGCCTAAAAAGAGTCTGTCTGTCACCACGACTACGGTCGAAGCGAAGCGGTGCTTAAGAGTTCCCCGGTGAACCTCCATTAGCTGGGACAGTACTCCTACAGCTAATCTGAGACAGATGCTGAGTAAAGAATATTAATTTATAAAATAATATTAATTATATTACTTTGAGATTTAAAATTACTAAACTTTGAATAACACTTGAAACGAATTAATAAAAAAGATGTGGCCTCATTTCTATTATATATATATATATATATATATATATATATATATATATATATATATATATATATATATATATATAGCCAGGCAACCCTTGGCGAATTCGGCCCGAGTTCGGTCCGAATTCTGCCAGAGTTCGGCTGGGTATATATATATGTACCAGCCAGAACCCGAGGCCCCCATCTTCTTTATTCTTCCAAACTACATCAACAGCAGCTGTCGCGCCTCCAAACTCTAGTTTTTCTCCATCCTTGTCCTTCCAATCCGAGTGGAGATTCTCGTCCAAACTTTGGATTCGTGCGGAGAACTTCGTCCTCATCAGCATATCCAACTCTTGGAAGGTATAATCCCTTCTCTCCTCCACTTTTCAATACTTAGGGTTTCTAGAAATTTTTGGGAAAGAATGCCTAAGTTCAATCCCTTCAAGAGGAAGAAGACTAATGCCAGTAAAGAGGCATCGTCTTCAGATCCGCATACGGATTGCCTCTTTTCTCCAGTCCAATCGGACGATGGTGCGTCGGACGAGTTTTACTTTAAAACTTTCGATCAAGCTTTATTGTGGTACGCCGATTTTATCATGCGTACTATTTGCACCGGATAGCGGATTAAATGGACTTTCTTTTCGTATCATCGCCCTTATTTTGAGGCATAAGGGTTACAACATTTTGTTACCTTATACTTCCCATTGCCACTAACGCCATTAGATTATTTTATTGTAATTTTGTGTTAGACACTTTTGCTGCGAGAACTCGTGTCGGAGGAATCGATATCGAATTCACTGATGAAACATTAGCAGAAATTCTTGGTATCCCAAACGAAGGTTCCCTGCTCGATGACATCACTGATTTTGATTTCCCCGATGGCACGACACTCGTTAGTTTCAAGAATGAGCTTTGTGCGCCTGCACGCACTCGTCCTGGAAAGTTCAAGGCTAATAACTTGATCTTGTTTAACTACGAATTATATCGCATCATCTATTCCACCTTACTTCCGAAATCCACTTCCAAAGATGATGTCACTGCACTTGAGCTCTCTGCTCTTTATCATATTCTAAAGGGAATTCCATTTTCTGTCCCTAAGACTATCATCCAGATGATGGGTAGATGTCGCGGGAGAGACCGTAACCTATCTTATGCGATGCTTATTCCTCGCATCTTTCAGAGATTTGATATTGACCTATCTACTTGTGTTGTCGACCCCGAGCCCAAGTTCCTCAAACTCTCTCATCGCAGCATTGCCACTGTTCCTCCACCTACTGTACCTACTCCCACAGCACTTGTTCCTCCTCATTCTTATCCTATGACATTTGAGGGTATTCATCAGCACTTATCAGATCTGCAGTCATTTTATGTTGAGACTTTTAGGGAACACGAGTTCCGTGATGTGACTCGATTTCAGGCGATTGCCAACTCCTTTGTCGAACTGAGGTTTACGCAGACGAGTCATTCTGCTAGATCTCTACCTCGAGACCCTTCTGTTTCTGGCTACCGCATTGACGACGAGGCGGTCCACTCTCTGTTCCAGCCAGGAAACGTCTATGATTGGTATCGTACCGCTGGTGCCACTCCTCACACTTCTAGCACTGGTACTTCTGGCGCTGGTACTTCTGGACATGCTGGCACTGTAGCTGATGACGATGTTGACGAAGATGATGATTTTTGAGCTATTAGATATTGAGACTGTTACTTTTGTCTTATGTTTACTTGAAAATGCTCCGACATTCCAATATTTTATCAGTACTCTTATTTTTAGTTATTTTTAGCACTTTCCTTTATTATGTGACTGTTCATAGACATGGTTTTGATTATGCCTCAGTTTTGGCATCTTAGTTTATTATTCAGTACTTTATTTGTTTCAGTTTTATTCTCGCACTTTATTAAATACTGCCTGTGACAAATACATGCATGTGTTGTGTTGGCACATTTTATTTTGATTATTAACAGCATCTTCGTAGTTTAGTCTTCTGTTCTTCAGATTCAAATATTCTCAGAAGATCTACTACATGGAGCTCTTCCGTTCAGCGCAATCATCTTTCACTTTGAAGACTGAAGCAGTTACCGGCGTTCCCTGCATAAGACGGCGTCTTCCTGCTTAGAGTCTTAGAGTTTGTACTAGTCTAGGTATATCTGTAAACACCTAAGGACGGATGACAATTAAAAAGCACAAGTCAAAAATCAAATACTTACAGAGCGGCATACCGGCGGCATGCTTCGGCATACCGTTTCTAGCATCCAGAAAGTTGCTGTGACAAATTGTCGACATACCGACGGCATGCTACGGTATACCAGCGGTATACCGATTTTTGTGTCCAGAAAGTTGCTGTAATAAATTGTCGGCATACCGACGGCATGCTCCGGCATACCGGCGGTATACCGTTTTTAGCAACCCAAAAGTTGCTGTGACAAATTGTCGGCATACCGACGGCATGCTCCGGCATACCGACGGTATACCGTTTTTAGCAATCCAAAACTTGCTGTGACAAATTGTCGGCATACCGACGGTATACCTAGTTTCAAATATTTGGTTTTTGAATTGTCCTGACTAGCATTAATGGCCGCATTTAATGCTCTCTAACGGTCATTAATATGACCGTTACTATTTGGACGGTATACCGACGGTATGCCGCTGCATACCGACGGCATGCCGGTCTGTCTTTATTCAGAGCATTAAATGCCACCAACTCTTGGTTCTCTTATAAAAGAAAGCTCTCTCTCTCTTGAGCGTCCTCGCCAACTCTTACCATAAATTTTCCAACAACCAAGAGCTCCACCATTAATACTCTTTCAAGCTTTTCATTGTCATCCTCTCCCAAAGTGCTAGAGTATTAAAGAGTTGTACATTTCGATCTTCACGTGTTTAGAAGATCAACAAGCTCTCATTCTCTTTTGTTTGAAGTTGGCGAGCCTTCGTAAGAAAACTCGTGTGTAGAAGTTAGCGAGTCTTCGGATTCAAACTCATGTTGAAGTTGGCGTGTTCTTCGGATCCAAACTCGTGTGTACTATTTTGTTAAATAGTGGATTAAAGCCGGAGAGAGTTCCGGGACTGGACTGCCTCAAAAGAGGATACCAGGATACATCCTTGCGTTTGATCTTTCTACTCTTTACTTTGAATTGTCTTTATTGCATCAATTGTTGTAGTTAATTTTTAATTATCCTATTCACCCCCCTCTAGGGTTCTACAATTGGTATCAGAGCTTTGTTCTCTTGATTTGGATTTATACCCTTGAGTGATCCATGGCCTCTAACCCTAGTATCAACACGTTTCACAATGAGAGGCACTCCACAAATAGGCCTCCCCTATTTGATGGTACCAACTACAACTACTGGAAGATAAGGATGAACATTTATCTAAAGTCCATAGATTTCGACTTATGGGATTGCGTGATAAATGGTCTTCCTACTCCTTCCAGAGCTATTGAGGATATTGCTTCTGACACCCTTCGGGACACTCTTTCTGAAAATATTAAGAAGCTTGCAAGTCGAGATGCCAAGGCAATGAATGCTCTTTATTATGCTCTCGACAGTAGTGAATTCAACCGAATCTCTACTTGCAAGACTTCCAATGAGATTTGGAAATTACTTGAAGTCACACACGAAGGAACTTCATAAGTGAAGGAGTCTAAGATTAGTAGACTCACGCAAGAATATGAGACTTTTAAAATGAAGCATGATGAATCTATTACTTCTATGTTTACTCGATTTGGTGATATTATTAATTCTCTCTCCTCTCTTGGTAAGGAATATTCGGCTCATGAAAAGATCAGAAAAATCCTTAGAGGATTGACGAAAGTGTGGAGTCCTAAAGCTACCGCAATTATTGAGGGAAACGATCTAACTGTCATGAACCTTGAGACCCTCATGGGTAAGCTTATGACTCACGAGCTCGACATGAAGGATCAAGAGGAATCCTCCACACAAGAGAAGGAGAAGGAGAAGACCAAAGAGAAGGAGAAGACTCTTGCTCTCAAAGCTACAAAGTCTTACTCCAATGAGAGCTCCGACGACAATGAGTCGGATGATGATGAAGAAATAGCTCTCACAGCTAAGCACTTCCAAAAATTCCTCAAATTCAACAAAGCCAATCGCTCCAGACGAGAAAATGAGGAAGATCCGGCGTACTATCAATGTAGAAGACCCGGATATATCAAGCGGGGCTGTCCGATGATAAGAAGAGATTCAAGCAAGTACGAGAAGCCAAGCAGAGGAAGCTCGTCCTCTAGAAAATTTGCCAACACTAGCATTTGTTGTGAGAGTGATGCTAGTGACTCCGACAATGACAAGGAGTGCAAACATAATGCAAATGTTTGCCTTATGGCAACTGATGAGATACTTGATGATCTTTCCTTAAACACTCTTACCTATGATGATTTGGAGAAAGCCATTCTTGAATTACATGTAGAACACAAAGGTGTTCGAAATAAATACAAGAAATCTCTTAAAGAGGTTGAGGCTCTTCAACTTGAAGTAGAGAGGCTCTCAAGCATTATTATTGATGTGAAGGGAAAATCTCCTATTTCTGACACGGATGAAATAGAGTCTTTGCGACTCAAGTTTCAAGAATCTCTTGACACCATCAAGAAAAGGGATGATGAGATTCTATCCATGAGAAGCTCTTATGAATTTGCAATGCACAAATGTCAAGATGCTAATAGAAGAGAATATGACACTTCTATTAAGTATAAAGATCTTCTTACACGGAGTAAGAATTTAGGTAATAAGAATACCACTCACATGCATGCTCCAAGACACCCCCACACTCATCATAATGCTAGGCATAACCCTTACATGAACACTACACACAACTCCTTTTCTAACACAAGAAAAGGACCTTTTGTTAAGAAGAACACCTCACATCATGCTTTTTACTATCATCATAACACTCATGGTAGAACTTTTCACACTAGAAACTCACATATGCACAACACTCACACTTCTTCTTCTAAATCTTCTTGATGTGCAATTATTGTGGTTTGCTCGGACATACTTCTAATTTTTGTTATATAAGGAAACAAGTTGACATGAAAGTTCTTAAATGGGTTCCTAGAACTAACAATCAAGGACCCAAATGATCATGGGTACCAAAACGTTCATCTTCAACTTTTGTTGTAGGTGACGAATCCTTCTCATGCTAGAAGCAAGTGGATTCTCGATAGCGGTTGTTCACGGCACATGACCGGTGATGCTTCACTTTTTACAACGCTATCGATGAAGAAGGAAGGACACGTCTCCTTCGATAATAATCTTAAAGGTTATATTATTGGAAATGGTAATATCGGTTCTCCTCCTTATCCTTGTATTAATAATGTATGTCTTGTTACTAATCTCAAGCATAACCTCCTTAGCATTAGCCATCTTACTGATAATGGCTATGATATCAAGTTTGTTAAACTCAAATGCTATATTACCGATAGTTCAAATGGAACTATTGTTTATGAAGGCATTAGAGAAAACAACATTTATGTTCTTTATCTTGTTGAAGGTACTAACAATGACAGATGCCTAGTTGCAAAGAACGATGAGAGTTGGCTTTGGCACATGAGGCTTGGACACGCCAACATGGACACCATCTCTCGCCTCGCCTCCAAGAAGCTTGTACGAGGTCTCCCAAGTATCCCATTCAAAAAGGATATGGTATGTGAAGAATACGAGAAAAGTAAGTTGACCAAGTCATCCTTCAAATCCGTCAACTCTGTGAGTACTTCTAGACCCCTTCAACTTATCCATATGGATCTTTTTGGGCCTAGTAGAGTAGCTAGCCTTGGTGGCAAACTTTATACTTTTGTTTTAGTTGATGATTTTTCGAGATTTACTTGGGTTATATTTCTTGCTTGCAAAAGTGATACTTTTCGTGAATTTGTTGCTTTTTGTAAACGTGTTCAAAATGAGAAAGGTTTTTCTATCAACAAAATTAGGAGTGATCATGGAGGGGAATTTGATAATATTGATTTTAAAAGATTTTGTGAAAAGAATGGTTTTGGACATGATTTTGCTTGTCCACGCCTCAATAAAATGGTGTTATGGAGAGAAAGAATAGAACCCTTGGCGATATGGCCCGGGTTATGTTAAACCAATATAAGCTCCTCCAATATTTTTGGGCGAAAGCCGTTAATACGGCATGTCATGTTATTAATAGGGTCTTGATTAGACCTATTTTTAAGAAGCCTCCTTATGAGCTTTGGTTGACAAAATTCCCTCTATTGAATATTTCAAAGTTTTTGGTTGCAATTGCTTTATTTTGAATACCAAGGATAACCTAGGCAAGTTTGAAGAAAAAGTCTATGAAGGAATATTCCTTGGATACTCTACTCATAGTAAAAGTTTTCGAGTTTTTAACAAAAGAAGTCTTGTTGTCGAAGAGTCAATCAATGTCTCTTTTAATGAACTCAACTCTTCTACATTCTCCTCTTCCGAGGATATTGATGACAACTCGTTTGGATTGGAGAACTCCTCTATTGAGGATCGTCCTTCTTATCTAACAATGAAGTTGTGACCCCATCAAAAGAGTCTCCTCCTCTCGAGCCTCCTCAAAAGGATGTCCCAAAAGAATGGAGATTTGTCACCAATCATCCTAAGGAGCTTATCATTGGGGATCCTTCCTCCAGTGTTAGCACAAGATCCGCCACTCGTGATCTTTGTGCAAATGTGGCTTTTATCTCTCAAATAGAGCCTAAAAATGTTAATGATGCTTTCCTTGATGAGTTTTGGTTGATAGCTATGCAAGAGGAGCTTAATCAATTTGAGCGAAGCAAGGTTTGGGAACTTGTCCCAAAACCTAGCAATCATCCCATTATTGGAACAAAATGGGTGTTTCGTAACAAACTTAATGAAGATGGGTTAGTGACTCGTAACAAAGTCCGATTGGTTGCTCAAGGCTATAACCAAGAGGAAGGCATTAACTACGACGAAACCTATGCTCCGGTTGCACGTCTTGAATCCATTCGTATGCTTTGTGCTTTTGCTTGTTTTAATAACTTTAAGCTATTTCAAATGGATGTTAAGAGTGCTTTTCTAAATGGTATTATTAAAGAGGAAGTTTATGTTAAACAACCTCCCAGCTTTGAAGATTTTCAATTTCCTAATCATGTGTTCAAACTCCATAAAGTCCTTTATGGCCTCAAACAAGCTCCCCGTGCTTGGTATGAGCGTCTTAGCTCTATTCTTGTTTCTCACAATTTTTCAAAAGAAAAAGTTGACACAACACTTTTTATTAAATCCCATGATGGGACTCTCTTGTTGGTTTAAATTTATGTCGATGATATTATTTTTGGTTCTACTAACAACACACTTTGTGTAGAATTTGCTAAAGTTATGCAGGAAGAGTTTGAAATGAGTATGATGGATGAACTTTCCTTCTTCTTGGGGTTACAAATCAAGCAAGGTCCTAAAGGAACCTTCATCAATCAAGCAAAATATACAAAGGACCTCCTCAAGCGTTTCGACCTCGACTCATCCAAATCAATGAGGACTCCTATGGCCACAACGACAAAGCTTGACAATGATGAAGATGGAACATCGGTCGACATTCGTAAGTATAGAGGTATGATCGGTAGCTTACTTTATTTAAATGCTAGCCGTCCTGATATCATGTTTAGTGTTTGCTTGTGTGCACGATATCAAGCCAATCCAAAGGAATCTCATTTGTGTGCCGTTAAGCGCATTTTTCGTTATCTCAAAGGCACCATTAACATGGGTCTTTGGTATCCAAAATTCTCATCCTTTGAGCTTCACGGCTTTTCGGATGCGGATTTTGCCGGATGCAAGATTGACCGAAAAAGCACTAGTGGCACATGTCAATTCCTCGAGAAGTCTTTGGTATCGTGGTTTAGTAAGAAGCAAAATTCTGTTGCTCTTTCTACCACTGAGGCAGAATATATTGCGGCTGGTTGTTGTTGTGCATAAATTCTTTGGATGTCACAAACACTTTTAGACTATGGCATTTCTCATTCATGCACCCATATTAAATGTGATAACACTAGCTCTATCAATCTCACAAAAAAACTGATTTGTCACTTACGTACGAAGCACATTAAAATTAGACACCATTTCCTTCGTGACCATCAACAAAAGGGAGATATTCGTCTTGAATTTATTGATACTACCTATCAATTAGCCGATATTTTCACAAAATTGCTCCCGGAAGATTGCTTCACCTTCCTTTGCCGTGAATTAGGCATTTTATCTTTTGATCCATAATCCCTCTCGGCCGGCACACCGACGGTATACAGCGGTATATCGGCGACATACCGTTTTTCGATTCAGAATTAGGTTCTGTTTCGATACTCGGCATACCGTCGGTATACGTCGGCATACCGCCGGTATGTCGGATGGGGGCGGACATGATTTCAACTGAAGGACCGGGCCCACCTCTCTTCTCTACTTCTTTTAATTCTTTTTTTCCTTCCTTTATTCCCTCCTATCCATTCCATCTATCATAACTACCCATCTCTTCACCTCCCATCTCATTTATTATTATTCCATCACATCCCCCCTTTCCCTCCTCCTTTTACTCCACCATCATAACTACCCACCACCTTTTCAACTCCCTTTCATTAAACCCTCCTCTACAACCGTTCCCACCCTCCTCCCCTTTTTAAAATCTATCTCTTCATCTTCCTCCTCCTCTTTAAAATCCTCCTTTCTCCATCATTTCTCCTACTCCTCCTTCATCCACTCCAAAAACCTAATCTCTCTTCATGGCTAACCCTAAGTGCCCCCGATCCTCCTCCTCCTCCATGTTCAACCCCTTCGTCCCGGTGGCGCAACCTCACGGCTATGACCAACGCATCTTCTCCAACTCTTTGGCGGCCGAGCTTTGGTTCCAGCACTTCGTCCATCACAACGTGTTCAAGGGACGGGCGATCAACTGGAACCTCTTTCCCGGTCACATCCCCTTGTTTGACGACGTCGGACTCTCTTCTCTACTTCGGCGCCAAATACCCGTCTACCCCGCTGCTGTCCGACTTTTCTATTGCAACTTGGTCGGGGACGACGATCCATCCGCCATTCAATCTATGGTCAATGACCGTCACTTCCGTCTAACATCTCGGGAAGTGGGGAACATCCTCGGCATCCCAGACAAAGGGAAAGCGTTACCATCCTTGGGTGCTCTCAACTCCTCGGCGGCGTCACCCTTCGACGAATTCTGCCGTATCATCTGCAAGGGCCCCAACCCTCCTGCCATCCCGGCCCTCTCTGCCCAGCTGGAGCCGTTTTACTACGAGCTCCATAGGATAGTGTGCCACACACTATTTCCTAAGGGCGGGAACTACGACGCCATCACCGGTGATGCCCTCGTCTGCATGTATTATCTCTATGCCCGGAAGCCATTCTCCTTCCCGAAGACTCTCCTTCTTCTCTTCCGACGTGTCATGCCTTCGGGGAAGCAAAACCTCTACTACGGCTCCCTTATCACTCTCCTTTTGGAGGCCAAACAAGTTGACCTATCTCTTTGCTCCTCGGATGGCGTGCCCTCCTACCTTGCTGTCTCTCGTTCCCTTAGCGGCGCCTCTGCCTCCCATGCCTCGTCTTCCTAAGAGCGTCCGACAGCCACTCCTGCTGCTCCCACATCTACCCCTCCTGCTTCGGGCCGTTATATGCCGCTCACTCAGCAGCACTTTGATATGCGTATGGCCCAGGCGGAGGAGCAGATGCGGGCCCACACTCGTGGACTTGGCGCCTTGATCCAGTCCCGTTTCCACGATCAGGGGTACTTTATTCAGCGCACTCTTCAAGACCGTGATGCTTTTCTGGATCTTAATCTTCAGGATCCCATGTACACGGCCCCGCGCTTCTCTGATCCCAATGCCTATGGATTTATGTACCCTGACGGCATTGATCCTTTTGGTGCCTTCCAGCAAGCTCAGGGTGATGATGACGATCCGGCTGATGAGTAGGGATGGATTCCCTTTTAGGTGATGGTCTCGTCTTATGCGTGTTTTAGTTTTTATGTGTTTGTTTTTATGTTGTCTTTTGTGGTCCTTCGGGGACCGGTGTGTGGTTGGTACTAGTTGTTTGCAGTCCTTCGGGGACTTTATCTGTGGTTCTCTCTAGTGTGCGGCTCTCGTTGAGGAGAGTCTTTCTATTTCCTTTATGCTATGTATGTGTCGGGCATGTATTCAATTTTACTTCAATATATTAATACATGCTTCTCTTTTTATGCTCTTGTCATTATCAGTTTCCACGTTTTCTATTATTATTTCCATCTTTGACTAAGTGACAAAGGGGGAGAAATCGTATTGAGGGGGAGCTGTCTACCTACGGGGGAGCTACTCCCTGAAGATGCTATCTCTCTATATTGTCAATTATCAAAATGGGGGAGTTTGTTGGCATATTTTATTTTGATTATTAACAGCATCTTCGTAGTTTAGTCTTCTGTTCTTCAGATTCAAATGTTCTCAGAAGATCTACTACATGGAGCTCTTCCGTTCAGCGCAATCATCTTTCACTTTGAAGACTGAAGCAGTTACCGGCGTTCCCTGCATACGACGGCGTCTTCCTGCTTAGAGTCTTTGAGTCTGTACTAGTCTAGGTATATCTGTAAACACCTAAGGACGGATGACAAATAAAAAGCACAAGTCAAAAATCAAATACTTACAGAGCGGCATACCGGCAGCATGCTTCGGTATACCGACGGTATACCGTTTCTAGCATCCAGAAAGTTGCTGTGACAAATTGTCGGCATACCGGCGGCATGCTACGGCATACCGGCGGTATACCGATTTTTGTGTCCAGAAAGTTGCTGTGACAAATTGTCGGCATACCGACGGCATGCTCCGGCATACCGGCGGTATACCGTTTTAAGCAACCCAAAAGTTGCTGTGACAAATTGTTGGCATACCGACGGCATGCTCCGGCATACCGGTGGTATACCGTTTTTAGCAATCCAAAACTTGCTGTGACAAATTGTCGGCATACCGGCGGCATGCTCCGGCATACCGGCGGCATACCGAGTTTCAAATATTTGGTTTTTGAATTGCCCTGACTAGCATTAATGGCCGTATTTAATGCTCTCTAACGGTCATTAATATGACCGTTACTATTTGGACGGTATACCGACGGTATGCCGCTGCATACCGACGGCATGCCGGTCTGTCTTTATTCAGAGCATTAAATGCCACCAACTCTTGGTTCTCTTATAAAAGAAAGCTCTCTCTCTCTCTTGAGCTTCCTCACCAACTCTTACCATAAATTTTTCAACAACCAAGAGCTCCACCATTAATACTCTTCCAAGCTTTTCATTGTCATCCTCTCCTAAAGTGCTAGAGTATTAAAGAGTTGTACATTTCGATCTTCACGTTTTAGAAGATCAACAAGCTCTTATTCTCTTTTGTTTGAAGTTGGCGAGCCTTCGTAAGAAAACTCGTGTGTAGAAGTTGGCGAGTCTTCGGATCCAAACTCGTGTTGAAGTTGGCGAGTTCTTCGGATCCAAACTCATGTGTACTATTTTGTTAAATAGTGGATTAAAGCCGAAGAGAGTTCCGGGACTGGACTGCCTCAAAAGAGGATACCAGGATACATCCTTGCGTTTGATCTTTCTACTCTTTACTTTCAATTGTCTTTATTGCATAAATTGTTGTAGTTAATTTTTAATTACCCTATTCACCCCCCCTCTAGGGTTCTACATGTTGTTCTCTAGACTATCTGTTTCTTTTACTATTTATACCATGCATGTAATGAATATTCATATATATTTTATATTGTGTTTCTTCACTGTTTGTTACTTATGCATTTATTGCGGAAGAGCTTTCTCTCTTTACAATTATTTTGCTAAGTGACAACGGGGGAGAAATAAGATCTAACATTTTTATGAATACAAGTTATGAACAATTTCTTTTGATTACTATTTTGAATTGATCCAAGTTTAGATGTTATATCGGCAAGGTTTGTCAATTATCAAAATGGGGAAGATTGTTGGCCCATTGGTCATGGTCGAACCTGATTTTAATAATTGATCAAACTCTGTCTCGATATAAACGCAAGTCATTCAGATGTTTACTACGATGTTTTGGACACTGCTCTACAATGGATATTTACTATGTTCAAGATCGAAGCTGTTCCGAAGCTGTTTTCCACTCAGAATATACTTCATGTTAAGCTATGTAATTTTTTTATTTTATTGAGTCTAGGAATACATTGTACACCGAGTCGTACTAGCAAATAGACTATCCGAAAATGTTTTTCAAAACCATCATATTCTTTTACAAATGACCTATGTTTTTGAAAAACATCATTTTTACCAAAAGCTTCTGAAGGACCTTTTCAAAAAGCCAAAATTGATTTTTTTTTTTCAAAATGAACTGGCAGAACCCTAGTAGAACTCAGTCCGAGTTCGGCCAATTGGAACGTTAGTGAACGTTGGATTTTGAACTTGGTCATCCTTCAGTTGCGGTTTGTTACAAAGAGTTCTGTCAGAATTCTGCCCGAATTCTGTCAAAGTTGTCTTTGGAAAAAAATATAAAAAGAGAAGTATTTCGATCATTTCAAATCACCAATTCACTTTCAATCTTTTCTCTTCCTGAGCTTACATTCTTCCAAAGAGTTTTCAAAAAGCTTACATTTTCAAGTCCCAAGCTAGTTACAATCCTCTAGTCGATTTGCCAGTGCGGTGTGGTCTAGAAGTTTCAGAGCGATTGTAATCAGAGGCTTGATAGAAGATACAACTCTTCACAATTGAAGTTGGTCGAGTTCTTCGTATCAAAGCTTGCGTCTGTAGAAGTTGCAAGGACTTCGTATGAAAACTTGCGAGATTTTCCAATAGTGGATTCAATTGGAAGCTAGAGTTCTTCCGACTGGACTAGTCCTCACAAGAGAGAAACCAGTATAAATCTCGGTATTTGCGTTTGCCTTCTGATCACTTTTAATTTCTGTCATTTACTTTGTTATTATTATTATATCTGTGATCTAACTGCTAACAAGATTTTTTATTAGTAATATTCCGTTGCCTACTCTATTCACCCTCCTCTAGAGTATTCTGCTTTACGATTTCGTTCCTACAAGGACTTCTTTGTTCATGAAATCAAAATATTTTTTAGTTCATATATCTATGATTTATTTTGTTTCAAGAGAGAAATGCCACCCAAAACTTGAGTGATTTTTGTGGTCTGGTAACAAATGTTTAGGGATAGGAAGAGTTTTAGATTGTTGAGATTCCTTAGTGGAAGAACAGGATTGTTGTGTTTGATCGGGGACCTAAATTAAGAAAAGGTTCCAGTTAAATGCTTAAGAACAGTATAGGCTGTATAGCCAGGCCTTGTGGTCAAGAGTCCTGTGTCTTTGATTGATTAAACCTATACATATAAAGTAATTTACTTTGTATGGAGAAGTGATATCATATGCAATATCCAACATTAGGCATACTCTCCTACTGGCATGCATTTGTAATTTAAGTGTTTGCGTGCATGGTGACAGCTTGGAGTTTTGGTCATTTGAGTCACTTGTTATTTAAGTGTTTGCATGCATGGTGACAGCTTGGAGTTTTGGTCATTTTAGTCACTTGTTATTATATCGGGTCTTCTTCCAAATCCAAAGCTGCAAACATCGATGATATTGATAGGGTAGGGATATGCTCAGGTCCGTCATTTAAGTTCCATAAGTTACACAAAAACAGGGTCAGAACCAAATAACACAGGTTTTTGTCAGTCAATATTTCAGGTATTGCATCATACTACACATAAAAGATGTCTGAAGTTTGATCATATTTGTCAAGCAAGTTTAGCACATGAATTATTTGTTAAATGAATATATCTATCTAGGAGAGATATCTCTTATTGTGTCTTTGATTGATTAAACCTATACATATAAAGTAATTTACTTTGTATAGAGAAGTGATATCATATGCAATATCCAATATTAGGCATACTCTCCTATTGGCATGCATTTGTAATTTAAGTGTTTGCGTGCATGGTGACAGCTTGGAGTTTTGGTCATTTGAGTCACGTGTTATTCTATCGGGTCTTCTTCCAAATCCAAAGCTACAAACATCGATGATATTGATAGGGTAGGGATATGCTCAGGACTGTCATTTAAGTTCCATAAGTTACACAAAAACAGGGTCAGAACCAAATAACAGATGTTTTTGTCAGTCAATATTTCAGGTATTGCATCATACTACACATAAAAGATGTCTGAAGTTTGATCATATCTGTCAAGCAAGTTTAGCACATGAATTAGTTGTTAAATAAATATATCTGTCTAGGAGAGATATCTCTTAGTTTCAAGGTTTCACCAAAATCGCACATGCACAATTGATGCTGATAACACATCCACAGATTCCACTGAAGTAGAAGCAATTAAAAGACATCAACTACTGCATATACATTACACCTTTAGTTAGGTTAACAACAGTGGACTATTCTAAGTTAAAGATCAAAGAATATTTTCTTCTTTCTGTTTCAGCCTCAACGCTTTTGCACTTGTATACATGATTACCAAGGGTCTTGGTGCTGCTGTCAGGTCAGTTGATATAAAATTTTCCCCCATTCTTTCCCTATGACTAATTGATTTATTTTCTTATAAACTCTTACCATATATTTCCTAGCAGCACACGTGTAGCAAACGAATTGGGTGCCGGCAATCCACAAGCTGCTTCTTTGGCTCTTTATTGCAATATTCATAGCCATTATAAAAGACGACGAGCTGATGAACCTATTAATAGACAATGGTGCAAAACTCTCGACTGGCAACATGGCCAAGTTTGCCTGCAAAACTGCTGAGAATAACTGTTTTATCTTAGAGAGCTCAAAATATGAACTGAAGGGCATATTGTAATTTATAAATATTGTTTTAGATTATTATGTGATAATGGGGATATGAAATTTTTATAAAATGATTTATTTACTACAATTTTGTTGTGAATTGTGTATGCAATTATTATTTTTTATGGAAGGGTGGTTTTTTATATTCATCAGCTTATATTTCTTTGGAAGCATTACTGAATATCATATATTTATGCATTCTCAAAGCACATTTACTAATTCTCCACTGTTATGATGATGGAGGCCTATTAAACTAGTTTTGTTGTAAAGCTGATTGAATATAGGATTATGGTAAATATAGCCAATTTGTTTTTCCTAAAATGATAGTTTTTCTAACGGGTATAACTGTTACATAAGTAAACTATTGACCACAGTTGTAACCGTGACAATATCCGTTACAAAAATAAAATTTTGTCACGGTTAAAACCGTGACCAAAAGCGTTGCGAAAATTTTATCACGCCCAAAAGTCACGGTTATTACCGTGACAAAAAAATTTTGTCACGGTAATAACCGTTGGCAATCACCTCTTTTGGTGTAGTGCTGGGGGTATCAAGCGGCAAGTTCCTGGTTTTTATCATCACTTCAAAGGGGATCCACGTCAATCCTGAAAAGACAAATGCTATCACTGAGATGCAACCACCGAAGAACCTTCATGAACTTTGCGGCCTTTAGGGGCGCTTAGCATACATTCGAAGATTCATATCTAACCTTTTGGGTTGCTGTAAACCCTTCACCGAACTGACGAAGAAAGGAGTATCTTATGTTTGGACCGAAGAGTGCCAGCGAGCCTTAGAAGACATTAAAGGGTATCTCACAAACCCTCCAGTCCTAGTAGCCCCAGTCATGGTAAAACCCTTTTTACTGTACATCCGAGCCGTGGATTATTTCTTCGGTGCATTGTTGGCCCAGAATAACGATGCAGGCTATGAACAAGCTATTTACTACCTCAGTCGACAGTTGGTTAGGACTGAACACAGATACACTCCTGCGGAGAAAGAATGTCTAGCATTAGTTTTTGTCATTTAGAAAACTCATTATTACATAGTGGGACAGACGATTCATGTCATCTCTCGGGTCAATCCCCTCAGGGTCCTCATGATTAAACCAGGAGCGCTGAATTTACGTCTGGCTATAAGGGCAATTCTATTATCACCATATGACATGGTGTTTGTCCCACAAAAAGCTATTAAAGGCCAAGCATTTGCTGACTTCCTGGCTGCTCATCCGGTCACTGAAACATCAAAACTATACGAGGACATCCCAGATGAAGTAGTGGAAGCTCACAATATAATGGAAGAACCGGTGTGGCAACTATTCTTTGACGGTGCTTCATGGACAGGGCCTAAGGTGATATCGCAGCAGGAGTAGGGGTAGTATTAATCTCCCCTGATGACTTGGTCATTCAACGAGCGTATTCACTCTCGGAACCATGTTCCAATATTGTAGCCAAGTACAATGCTCTCATAATAGGACTTCGGCTAGCTAAAGAATTGGTGATCGACTTCCTGGAAGTTTACGACGATTTTCAGCTAATAGTAAACTAGGTGCGAAGACAATACGGGGTCTGACATGAGATCTGATTTCGTACCATCAAGTGGCGATCTCAATAATCTCTACCTTTATGGGGTTCTTTATAGAGTACGTCCCCCGATTACAAAATCTAGAAGCTGATGCCCTGGCCGGACTTACGGCCTTATTAGCAGCACCTATCGAAATCTAGTAGACAGTCACGACAATTGGACAACAGCTGGTATGCCCTAAGAACAACTTATGCATACAAGCCTACTATTCTACGGATGCAAATATAGATATTCGGGACTTGCAGTCCCCTTTATAGATTTTGCAGTCTACGAAATCTTACCAAACAACGTGAAGCAAGCAGCTTTCGTCAGAAGACACTCTCTTCGATTCTATTGTGACGTTCAAACTAAAATATTGTATCATCGTTCCTTAGAAGGCCTCCTACTCTGATGTTTATCAGATAGTGAAGTTAAGGATGCACTTCGTGAAGCTCACGACGGTACTAGCGAAGCATACAAACCAGGCCCTAAACTTCAGGACCGACTCAGACATATGGGCTATTACTGGCCAACGATGATAGCAGACACAATGGCATATGCTAAGAAATGCCAGATGTGCCTGATCCACGCAGACTTCATTCAAAAGCCGTCGGAATTCCAACACCCGACAATTGTATCATGGCCATTTGAGGCATGGAGAATGGATATCATCGGCACGATCTCTCCACCATCATTAAAAGGTCACTAGTTCATCTTGGCGTAACTAGGGGTTCAACTCGGGCGGGCTAAACCCGAGCCCGATCGGGTAAACCTGTTAATGGGTTGGGTTAGAGTTGAAGATACTCGAATTCGGGCTTGGGTTTAGGTTAAAATATTTAAACCCGATTAAAAATAGGGTTTGGCTCGGGTTCATGTGTCGAGTTACCCGAATCCCGACTAATATATATATATATATATATATATATATATATATATATATATATATAATATATATATATATATATATATATATATATATATATATATATATATATTATTTATTTATATATATATATATATATTTATATATATATAAAAAAAAATATATATATATATATATATATATAAAAATATATATATATATATATATATATATATATATATATATTATATATATATATATATATATATATATTATATATATATATATATATATATATATATATATATATATATATATATATTAAAATATATATATATAAATATATATATATATTTATATATATATATTTATATATATATATTTTTAAAATATATATATATATTATATATATATATATATATATATATATATATATATATATATATATATATATATATATATATATATATATATGTATATTTTTTTTTTTATGTATATATATATGTATATATATATATATATATATATATATATATATATATATATATATATATATATATATATATATATATATATATATATATATATATATATATATATATATATATATATTATATATATTTTTATATATATATATATATATTTTATATATATATATTTTATATATATATATATATATATATATATATATATATATATATATATATATATATATATATATATATATATATAAGGTTTATTTGAAGCACTAGACGAGAAATGCCTCCAAGCGTAACAACGTATTGAGTTATACCAAGCACAAATCTCGGAAGCTTTCACTAAGAAAGTCAAACAAAGGACATTTTGGGTCGGCAATCTTGTTCTATAAGTCAAAAGACCAATAATCATGACCCATAAGATGGTCGAAAAGTTTCAACCTAAATGGGAAGGGTCTTTTGTTATAGAAATGGTCTATTCTAATGGTGCATATCGACTAGCTAAAACCAACGGGGATTTGCTCATGATACAAATCAATGGCAAGTTCGTCAAGAAGTACTATGTTTAAACAGAGATGGGAGTGAAAGCGTCTCTAAGTGTAACCCTCATTCCTTCATCCCTATCCTATTTGAATGTCTACCACGTCTAAACTACCTCTGAGTATACATTCTTGTTCGTTGACCTTTTTCGACACGTCTATATTACCTCTATTGATAATCGTCATTCTAGACTTGTCATATTTGCATGATAAAGTCCACAAACAGAATTCCTAGATGAACAAACATGTCCATATTACCTGTGAGTCGTTCTTACAGTTCTTAACATGTTATTTTTAGCCTCTAAGTAAGTGACCTATCTAAATTCCTATGTCATGTCCAAATTATCTCTGAACAAACTATCCCATGGTGCCTATCTTTTCTACCTGACATCTGTAGTTTAAACGCATTAAAGAAGATGAGTCCACAAAATCCCTGTACAAAAGTCCACAATCACAAGAAACTCACATAAACCAGCAAAAAGTGATTAGATTTTTATTGATATTCATAATTACATATGATAGATATCTATTACATAGAGGATCTCTATGAAAGACTCTGGCCCACTTCTCTCTTATTGTAGAGGGCAGTGATGTGATAAATGCCCCCACTGTAGAGGGCAATGATGTGACAAATGCTCCACTGTAGAGGGCACTAATGTCACAAAATCTCCAACACTGGGACTGCATTAATAATTTTTTAAGACAAGCAGGAAGGCCGTCTCGAGTGTGCAGGATGGTGGTCTCGCTCATGCGAAGAAGCTGCTAGAAGACAAGGTGCTAACCTGGGCAATCAATCCTAATCCTGTAAATCTAGCACTATATCGGTAGATAATACGTCTCGTCTCGGGAATAAAGACAGCTAGTATGTTGTATGAATTGGGATCACTTCGCTTGATCTCGTAACAAAATCTCACATCAGAACTGTTATCCCTTCGAATCAACTGACTTATGATGTCCTTCCATGATCCATCTGAGTAGGCATGAGTAGAGATGCGATCTGCACAAAAAACGAACAAAAGAATCAGTCTTTTTCAATAGACTTGGGGGAAAAAAAAGTCATACACTGAAAGTTGCCCTGTGCTCTTGACATGAAGTGAACAATACCAGAGTGCGCTCTTTGGAATAGAGTGTATATGTACATGACAGAAATCTGGACATTATTGAACACACTAACAAGTCTGTTGGATGGTGCACATATATTACGGCATACACCAAAAACCCATACGTACAGCATTTTGGTGCGTGCACGCGCGTTATGACATAAGGCAAGAGCCTGTGTGGCGAACGCCTTGACAGTGTCCACGTGCATTATCACAGGTGACAAAAATTGGAGCGCATATCGCAGTGATGAACGCCCCAACATGTCAGTGTTCACGTTCTCTGGGAAGTCAAGTCATCCGAAAAACGATGTTTTTTCTCTCTTTCTTTGGAAGATCGCTTAACATCAACTACAAAGTGCATCATGTTCACACCGAGCGACGTCGTGGCAAACGCTTCGAGTGGTACGTCGATGAAGGCGTCGGGCGGCTTTACCTTAAGTTCGTTCTCCTCTCCGATGAAGAGAGGAGTCGGAGAAGCCTTGAAGTCGATCATGAAGTAAGAGAGAAAAGAAACAAAACAAAAAACTCTCTCCAAAGAGCCCTATTTATAGGCTTAAACCCACACTTAATGCAACGAACCTGGCATTACTGGTGATGAATCTGATGTTTCGACTCTCGTGCCAAACGATTTTCTAGGGATTCATCTCAACGCTTATTTATAGGCTTCGAACAACGTGTACTTTGATAGAAAGGAAAACGAACAGTCATCTACTCAGGATAGAACCAAACTAACCATTCCCATCCAGAAGAAGATCATGCTGATACTATCTAAAAACTTGGGCTCCACTTATGTTCAAAGTATTTCTAACTTTATTTCAAAAAGTTAGAAAACTTTGAAGGGGGTCTTGTAGAAACATGGGTCACGCACCTCAGAGAAAGGAGAAGTGTCCCGCGTCTCATTGGCACCAGCTAGGCATGAGACTATCCACGCCTCCACAAAAGTAGCAAGACAGTCACACCTTACCTAGGCGTCAAGCTGTCCATGCCCCCATCAAAGTAGTATGATGGTCACGCCTCATCTAGGCATCATGCAGAAATGCCTCGATTTCTGTGCAAAAGATAGTTGAAGGTACGAAGACCAAAATCATGATTATTTCTCCTACTCATGCCTTCTAAGGGCACGCCCCTCCATGATCACGTATCCTTTATATGGGCGTGCCTGATTCATCACGCCCCTGCCTATGCCTCTCAGATCACTTTTCCCAAGGCTGCATTTAATGACCTTAAACTCTCCTCAAGACTTCAACTTGACGCTTCGATTCTCATGCAAAGGATGAACACAGAAGTCGAGGTTCATTCTCCTTGAAAATAGTAGACCATGTACATATTGCCTGGTACGTGTATTCTGATTAAGTCTCAAGCGTGTGACACCCTGAGTCTCCCCTCAGGTGCATGTTCTTCTACCCCCGTGCCCATACTTCTCTCTATAACACACACACGCCACCTAGGATAGTGATTCCTAGGCGTGTGCAGAACTAGGTGCGTGCCACGTGTCAAAGACCTGGTCACGCCCAGAGAGTGGGTCTCAACGGTTCAAAGAACCTCTCCCAAAAAATCTTAACCATATTACACATGGCAATCAGCTACCATCCTACATCAGTGAAGTATGAGCGCCAATATAGCTGTATTCTGTTTAGAGTACACCATATGGCAATCAAAGATACACGTGCCTGCTTGCTCATAGGTGCGTATGCTACTCTTCCTCCCTATTATAAATAGGTGGAGTTCTTCTCCATTTGAAGCTCTCGATCCCCCAGTTCTCTTTATTTCCTCAAGAGTTTCGAAGCATTCCAGAGAGAGTTCTTGTTGCTTTCCTTAGCAAGTCCAGCAACCCTCTCTTCCAGTCAGATCATCAACAGAGTAATGAAGCATCCCTCTATCATCACGACCCAGATAAAAAAGTGTAATGAAGCAACCTTCGAAGCTCTCCTTCCAAAGCACCATGAAGAGATAGCAAACAGTACAAAATTAAATATTTGTTGAATTTAGAAATTGACTCCATGACAGGACAATTTACATGGACCTATTTTTGTCAGTGATCCAGAAGCCTTTGTCGGTAGGAAGTTGGTAAGTTTTTTCCCTCAATTTCTCTTTCATCTCATCTCATGTGAGAATGCGTTCTTGCCTTCTTTGTACCAACAATCACTCAACACCCTGCTAACGCAACTTAGTTTGTCCAACAAGCTTTATTGTGTCAAAATGGACTTTCCTGGACTTAGACATATAATCCCACTAAAAATAGTGGTGCATGTCTATCATCAAGTCGATGAAAACTTTTTGGTCCAATTACCATCAAAAGTAGGTGCTTCTATTTTCATGCTTCTTATTATTCTCTCATATCCTAAATCCTGACGAGGTCTGGAGATTGGCCTATAGTCATGGTGTTTGACGAGATTATTTTGACATTGATCAAAACCCCTAGGTCTATCCTTATCCAGTTCATCTTGGGGTTGTCTAAAGTCTTGATGCCCAACTAAGTCATTCCTATGATGATCCAAACCCCTATGTCTGTCTCTAACTATCCCTCGATGGCCACTATGATGTGAACCCTCATCTAACATGTTAGGTAACCTACCGCATTCACGTTCGAGTCTTTCAATTCTTTCCCTAATCTCTTCATTAGATGTTCTTAGCGAATTGAAATCTTTTCCATGTTAGTTAGGCGATTTAGGATATCTTGGAACATTTATTCTTGTTCAGGGGCCATATTAGGTGCTGGTTAGTATTATCCACCGCTACGTGTGCTCATATAATGTGATATGTGTTCTAAAAGGTGTTCTATATGTTGCCTAATACAAAAATAAAAATAATCTAATGCAAGCCTAAGCCATGCTTTGATACCAATATTGATGCGGAATGCATGTGAGGTTTAAAAGAAGCAATTAAATTGAATTGAAGCAAGTCCCATTTAATTTGTTGCTAATTACCAGGTAATTCCTAGGTCCCAAAATAGATGATTATATAAAGTAAAAAACCAAAAGCTATCATGCAAATCTGAGATTTTATAGAAAATTGGATCAAATATTACTATCTAACTCAGGCTAGTTCTCTAGTTAATATTTAGGATGATAACAACAAGTTCTATTTTTATGTTTGAAGAAGCACTCAAGTTTATATGTGGGTCAATAGTCTATTGATAGTATATTAGATGTAGAACGCAACTGTTTCAATTACTTGATTCATTGGAAAGGAAATCTAAATTTAATTTTTCGAATGATTACTGAATTCTTGCAAGTTATGCTACTGAAGAACTCGGAGAAGGGGTGGTTGTTGTTGCCGCTGCCACCTGTTGCCATATGCTGCTAACTGCTGCTGCTGCCACCACTTGTTGTCACGGGGAGACAACTGTTGTCATGTTCGAAGAGAGAAGAATGGGGATAAAAAATGATAGAGGATTACGAGAGGGACTTGGCTATCATAATGAGAGTATATTTCATCAAATTCATCTCCTCTCTCATTCAATGAGAGAGAGTTAGGTATATCACCATCCTAAATTTAGAGACCTAATTTATGATGATGATAGGCATGTATATTGTCTTTGATTAGGATCCATTGATTATGAAAAAAGTTAGGATTTATAGGATGAAATTAACCTTCAAAGTTGCCCGAAAAACTGGTGTTCTTGGTTCCTTATTAATAATCACCTAGGTAGCATGTTGACCCAAATTTTACAACGCTTAGATGAATTAATTAATTCATGTTGTCTATACCAAATTGGAAGACAATATCTCCAAGTTTCTAAATATTCAAGTAGTTCTGTAGTTGTTGATCGGTAGAGAAAGTTATATAACCTAGAGTTAAGAAAATTAATCATCACAAAAGTATGAAAAACTGAATCCTAATGAGGATTTTGTTCCTCCCGTCAGCAACTCAAATCACGATCATATCAAACTAAATTTGATAACCTGATAGAAGAGTATACCTACTTCCAACTGATGTTCTTGAATCTAAATTTAAGTTTGTAGATTTTTTTTTAAGAATTAAGTGACAAAGTTGTCAAAAAATCAAGGTTCATTAAACAAAAGTTTTTCAAAGGAAATCTGGGCCCTTAATTGATCACTTTTAGTAAGATTATCAGATTTAGTACAGGGAAACTAGGTAATACCAGCTTGAGATGGATCAAATTGGAGGAGAATCAGTTGATTAAGGAGAAGTTTTGGCTCCTTAAATTCGAGTTCCCGAACTTCCTATTCTGCGCGCATAGAGATCATGCACCCAACTTCAATAGTGGGATTTATCAAGAAAATATGTTCAAAGAGTCGATTCAAACTTGGTATGATCAGATAGATATCACCATCTACCTATAAAATTAATTGGAAGATTATGGCTTACCAAACTGGAGTCGAACGGAGTGTCGTCGGCTCGCCGGAGAGTAGGCAATCGAATCGAAATTCCACGCCGATCAGAAGTCGATCGTGAGCGTGAAGGCACTGGACTCGTTTGTCGGAGTCAGACGAATATAGCGGCGCTGGGAGGAGTCTCTCTCGCCGGAGTCCGTCGTCGACCGACGATTGAGGACAGTCCGCGGCACTGGATCGGATCCCGTGCGTAACGATGGTGTTGCACCGCTGGAGACCTCTCAGCGACTGTTGGAGCTCGCCGGAGTCTCCTACGTACGGCTGCGCTCCACCGTGGTCGAAGGAAAGGGTGGATGAAATCGGTTGGAGTTCCTCGAAAATTCCGTTAAGAGGAGAGAGAAGTGCAAGATTTCTTGATTTTGAATTTGGATTTTTACTGTTAGATTGATTAGATTATATTAGATTGATTAGATATGATTAGATTAGATTAGATTGATTAGATTGGCCCATAAGCCCAAATGTGGACACTATATATATTGTACCAAACCCTACCAATGAATCAAGGCATTATTATTTCCTACATGGTATCAGAGCCTCCCAAACAAAAATCCTAAAACCCTAGCTGCCGTCTCTGCCGACTGCGCCCATCCGTGCGCCCGCCGACTGTGCCCGTCCGCCCGTCCGTCCGCCGACTGCGCCCGCCCGTCCGTCCGCCCGACTGCGCACGTCCGACGTTCGCCGACTACGAACCGGCCACGCCCGCCCGTCCGCTTGCGTCCGACTGCGCACGTCCGCCGTTCGCCGACTGCGAACCGACCGTGCCAGCCCGTACGCGCCGACTGCGCTCGTCCGCCAGCTCCCGTCCGCACACGCTTCCGTACGCACCTGCGCCCGCCGCTCCGTCTATTTTAAGTTTTTTATTGTTTCTTAGAGAAAGCACAAGCCTTCTGTAAAAAAATATATATTTTTTTCTCTTTCGTAGTTTTGTCGGGGTTGTACAAACTTTTGAACACCCGACATTCGCTCGCCCCTACGCGCCAGATCCGGCGCCCCTGATCGCGGCCGATTCGCCACCGACCCCGTCCATCAGCGGCCGATTCGTCGGAGTTGTACAACATTTTTGTACCCCCGACATCTGCGATGGCAGATGATGATGCGTCCAGCTACTCCGTCGCGACTGGCGGTGGCGGTGCACACAACCCAAATTATCCTAATCCGAAGGATCCATATTTTCTGAGTTCTGCTGATCAACCAGGAAATATCATTACTCCTATTGTTTTTTGTGGACCGAACTATGCTGAGTGGTCTCGGTCGATACGTCTCTCCCTGATCTCTAGGCGAAAGATCACCTTTCTGGAAGGTACTGAAGTGAAACCTATTAATGATGCTAGCAAATTGCTTGATTGGAGATGCATGCAAGCACTATTGGTTCAATGGGTTCTTAATACCATTGATCCGTCTCTAAAAAATATTTGCCATACTTTGAGGAGGTTTCTCCATTGTGGAACTTGTTGGAGAAAAGATTTGTTGTTAGCAATGGCACTCGGAAGCAACAAATTAAGGTGGCGTTGGCTGAGTGCAAACAAACGGCTTCGATGTCTGTGGAAACCTACTTTGAAAATTTGCAGTCTTTGTGGGATGAACAAGCTGCTTATTTTCCATTGCCTACTTGTACCTGTGGTAAACTTGCTGCAACGCTACAGGCTATGAGGGATGAAGACCACTTTCAGGACTTTATGTATGGGTTGAATGCTGAGTTGTATGGTCATACCCGATCTAATCTTCTGGCTCAGGATCCTCAGCCAAGTTTAGATCGGGCATACCAGGCAGTTCGTGAGGAAGAGGATATGCAAAAATCTCAGGTCCCATCCGCTACTAAGGAGGTGATGGCGCTGGCTATCAAGACTTCACCTCGTATTTCTAGTAGTAGAACCTCAGATCCCAGGGACAAATCAGGTATGATCTGTACTCATTGTAAGAAAATAGGTCGTGATGTTGCAACTTGCTTTGCCAAGATTGGCTATCCAGAGTGGTGGGAGACTCGTCCTCGGCGTGAGGGCGGACGCAATGCTGGTGGTGGAAGAGGTCCGGCACCACAGCAGAGACGTGATGGGGGACGCGGTGCTGGTGGCGCAGGGGTTGTTCATCATGTTGCCGTTGCTGGTCATGGTGTCCCTGCTGGTCTTGCCGAAAGTTCGGCAGATATGATGCATGGAGGGTATCCTTCACCACTCTCAGGTGAACAATGGCAGAAACTGATGAGCTTGTTAGGTAACGACAATCCTTCCAACCCTGGTCCTTCAAACTCTGATCGTCTGATGGGTAAGCATTCTTCTGTCACTTGGATATTCGATACTGGGGCTACTCTTCATGCGACAGGCTCTCGTGACTGTTTAGTTGATTGCTTTGAGGGTCCTGTCTGTCCTGTGATTTTGCCTGATGGGAGCACTATTGAGGCTGTTCTGAGAGGCAAAGTATTTTTGACTGCTACGTTGGTGTTGACGGATGTTCTTTACGTTCCGACATTGACTTGCAACTTGATCTCTGTCTCACAATTGATTGGTGCCAGAAATTGTGATATGTTATTTACTCCTGATTTGTGTTTTGTTCAGGACCGAAGTACGAGGATGGTGATTGGAGCAGGTGAACAAAGGGGTAGACTTTACTTCTTGGGGGAGGTTCCAGCTTCTTTGGCTTCGGCGATCCTGGCATGCAAAGAGAGTAATTCCGAGGTTTGGCATAGTAGACTAGGGCATCCTTCAGATAAAGTAATGCAGACTTTACCTTTCCTCTCTGGTAGTAGTGTGTTTTCTCATACGGCTTGTGATATCTGTCATCAAGCTAAACAGACTCGTGATGCCTTTCCTGATAGTAGTAGTCGTGCTTTGAGATGCTTTGAACTCATACACTGTGATCTGTGGGGACCATATCGTGTTCCATCATCTAATGGGGCACGATATTTTTTGACTTTGGTGGATGATTTTTCTAGAGCTGTTTAGGTCATTTTATTGACAGATAAGTGTGCTGTTTATTCTGTGTTTCTTAAATTTATTGCTATGGTGAATCGACAGTTTGGGGCTGATGTACGTCGAGTGCGGAGTGACAATGGCACTGAATTTAATTGTTTACGAGATTATTTTTCATCTCAAGGTATATTGTTCCAAATATCCTGTGTTGGGACACCTCAACAGAATGGAAGGGTGGAAAGAAAACATCGACATATTTTAAATGTCGCCAGGGCCTTGCGATTTCAGGGTTCTCTTTCCGTAGATTTTTGGGGGGAATGTGTTCTGGGTGCATGTTATTTGATAAATAGGACCCCTTCTAGTATCTTGCATTTTAAGTCTCCGTATGAAGTTTTATATGGTTCGGCTCCTTCGTATGATCATCTACGTATTTTTGGTTGTCTGTGCTATGCGTATGATTTGAAATCCCGACATGATAAATTTGCTAGCAGGAGCAGAAAATATATCTTTGTTGGGTATCCACTTGATAAAAAGGGATGAAAACTGTATGATTTGGAGACTGGTGAATTTTTTGTGTCCCGTGATGTTACTTTTTATGAAAAAGAATTTCCTAGGTGTGGCTCTGCTAGCGAGATATCTTCTGCGACACGCCATACATCTGTTGAGGTGCCGGGAGATGATATAGAGGCTTTTGGGATGGTGCCGTGTAACACCCTGTTTCTGAAAATTGGGGATTTTTGAAAATTTATTATTTTTATTATTTATTAGTGGTATTCTAGTCATGGTATGATTTTCTGGTGATTTTAGTTAAGATAAACCATTTCTAAAGTCATGCTAAGTCATGACTTATGACTTTGTGACTTTGTTAGTAAACCCTAGTGTAAACCCTAGTTTCTCTAACCTAGAAGTTGCCATGACCATGAGAACTTGACCATAGGCTTAGAACATCATTTTGGTGGTTTTTAGCCATAGGGGTATTTTGGTAATTTTTAGGAATTTATTTGGAATTTAGTGGGATTAGTGAGATATTACTATTCATGGACTTTTAGATTAGTGACTTGCTAATCCCTAACCTAATTACCCTAATCTATAGGTTAAACCCTAACCTAGAATGACTAAGGGGATTAGATATTCATGGTAGTTAAGCTATATAAATATCTAGATATTATTTATTGATATTTTGCTTAAATTATGCAAAATATCTTAAACCCTTTTTACAAAGTCCTTCCCTTAGCTTGCAAGCAACCCAAGGACACCCCCCCCATTGCTATGACCAGCCAAGAACCCCCCCCCCCCTTGGCATGACCCCCTTCCTATATATTTTGATTAATTCATTGCATTTGCATTGAATTAAATTCATGAAAAATACCCCTTTACTTCAAAAATCCATAACTCTCAACCTAGTGATCCAAATCACTTCAAACCTCTTGCATTGGGTTCCTACAACCTAGAGGGTGCTAAGGGAGGCTAGCAAGTTGGACACAAGACTTGGACACACCCACAAGTGGACTTGGACACACCCCCTCATTATTTAAATTTTCAAGGATTTTGCACATAGAGGTAAATATATTTAACCTAGTTATTTTACTGGTTTTTCTTCATTATTGCATGCATATAGTTGTAATCTAGCTGTGGGTAAGGTTTGGTGAGTTTAGGGTTTTGTTTGGTGTGTATCGGACACGTGTCCTAATTTATTTACATTGTGTTTTAATGTGTTTAGCACACTGTCACATGGGTATTCACTCACTGTTTGTAAATATTTTTGAACTAAATTCTAACCTAAACCTAACCCTGTGTCACTGTGCACGATTTTAGCTTGTGTCGTGTCCAAAACTGGACATAAAAGACACTGGGACACAACACTGTCCAACACTGCAGTACACTGTTCATCCCCTGCTACCACCCCCTTGGTTCTCCCTATACACAGCACGTGGACACACCAAAATTGGTGGACACGAGGGGGCAGTGTCTGCGCACATGCCCCCAAAATTTGGTGTCGCCTCGTGTCGTGTCGAGTGAGAAATCTCACTCGCACTGGACACGGGCAGACTGTGCACACGCATGTTTTCACCACTGACACGCGACTCGTGTCGCACGGACACGAGTCGTGGACACCTCGTGGTGACACGATCGTGTAGCCCAACACGTGGGCTACACATGGACATGACCACGAGGCCCCACGTGGCCCGTGTCGTGTCCACGAGTCGTGTGCATCGCTGCACGACGCGGTACAGAACACAGGTATCAGTCGATTTCCTTCGACTGATATGGGGTTCGTGCCGTATCCTGAGGACACGTGGACTCAAGGCAGACACTGGGACACCTAGTAGACCCCTAGGCGAACCCACACGCACGAGCACGAGACCCAATATCGTGTGTGTCGTGTCCTAGAGTTAAGTGCACACGTGCACGACACTGTGTGTGTGCGTGTGTATCAGGAATTTACCCGAGTCGTGTTTTTGAGTGTTTGGACACGTGAAAACGTGTCGTGGTGTCGTGTCAGTGTCCTAGGACACTAGTATATGTTGTGGGACACGATTACCAACCTAGAGATTCGTGTCCTAGCTCGGTTTCGTATGTGAATTCGAGTTTACCTATGTTTTCCTACACAGTGCACTGTTTCCAGAATTTGGGTATTTTCCAGTTTTTGAATTCCAATTTCAAAACCTATTTTAATGTGATTTATACATTGTATAGGTGTATTTTAGTATGTATATGTGTAGTGTATAAGTATGAGTGTGTGTAGGTGAGGTTTGAGTGAAATTGGTAGTATGTGTGTAGATATATATGTATATACATATGTATGTATATGTGTTAGGTGTGTGTGTGTATATGGTTCTGGAATTTGGTTCCAGAACCTGGAAACCAATCCCCCCCCCTGTCCTGACCTGTCTACTGTCCCTCTCTCTCACTACCTTTGTCTCTCTCTCCTTCACTCACTCTCTCTCTATATCCCTCTCTTTATATATAAATGTATATATATGAGTTATATGTATACATATGTAATATATCTAGTTTATATATATATATATTTGTATATATATATGTATAATATATATGCATATGTTGTACTAGTTACTTAGGTCTTTATATATAAATATGTGAGTGTGGTTTGATTTATATTTAGTATTTATATATGGGTATATAGGTAGTATATAGATGTAAATATATATATATATATAACTTCTAGTTATAGTTTTTATGAAACCCCATACTAGCCTATGGCCAGGGTTATTGGCCTATGGTTGGGGCTAACCCTAATGGCCCAAAACCCTTTGTGTTGACCCTTGTTGACTGAAAGTTGACCAAAGTCAACATTAGGTCAAGGTTGACCTAGCTTAACCTAGTTTGACTTAAACTAACCTAGAATGACTAGGAATGACCTAAATCAACTAGTTTGACTAGTTTGACTAAAACCCTAACTAGTTTAACTAGTGTTGACCTAGCTTTGACTTAGAGTTGACCATTGTTGACCATGGTTGACTAAAGTCAACTATTGGTCAAACCATGACCTAATTGACCTAATAAATGACTAGTTCAACTAGTCTGACCCTATTTGACCTATTTATCCTAACTGACTAGTCTTTGTTTGACCAATGACTTAGTTGGTCTAAGTTTGATCTAGACTTGATCCAGATTGATCATATTGGCTAGTATTGACTAGTTTGATTAGAGTGTTGACCAAGAGTTGACTTTTGACCAGTTTGACCTAGAATCATGTAGTATGCATTGTATACTTTATTTTTATCATTGTGGATACATTGTGACCTGTGTTGCTCTGACTAGGAGCCACACACCTCTCCTCAGGCAGTATATCTTCTTCAGACATTCAGTTATCAGGCGAGTACATTCTCTGACCGTTTCATATTTGCCTGGATTTATATTCTTGCTCTAGATTACTTTACTTGATGCTGACACGATTGTTATCACGGATTGGTACTATATGGATCTTTTCATGAGATGTTATCCCCCTCGGGAGCATCAGATACGGCATGTTTGTGCTTTTCACGAATCATCATGTATCTCTATGCTTTCATAGATTCACGAATCGCTTGTGACTCATGTACTCTCATGCTCACAGAGCCTCTCATGAATCTCCCATTTATGGGCTTATCACGAATCTTAACATAACTTGAACGGATCCTTGTGTATTGATTGGGGATGGGGGAGTGGAAATAGTCATGTGGATATTACCCCAGTAGCTGTAGTCATGAATCACTTCTAGCTGTAGTCATGAATCTCCTATGCCATTTCACATGTCTATATTTTACTCTGACTCACTAGACACTGCTAGTTCTCTATATACAGTAGATATTTCCTTTACAGCTATCTCTTTTGCTACATGTATCTTCCTTCAGCAGTTCCTGTATTTTACTCTATTGCATGCTTTATATCTCCTATCATTCTATGCACTGCGTGAGATGTATTGTGCTCGTTCCCGTCCTGATTGGACCTGTTGAAAATATTACAGAGGATGAGGATGAGGCCTGGTGTCTACCTATTATGGAGCAGGACTAGATGATACTTATGTTGTGGACCCCCAGCAGGATCCACCTGCAGCTGAGAATGTTGTTCCAGTAGTCTAGACCAGTTTAGTCTAGGCAGTCCCTTCTATATTTACTTTTGTCTCACATTCTGTGTTGTATTTTGAGATGTGGAGATGTATAGACTCTTAGACTTTTTGTATTATGAGTTGTTAGTTCTGGATATTGTGTTGTACTAGACACTTAGACTTATTCATCTATGATAATGTTCTCTTGAGTTACTATCTATCTATCTGTTCTTCCTTCTCTACCTAGATGTGATTGAGATTACTTCTGATGTTACCTCCATTCGGAGAGTATGAACTGTACAGGTACTTGATATTGATAGATGATTGACCTAGGACAGCGTTCTACCGCCGACACTGCGGCGTAGGCTGGGCGTTGTTACGTTCTCGTACCCTAACAGTGGGTGCGGGTCGTGACACGTTTTTAGTGGTGGCCCATGCAGGTCGAGTTTATGTAGTGGTATTCGAACTAGAGTATCACTACAGCCTGCGATAGGATTAGAGGAATAGACTTAGAGAGAATGGATACTCAATCACTGCTAGGATACTTTGAGAGATTCCTGGGATGACCCTTGAGAATCTCATTTGAAATTTTGATTTAAACTCCTTTTCCCTTGATTGAATTTGATTTTGGAGGATTCACTGTAGAACTTTGAATCCTGGTATTAGTTGATGATTTTGAAATTTTTGTAGTTGTTGATTTAATTTCTTAGTGTTAGATTAATATCTTTTATTTTTGGGGCACTCAATCACAATTATGAGAAAACTCTTATTTGTTTCTTGCCATCTAATCCTCTTGCTAATTGCTTTTCATTAAAAAAAAATGAACTATCCTATCTATTTGCATCTTGCTTAAACTCTTTCTACCAATCTATGTGACTGTATCCCAAACCTGACTTACTCGACATTTCCTCAAATCAAGACTTTATTGAGACCTTCTAACCTTGACCCTTGATTGATCAAACCCTAACTATATTCATCTAGTAGCCTATCTATTCCTAGGACTGTGTTCCTAAATTATTTACCAGATTCCTGATTAATTTTATTTCATGAGTTAAATTGATCTTCTTCAATTTTTGCATCAATTTGTCACGTCTCGAACTCCCACTTTCTATTCTAGATCATTGGACGTCCATTACCGTGACTTAGATATTCAGAGTATAAACACTAGCTGTTACCTCCCAACAAACTTCACATGTAAGACCTAGACTAGCCTACCTACATGTAGGTATTCCATGTCCTACTAAAATCCGTCTCCCTGTACTCTATTTTTCTTGATATGATTTTCTGGTCAAATGGCTAAACTATAACCTCTACCATGATACTAAATTTATTCTTATTTCAATTAGAAATCCACCTTGGTTCAATTCTTTCGACCTAGCATGTGATGGTGTTCTGCTTGAATCCTTAAATACTTAACCTTATACCTTATCTGATTACTTGACCCGTTGGCTAAGAAACTTGGACTATGTAATTCCTTTCATCATTACCACCCTTATATCTTGTGCTGCTAAATTAGCCTTAGTTTTGCAAGCTTATCTATTTTCGAGCTTGGTCATGACATATTTTATTGGGTGGCCACCCACTAACATATTGTCTAATCAGAACCGGTACATGATGGTCTGATCAACCTATTGCACTTTGGTTCGCTTTTTCATGTATCAATCTACGTGGATGGACACAGTTAAACTTATCCTAGAATCTTATCCACAACAGCCTTGACAATTTTTCTTGGAATTATTTTATCGCCTATGAACCTCGTATTCATATCCAGTTGAATTAAATTTATCATGACCTGGATCTTCATCATTGGATGCTCATGCTCATACTCGATTTCATTAATTTTTCATCTTGCCCAAATCCCAGTTTATCTCGAAATTGATCAACTTAGATCGTGTCAAGACTAAAATCTATTTGTGATTGTTGTACCTAAATTTTCAATTTTCTTTTTATGGAAGGGTAACTTTAATGATTTCTCACTTGTTAATGACCTATTTTCATATAGGATAGTAGACGACCCTATAGCCTTGATGATTGTTGTTTCCTTATCTTCCCAATTAGGACACTTAGATTGCTTGTACGCATTGATACCATAGGACAGTATTGATCTAGAAATGACTAGTGCACCTAGATGAGACCACAGACTGTTCCATTTAACCTGTCCCCCTGGTACCACTATTTCATCACGATTTTTGGTTCAATTTAGGCCATAGACCTTTCCCACTCTAACTTATGATCATCGTAGGTACATTACCGTGACTTTTAAATTGGAGCACAAGACTAGTTGTTTTCTCAAAACTGACTTCACATACATGACCTAGACATGACATACTACACCCATGACCTTAGTGTCCCACTCAGGCATACCATTGTGTGCTTCATTTGCTTAGTACGATTTTCCTGACTCGAGGCTCCATCCTGATTTACCCCATGGAGTTACTTTTGGCTTCGATTTGACTTAAGAACACCTTATGACCTAAAACTGCCAACCAATTTTTGGACAGGACCCAGTATAGGTCTACTACCCCTATTTTGCTTGTTGACCTTGTATGTTGCCCAGGTAGTGGCTTCGTCCTTGATTGTTGGAGGTTTGACCTAGGAGGAGTACGACCATCTGAATTTCGAGGACGAAATTATTTTAAGGTGGGTAGACTTGTAACACCCTGTTTCTGAAAATTGGGGATTTTTGAAAATTTATTATTTTTATTATTTATTAGTGGTATTCTAGTCATGGTATGATTTTCTGGTGATTTTAGTTAAGATAAACCATTTCTAAAGTCATGCTAAGTCATGACTTATGACTTTGTGACTTTGTTAGTAAACCCTAGTGTAAACCCTAGTTTCTCTAACCTAGAAGTTGCCATGACCATGAGAACTTGACCATAGGCTTAGAACATCATTTTGGTGGTTTTTAGCCATAGGGGTATTTTGGTAATTTTTAGGAATTTATTTGGAATTTAGTGGGATTAGTGAGATATTACTATTCATGGACTTTTAGATTAGTGACTTGCTAATCCCTAACCTAATTACCCTAATCTATAGGTTAAACCCTAATCTAGAATGACTAAGGGGATTAGATATTCATGGTAGTTAAGCTATATAAATATCTAGATATTATTTATTGATATTTTGCTTAAATTATGCAAAATATCTTAAACCCTTTTTACAAAGTCCTTCCCTTAGCTTGCAAGCAACCCAAGGACACCCCCCCCATTGCTATGACCAGCCAAGAAACCCCCCCCCTTGGCATGACCCCCTTCCTATATATTTTGATTAATTCATTGCATTTGCATTGAATTAAATTCATGAAAAATACCCCTTTACTTCAAAAATCCATAACTCTCAACCTAGTGATCCAAATCACTTCAAACCTCTTGCATTGGGTTCCTACAACCTAGAGGGTGCTAAGGGAGGCTAGCAAGTTGGACACAAGACTTGGACACACCCACAAGTGGACTTGGACACACCCCCTCATTATTTGAATTTTCAAGGATTTTGCACATAGAGGTAAATATATTTAACCTAGTTATTTTACTGGTTTTTCTTCATTATTGCATGCATATAGTTGTAATCTAGCTGTGGGTAAGGTTTGGTGAGTTTAGGGTTTTGTTTGGTGTGTATCGGACACGTGTCCTAATTTATTTATATTGTGTTTTAATGTGTTTAGCACACTGTCACATGGGTATTCACTCACTGTTTGTAAATATTTTTGAACTAAATTCTAACCTAAACCTAACCCTGTGTCACTGTGCACGATTTTAGCTTGTGTCGTGTCCAAAACTGGACATAAAAGACACTGGGACACAACACTGTCCAACACTGCAGTACACTGTTCATCCCCTGCTACCACCCCCTTGGTTCTCCCTATACACAGCACGTGGACACACCAAAATTGGTGGACACGAGGGGGCAGTGTCTGCGCACATGCCCCCAAAATTTGGTGTTGCCTCGTGTCGTGTCGAGTGAGAAATCTCACTCGCACTGGACACGGGCAGACTGTGCACACGCATGTTTTCACCACTGACACGCGACTCGTGTCGCACGGACACGAGTCGTGGACACCTCGTGGTGACACGATCGTGTAGCCCAACACGTGGGCTACACGTGGACATGACCACGAGGCCCCACGTGGCCCGTGTCGTGTCCACGAGTCGTGTGCATCGCTGCACGACGCGGTGCAGAACACAGGTATCAGTCGATTTCCTTCGACTGATATGGGGTTCGTGCCGTATCCTGAGGACACGTGGACTCAAGGCAGACACTGGGACACCTAGTAGACCCCTAGGCGAACCCACACGCACGAGCACGAGACCCAATATCGTGTGTGTCGTGTCCTAGAGTTAAGTGCACACGTGCACGACACTGTGTGTGTGCGTGTGTATCAGGAATTTACCCGAGTCGTGTTTTTGAGTGTTTGGACACGTGAAAACGTGTCGTGGTGTCGTGTCAGTGTCCTAGGACACTAGTATATGTTGTGGGACACGATTACCAACCTAGAGATTCGTGTCCTAGCTCGGTTTCGTATGTGAATTCGAGTTTACCTATGTTTTCCTACACAGTGCACTGTTTCCAGAATTTGGGTATTTTCCAGTTTTTGAATTCCAATTTCAAAACCTATTTTAATGTGATTTATATATTGTATAGGTGTATTTTAGTATGTATATGTGTAGTGTATAAGTATGAGTGTGTGTAGGTGAGATTTGAGTGAAATTGGTAGTATGTGTGTAGATATATATGTATATACATATGTATGTATATGTGTTAGGTGTGTGTGTGTATATGGTTCTGGAATTTGGTTCCAGAACCTGGAAACCAATCCCCCCCCTGTCCTGACCTGTCTACTGTCCCTCTCTCTCACTACCTTTGTCTCTCTCTCCTTCACTCACTCTCTCTCTATATCCCTCTCTTTATATATAAATGTATATATATGAGTTATATGTATACATATGTAATATATCTAGTTTATATATATATATATATTTGTATATATATATGTATGATATATATGCATATGTTGTACTAGTTACTTAGGTCTTTATATATAAATATGTGAGTGTGGTTTGATTTATATTTAGTATTTATATATGGGTATATAGGTAGTATATAGATGTAAATATATATATATATATATATATAACTTCTAGTTATAGTTTTTATGAAACCCCATACTAGCCTATGGCCAGGGTTATTGGCCTATGGTTGGGGCTAACCCTAATGGCCCAAAACCCTTTGTGTTGACCCTTGTTGACTGAAAGTTGACCAAAGTCAACATTAGGTCAAGGTTGACCTAGCTTAACCTAGTTTGACTTAAACTAACCTAGAATGACTAGGAATGACCTAAATCAACTAGTTTGACTAGTTTGACTAAAACCCTAACTAGTTTAACTAGTGTTGACCTAGCTTTGACTTAGAGTTGACCATTGTTGACCATGGTTGACTAAAGTCAACTATTGGTCAAACCATGACCTAATTGACCTAATAAATGACTAGTTCAACTAGTCTGACCCTATTTGACCTATTTATCCTAACTGACTAGTCTTTGTTTGACCAATGACTTAGTTGGTCTAAGTTTGATCTAGACTTGATCCAGATTGATCATGTTGGCTAGTATTGACTAGTTTGATTAGAGTGTTGACCAAGAGTTGACTTTTGACCAGTTTGACCTAGAATCATGTAGTATGCATTGTATACTTTATTTTTATCATTGTGGATACATTGTGACCTGTGTTGCTCTGACTAGGAGCCACACACCTCTCCTCAGGCAGTATATCTTCTTCAGACATTCAGTTATCAGGCGAGTACATTCTCTGACCGTTTCATATTTGCCTGGATTTATATTCTTGCTCTAGATTACTTTACTTGATGCTGACACGATTGTTATCACGGATTGGTACTATATGGATCTTTTCATGAGATGTTATCCCCCTCGGGAGCATCAGATACGGCATGTTTGTGCTTTTCACGAATCATCATGTATCTCTATGCTTTCATAGATTCACGAATCGCTTGTGACTCATGTACTCTCATGCTCACAGAGCCTCTCATGAATCTCCCATTTATGGGCTTATCACGAATCTTAACATAACTTGAACGGATCCTTGTGTATTGATTGGGGATGGGGGAGTGGAAATAGTCATGTGGATATTACCCCAGTAGCTGTAGTCATGAATCACTTCTAGCTGTAGTCATGAATCTCCTATGCCATTTCACATGTCTATATTTTACTCTGACTCACTAGACACTGCTAGTTCTCTATATACAGTAGATATTTCCTTTACAGCTATCTCTTTTGCTACATGTATCTTCCTTCAGCAGTTCCTGTATTTTACTCTATTGCATGCTTTATATCTCCTATCATTCTATGCACTGCGTGAGATGTATTGTGCTCGTTCCCGTCCTGATTGGACCTGTTGAAAATATTACAGAGGATGAGGATGAGGCCTGGTGTCTACCTATTATGGAGCAGGACTAGATGATACTTATGTTGTGGACCCCCAGCAGGATCCACCTGCAGCTGAGAATGTTGTTCCAGTAGTCTAGACCAGTTTAGTCTAGGCAGTCCCTTCTATATTTACTTTTGTCTCACATTCTGTGTTGTATTTTGAGATGTGGAGATGTATAGACTCTTAGACTTTTTGTATTATGAGTTGTCAGTTCTGGATATTGTGTTGTACTAGACACTTAGACTTATTCATCTATGATAATGTTCTCTTGAGTTACTATCTATCTATCTGTTCTTCCTTCTCTACCTAGATGTGATTGAGATTACTTCTGATGTTACCTCCATTCGGAGAGTATGAACTGTACAGGTACTTGATATTGATAGATGATTGACCTAGGACAGCGTTCTACCGCCGACACTGCGGCGTAGGCTGGGCGTTGTTACGTTCTCGTACCCTAACAGTGGGTGCGGGTCGTGACATGCCGGCCACGGTTGCTGAAACCGGTGTGGTTGCTGGTGGCTCGGCACCGAGTGGCACGGATGCACAGGTAGATGCAGAAGTATTGACAGGAGAGTCAGTTAGGGGTGATGCGGATACTGCTAATGATACAGGAGATACAGTGTTGCCAGAGGTGCCAGATGAGGTAGTATTGGGAAGAGGAATGCGAAAAAAATCACAGCCAGTGCGATTACAGAATTTTGTGACGAATGTTGTTCGAAGTAAAAGCCCCCCTTCACCACAGTTCATCTGTTCCTGTCACTTCCTCAGGTACTTCGTATCCTCTAACACAATTTCTAAGTTATGACATATTTACTGCTGGACACAGAGATTTTCTCGCAGCTGTCACTGCCGGTGTTGAGCCTACTTCATATCGCCAAGCATCGCGAGATTTAGGCTGGCGTGCAGCCATGCAAACTGAAATACAGGCTCTGGAAGATAGTGGGACATGGAGTCTTGTCGATTTACCTCCTGGGAAGAAAGCATTGGGAAGTAGATGGGTGTACAAAATAAAGTACAAATCTGACGACAGTATTGAGCGCTTAAAGGCACGACTGGTTGTGTTCGGTAATCATCAGGTTGAGGGGATCGACTATTCAGAAACATTTGCCCCGGTGGCTAAGATGCCTACAGTTCGGGCGTTCTTGGTTGTTGTAGCTGTGAAAGGCTGGACTTTACACCAGATGGATGTGTACAATGCTTTTTTTCATGGAGATCTGACAGAAGAAGTATATATGCAGTTGCCGCCAGGCTTTTCGCATAGTGAACCCAACAAAGTGTGTCGCCTACGTAAGTCTCTATATGGATTGAAACAGGCACCACGTTGTTGGTTCGCTAAGCTTACTGCTTCTCTGATATCCTATGGATTTATTCAATCACATTCCGATTATTCCCTTTTCTCTTTTTTTAAGGGGAAGGTAGAGTTGCATGTTTTGATCTATGTGGATGATATAATTGTGTCTGGTAATGACACATGTGCTTTAGATGCTTTCAAAAAGTACCTTAGTTCTTGCTTTCACATGAAGGACCTTGGTGTGTTGAAGTACTTTCTTGGCATAGAGGTGGCTCGGAGTGCGGCAGAAATTTCCTTGTGTCAAAGGAAGTATGCTTTGGACATTATTTCAGAATATGGTTTGATAGGGTCTCGCCCGGCTGGTTTTCCCATGGAGCCCAATCACAAGCTGGCAGAATCGACTAGTCCAAGGATGGCGGATGCAGAAATTTATCGGAGACTGGTTGGGAGGTTGATTTATCTCTCATTTACTCGCCCTGACTTGGCCTATGCTGTGCATATCTTGTCTCAATTCTTACAGGAGCCTTGACAAAATTATTGGTATGCTGCTTTGAGAGTTGTCAGATATATCAAGAATGCACCAGGACAGGGTATTCTTTTGAAAGCTGATTGTGATCTCCGTCTTTCTGGTTGGTGTGATTCCGACTGGGCAAGTTGTCCTTTGACTCGCCGCTCTGTTACAGGCTGGTTGGTGTTTCTGGGGGGGTCTCCTATTTCTTGGAAGACCAAGAAGCAATCAACTGTTTTCCGATCTTCCGCTGAAGCTGAATACCGATCTCTTGCTGCGATTGTTTGTGAGTTGAAATGGTTGAAGGAGTTATTGGTGTGTTTGGGCGTTCGCTAGGAGTCTGTTATGTCGGTGTTTGTGACAGTCAGTCAGCCCTGCACCTGGCCCAGAACCCGGTATTTCATGAGCGCAGTAAGCATATTGAGGTGGATTTGCATTTTGTTCGCGATGCTATTAGAGATGGCACTGTAATAGCCTTGCATGTTCCTACTTCTTCTCAACTGGCTGACATCTTCACCAAGCCCCTTGGAAAGCAAGTGTTTGATTCTTTTCTTCCCAAGTTGGGCATTTATGACCTGCATGCTCCAACTTGAGGGGGGTGTTAGATTGATTAGATTGATTAGATACGATTAGATTAGATTAGATTGATTAGATTATATTTGTAATGTAAATATGGCCCATAAGCCCAAATGTAGACACTATATATATTGTACCAAACCCTAGCAATGAATCAAGGCATTATTATTTCCTACATTTATCGTTGAGAACGCCGTCTCCACAGTGGCATATATATAATGGTAATTTCATTATTACGAAAATATTTTTTTTTGCGATGTTCGGCCGAGACCTTTTTTTATTATTATTATTTTTTTAATGTTCGGCCGGGACTGTTTTAGGCTGAGTTGCATGTCGATTGGGTCAATTGTCCTAAATTTTCACACCCACACACTCACACACCCATATCTCCCCCACAGTTCGATCCCTATATCGTCCGTCTAGCTAAGGAGGTTATACTTCTCCTCACTGACCACAAAAGTCAGCTAAATTTGGTTACAAAAATAATTTCATATTACATTTTTAATTGGCATGTATATTTTAAATCAAAAGTTAGTAAATTAGCTAGTTGTTACTAACCCTATCTAGAACCTTCCCTAGGCTTAGTTAATTAACCATGTGACTAATTTATGATTAGTTAGTCAGATCCCCTTTCTAGAAGTTTCCCACCTATAATCGTGATTAATAATTACTTAATTGCCACGTACCCCTCTTCATATTTAAAATTTTGTTTAATAGTTAATATTTAATTTAGATAAATTTGTTTAAGAAACAATTATTAAATGATTACTTCAACTGGGAAACGGTTTTATTTGGGATTTTTGGGAACATGTGTTACAGATCTACACACCTTAGAAAATTTTTATTTCGCCTACTAAATTTAAGAAATACACGATCAAGATAAACAGATCAAGCTTTTAGTCATATGTTTTTATTGAAAAAAAATTTAGTGGTTACAAGTAAGATAAAGAATTCAGAAAGAAAAGAAACAACAAGGAATGATTTTTGCTCACAACACCAAGGAAAATGCTATCAGGTATGACCATTATTCCTAAGGATCCCAATTCATATATTCTATTTACAAACTTACTCCAAATGGTTTCTAGACCTTCTATACTATCATTAACTTCAGAAGTTTAACTCAAATTCCATGGCTCTCCCTTTGCTGAATGGACTTGACCGCGATACTTTATTCGTGGATAATCTCGGACTCTATGCTCACTTGATCCACATTAAAGACATTGTCCAATATCATCCTACATCTATTTCACTTATGTCATGGTCTCCTGCAATTTGCACAAATCTGCTGAATCAGAGCTTGATGTAACGTCCCAAATGTTGCACCCCGCCCGAGGCCCAGTTGCATAACCTTTTCGCGGACCAAGGTTATGCGGGAAGCTTCCAGAACATTCTAGAAGATGGCGGAAGGCTCTAGAAGATTGTGGATCTCTCCGGAAGGCCCAAGATCGTTCTAGGAGGCCCAAGAAGCTTCTGGAAGGCCCTTGAAGTTTCCTTTTATGTTGTTAGGGAATAATCCTGGAATATGCCATTCCAGTTATGGTAGAATGTAATAATCCTTGGAATATTCCTTCCAGGACTTTTCTTGTATTGCTCTATGAGCACTTATAAAAGGGGGAGGCTCTCATTTGTTCCTCACCACCTAAAAATTGTAAGCATTCTCCAAGTCAATAAAGAGATTCTTACTAGTCCCATCTTTGCTCCACTAGTCTAGTTTTCTTAGCGATCTAGCTAAGTCGGGACGGGAAGGCTTGCACGAGTCTTTGAGGAGAAAGACAGTGCGCCGCACGGGACGAAGTGCTAGTAAAAACACTAAGTTCGTGACAAGTGGTATCAGAGCAAAGGTTCGATCGCCGTCATGTCTTCGACCGAAGCCATCATCAACGAGGATCCGGCACAACCCTCATCGTCTAAGGAGAAGGCGAAGACCTCGAGGAAGGGCAAGAGCAAGGAACCGTCGGTGGAACGGGCTCTTGGCGAGTTGGCTGGCCGGATTGAGATGCTGGAGAAAGGAGTGACGGGCGTCGAGTATCAAGTGGAGCAGAACCAAATGGCTCACGAGGAATTCGCCCAGGGTTTGGAGGCGGATGTCGCCACGGCTATGACGGAGTTCCGAGAGCATCTCCGCGAGATGCAGGCCGAGTTCGAGGAGGAACGAAAGGCCACGAAGGCGGAGATTGCTGAACTACGCAAAGAGCTACAAACCAAGACGGAGGTCCTCGAGAGGGCCATTGCTGGTGGTCCGACTCCGAGGAGGGAGTCGACGCAGAGGGTGAAGTATCCTGAACCCAAATCCTTCACTGGCGTACGGGACGCGAAGGAGGTGGATAACTTCATCTGGAATGTCGAGCGCTACCTGAAGGCGGTCCGCATCGAGGATGAGACCGACAAGGTAAACACAGCGTCCCTATATTTTTCTGATGATGCTACGCTGTGGTGGCGACGCAGGTGCATTGATATAGAAAAAGGACTCTGCAAGATCGAGACTTGGGAGGATCTCAAGAAGGAGATCAAGTCTCAATTCTATCCGAAGAACGTGGAGTATGTCGCAAGACGGAGTTTGCGTCAACTCAAGCACACCGGGACGATCAAGGAGTATGTGGCAGAGTTCACCCACCTGATGCTCACCATTTCTAGTATGGGCGAAGAGGATCGCCTGTTCGCGTTCCTGGAGGGTCTACAACTATGGGCGACACAAGAATTGCAGAGGCAAGATGTGTCAGATATGAACACGGCTGTTGCAGCAGCCGAGAAGCTGATGGAGAATCGACGGAGCGATGTCCCAAAGCCCAAGGAAAAGACCACCACCAAGTTCAATGGTGGGGGAGCGAAGAAGAACAACGGAAAGGGAGGCCTACCGCCGAAGGACAAGCCGCAAGCAAAGCCTTCGACGGAGCGGAAGATCGAGTGCTATGTGTGCAGAGGAAATCACCTCACACGAGACTGTCCGAACAAGGGCAAGAGGGTGAACGCGGTCCAAGACGAGGAGGTCGAGGACATGGAGCCTAAGAAGGGGGCTCACATGGGTGCCCTGCGCCTGTTGAATGCTTTGAAGAGCAAGGCGGTAGTGTCCAAGACCCCGAATCGAGAGCTGATGTACGTGGACGTGAAGATCAACGGCCACAACACCAGGGCGATGGTCGACACGGGGGCAACCCACAACTTTATCTCGGACGCGGAGGTCCGACGCTTGGGTTTGGCATTGAAAAAAGACTCAAGTACGATAAAGGCAGTCAACTCTGAGGCGCGCCCGTGCAGGGGGTGGCTAAAGGGGTGAAGATCCAAGTGGGAGACTAGACGGGTGTCACCAGTCTCACGGCAGCACCACTGGACGACTTCGACATGATCCTTGGGATGGACTTCCTCACTTCGGCAAAGGCGGTCCCAATGCCGCATCTGGGAGTCGTCAGGATCATGGAGGAGAGCTCTCCGTGCATGGTGACAACTGCACGAGGCGAGCTTACGAAAGGAAAGGCTCTTTCCGTATTACAACTCAAGAAGGGGATGCGACACGGAGAGATGACTTACCTTGCTGTGCTCAAGACGGAGGAGGCGCCCGTGCAGGGGGATCTTCTGCCGGAGATCGATAATGTCCTTGTGGAGTTCGGGGACGTCATGTCGAAGGAGTTACCGAAGAGGCTACCTCCGCGGAGGGAGGTAGACCACACCATCGAGTTGGAGCCGGGCACGAAGCCGTCCGCCATGGCTCCATATCGCATGGCCCCGCCCGAGCTGGACGAGTTGAAGAAGCAACTCAAGGAGCTGCTGGACGCAGGATTCATCAGACCGTCAAAGGCCCCGTATGGTGCACCGGTGCTGTTCCAGAAGAAGAAGGACGGAAGCCTTCGTTTGTGCATCGACTATCGTGCACTAAACAAGGTAACCGTCAAGAACAAATATCCCATCCCGTTGGTGGAGGACTTGTTCGACCAATTGGGAGGCGCGAGATACTTCTCCAAACTTGATCTGCGCTCGGGGTATTATCAAGTCCGGATTGCGGAGGGCGACGAGGCTAAGACGGCATGCGTGACGAGGTATGGCGCATATGAGTTTATGGTTATGCCTTTTGGTCTAACAAATGCTCCTGCGACTTTTTGTACTTTGATGAACAAGCTCTTTCATCCTTATCTGGATCGGTTCGTCGTGATCTATCTCGACGACATCATCGTGTACTCAAACACGATGGAGGAGCACATCGAGCATTTGATGACTGTCTTCCAGGTGCTAAGGGAGAACGAACTCTTCATCAAGCGGGAGAAGTGCTCATTCGCACAAGAAGAGGTGTCGTTCTTGGGGCACTGGATCGGGCGTGGCAAGATATGGATGGACGGCACAAAGGTCCAGTCCATACGGGAGTGGGAGGCTCCCACCAAGCCGACGGAGCTGCGATCGTTCCTTGGCTTGGCGAACTACTACCGGCGATTCATCCGAGGATATTCCGCCATCGCAGTACCTCTGACCGATCTGCTGTGGAAAGATCGGGCGTGGAGCTGGACGCCCCGATGCGAGGAGGCATTCGAGGCATTGAAGTGGGCTGTGACGGAGGAGCCGGTCTTGTCTCTACCGGACTACTCCAAGGCGTTCGAAGTACACACGGACGCGTCCGACTTCGCCATCGGTGGGGTGTTGGTGCAGGAAGGACACCCCATCGCGTTCGAGAGCCGCAAGCTGAATGACACTGAGCGGCGCTATACGGTACAGGAGAAGGAGATGACCGCGGTCGTGCATAGCTTGAGGACATGGCTGCACTACCTCCTCGGTACCAAGTTCGTGGTCATGACGGACAATGTTGCTACGAGCTACTTCCAGTCCCAAAAGAAGCTATCTCCGAAGCAGGCGAGATGGCAAGATTTTCTAGCCGAGTTCGACATGGTGTTGCAGTACAAACCCGGCAAAGAAAATTAGGTGGCCGATGCGCTTAGCAGGAAGGGCGAGCTCGCATCTGTGTGCTTGCTCAAGGGAAACATTCTGGACCGTGTTCAAGTGGGAATCATGGAGGACCCACTAACACTGGCCCTAGTGAAGCTTGCCAAGGAGGGCAAAACGAGAAGGTTCTGGCTGAAAGACGGACTTCTCTACACCAAGGGCGACAGGGTGGTCGTGCCTAGGTGGAGTGGCTTGCGGAGACAGCTGCTCAAGGAGTGTCATGACACAAAGTGGGCTGGACACCCGGGGCAGAAGCTAACCTTGGTGCTGCTGGAGGCCGCGTACTACTGGCCTCGCATGCGCGAAGATGTGGAGGACTATGTTCGCACTTGTCTTGTGTGCCAACAGGACAAGGTGGATCATCAGAAGCCCGAAGGCCTGCTGGAGCCTCTTCCCGTGCCGAGTCGGCCGTGGGAGAGCATTTCGATGGACTTCATCTCTGCCCTGCCGAAAGTGGGGGCGCTTGGGTCCATTCTCGTGGTGGTGGACCGGTTCTCAAAGTACGCGACCTTCATTGCTGCTTCGACGGACTGCACAGCAGAGGAGGCCGCACGACTGTTCATCAGCCATGTGGTGAAGTTCTGGGGCATCCCGGTCAACATTGTCTGCGACCGAGACCCCCGCTTCACGGGAAAGTTCTGGACGGAAGTGTTCAAAATCCTCGGGACGGACTTACACTTCTCGACCAGCTTCCACCCGCAGACGGACGGACAGACTGAGCGGGTCAACTCGCTACTCGAGGAGTACTTGCGGCACTTTGTGAGTGCCAACCAGAGGAATTGGGTGCACCAACTCGACGTCGCTCAGTTCTGCTACAATCTTCAACGGAGCGAGTCGTCGCACAGCAGCCCATTCGAGTTGGTAATGGGTCGCCAACCGCTTGCCCCGCACACGCTGAGTGCGGGGTCCTCGAGTAGAAGTCCCGCGGCCAACCAGTTCACTTCAGATTTCAAGGCAAAGGCGGACATCGCCAAGGCATTTCTGGAGAAGGCCGCGAGGAAGATGAAGAAGTGGGCCGACGCGAAGCGAAGGCCTGTTGAGTACAAGGAGTGGGACATGGTGCTGGTGAAGCTACAACCGCAACAGTTCAAAGTGTTCCGCAAGGTGCACAAAGGACTAATCCGGAAGTATGTAGGCCCCTTCCCCGTGCTCAAGAAGGTAGGCAAGGTGGCCTACAAGCTTGAACTCCCCGCCAAGCTGAAGATTCATCCAGTCTTCCATGCAAGTTGCTTGAAGCCATACCATGCAGACTTGGAGGATCCCTAGCGAGGAGTTCCGAAGCGACCAACGGCGACCATGACGACTTCCTTCGACAAGGAGGTGGAAGCTGTGCTGGACAGGAGGACCATTCGGCGACGAGGCATGTCTCCGTATGTGGAGTACCTCATCCAGTGGAAAGGCTTGCCTTACGTCGAGTCTAGCTGGGAACGTGCTGATACGCTGCATCAGTTCGAAGCCGAGATCCAGGCGTTTCTCAGCGAGCATGGTTGACGAGAGCGTCAACGCCTTAGGTGGGGGAGAATGTAACGTCCCAAATGTTGCACCCCGCCCGAGGCCCAGTTGCATAACCTTTTCGCGGACCAAGGTTATGCGGGAAGCTTCCAGAACATTCTAGAAGATGGCGGAAGGCTCTAGAAGATTGTGGATCTCTCCGGAATGCCCAAGATCGCTCTAGGAGGCCCAAGAAGCTTCTGGAAGGTCCTTGAAGTTTCCTTTTATGTTGCTAGGGAATAATCCTGGAATATGACATTCCAGTTATGGTAGAATGTAATAATCCTTGGAATATTCCTTCCATGACTTTCCTTGTATTGCTTTATGAGCACTTATAAAAGGGGGAGGCTCTCATTTGTTCCTCACCACCTAAAAATTGTAAGCATTCTCCAAGTCAATAAAGAGATTCTTACTAGTCCCATCTTTGCTCCACTAGTCTAGTTTTCTTAGCGATCTAGCTAAGTCGGGACGGAAAGGCTTGCACGAGTCTTTGAGGAGAAAGACAGTGCGCCGCACGGGACGAAGTGCTAGTAAAAACACTAAGTCCGTGACATTGAGCTGGAAAAGTCTTTTGTTGTCCATTGTGACACTTTGCTGGTTCTGGGTTATTGTCTTACCTGCACCAACATCTCTTTCCCTCTTCCGTCTAGGAGACCCATGTCTATTTCAACACACTCAAGATCTTCTCATAGGCACGGGCTCGACTAGTGGTGACAACAAGGCGAATCTCTCAGGATAGTCCCTTCTTGAACCTACAGCTCAGTCTTTAGAGGTGCGAACCATATACTCGACAAAATGGCTCAATCTGCTAAACTTCACAGTATACTCATCAACGGTAAGGCTTCTTTCTCCAGTCTTTTGAACTGATTTCCGAGAGCTTTCCGTTTTAACTCGGGATAGAACTTCTTGAATAACTCCTTAAAATCTCTCTATGTAAGCCCTGGGGCTGATAGGCTCGACTCATCTCTATACCAGGTCCTATCAATATCAAATAACTGCATACTTGCAGCTTCCAGTTTAAGGTCTTCATGGACTCGGACAATCTTCAAGAGTCGCTCCAAAATTCCTTCGGTGCCATAAAGTCCAGAGGTCCAAGGTTCTTGTTTCTTGAAGTCTGAGGCATTTCCTTGTTATGTTTTGGTGGTGGCAGTAGACTACACAGAATAAAAAAACTACTCTTCTAAAACAATCAAATAGACTACACAAAACAAACAAACTATTCTTCTAAACAACTCAACAACCAACTACTCTTCCTTAGGTAAACAACAAATAGACTCAACAACCAAACTAACTTATTCAAAAAGAAAATAACAAAAAACAAATAATATTAAAATCTGAACTCGTCCCGTCACGAACTCAGATAGTGACTCATTGTTGCTGACCCACGGAGAAAACTTTGATACGAAAGACTGTATCAAAGTTGTATGACAAATGGGCCTCCTCCTCTTTCTTGGTTAACCGTGTAAAGAAATATATATAGGAGGCCCACCTGTCATACAAAGACTATCAAAATTTTGATACAGCCTTCTATATCAAAGTCTAGCTCGCTGACCCACAGCGAAGTAGTGTTGTACCGTTTGTATAAATTTTCGTAACGGATGGCCTGACGTCCTCCTCAAATAGCAATTAAAAAGAGAGGGGTTTTCCGATGCCTCAAGATGTTTCTTCAGTTCCCTTTTTTCAATGCAATGTTCCTAATTCATGAATACCAAACACCTAGAATGAATTATTCCAATTCCTGAACAACTGCAAGCATGGATAACCCAGATTTTATTCTTCTTTTGAGCAGTGGAGGTGGAGGATCTAGAGCCATGGTTAACTACAACTTTCAGTACTCCGATTACTGCAACATCGTGTTACCAAAGTATTCTGGAGAAAAAGGAAATCAAGCTAATTTCAGACTCACCAAGACATGCATAGAAAAAACATCAAAACTTTCAACATAAAAAAAGGCCAGTTAGCTCACAATATCAAATTACTGATCAAGAACACAGTAGCAATAAAAATGACAACCAATTAAGACTCGAATTAAATATTAGTGTCTAAAAAACAGCCCAGCTTTCATCTTACATACAGAAATGAACGAGCTCTTATTTCACATTCTGTCAAACATCATTAAATCAATCGACCTTCTAAAGCCGGCAATATTATTGACCAAAAAGATGGGCTGCCAACGAAGATTTTCAACTACTGAACGCGGAGAGCAGCTCCCGTTATGGTGTTTAGATAAGAGAGGCCAGACCTGTAGAAACAGCAGTTCAGAGGTCTGTTTCACATCAGCGCGAGGATACTTATTGAAACATCTGCAGCCAGCAATTGTGAAGCATGAAACAACTATTAATACAAGTAAAGCTTTCATAACTTGATGCAGCATAAAAGAAATAGCATTCCAATTTCCTATTAGATCAATCTGGAAAGAAACAACAACAAAGCCTTTATCCCAAATTTTTGGAGTGGATGTTTGAATCCTCTTTTTTATGTTCGGCTCTGTGTCCTAGGTAACGCTAACATAATCCATATCATTTTTTAACACTTCAAACCATGTTCATCTAGGCATGTCTCTAGTCCTAAGAGCTACATTAACTAGTATATTATATCTCCTCCTTATGAGAGCATCTATTGGTCTGCATTGCACATGTCAATCTGGCAGTATATCATAAAAGAAAGTGTAGCATTCCTATCTTCCTTTTCTCTGTGAAGGAAATGGAAGAGTATAGTGAAGAGAGATGGACCTTTGTAAAAAATCCTGTTCTATAGTAGGTTAGCATTTTCATCTTAAAACAATAAAATGATCCTAACCAGCTAATCAGATATCTATGTTATATTAAGCGTGAGGCGAGACAAGGCGAGGCGACGAAGCTGGCGCCTCGCTTAAGCGGTGCTTGGTTAACACTTCACTCAATTTTACCTAAGGAACCTCCTACATCTACAATACTCTATATACACATAAATTTTCAATATTTTTTCATACAATCCTACTAGTATATGCGTGAATAACAATACCAATTATCAATCAAACAAAGTAACAATATGAATACTAGAATCAAAATGCAAAGTCATCAAACTAGTCATCAAAATACCATGATCAAAATAGTCAATAAGCCACACAATGCATACATACTACATAGTCATGAAAATACCATCAAACATAAAAGCTTAAGTCTCCAAAGTTCCTATTTTTTTCAGGGTAGGTTTTTTTTTCCGTTTTTTTTGGAACCAATGCGCTTTTTCCAGCACCTAACACTAGGTGAGGCACTATTAACCGCCGCTTAAGCGCGCCTAAGCAACGATCGCGTTTCTGGGATGAGATTTCCCAAAGCATCGAAATTCCAGTTTTCTCTAAAGCGGTGCTTAAACGCGCTTTTCACAACATAGTCAGATATAGGGACACTAGCTGGCTAGTGCAACATAATATTTACCTTTTATAATCATAAACATAAATAAATAAGAATGTTGCAAGCTACTTTATCAACACATCATCTTCTTTATTAATTTTCTACTTTTGATGGAACTGATAGAGGTCTGAGGGTCACTAGATTGCACCCAAGGTCCACCCTTAGTCAACAGAGTACAGGGCCTGTGGGCCGGAAGAGGTATCCAGTAACTTAGGCTGTGTATGGTTGCTAAGGAAGTGAGGGAAAGGAAAACGAAATATGATCCATACAAATGGGTCCATGTTGCCTACATGAAACAGATCCATTTCATTTTGTTTCTCTCACTTTCCACCAAACCACACAGCCTTAAGGTGGGGTATAAACACAACGTACAAGCCCCAGAGTTCACTTTCTCGTCTTATCTTCACTCATCTAACCCTTTAGTTCTGCATTAAAATTGGACATTGGTGGTGCATCCACCGGAACTCAGTCTGGTCCGATCTTGCTTGCCATATTGTTCGGACATCAGCATCCCCTGTCCAGCTAGTTGTCAAAGTTCAGGTGGGCCCGTATGTCAGGATCACAAAGAAGGCAACTGCTTTCATGACCTATCAAAAAGTAAAAGGCTAAAAAGTTCAAACCCTTACAGAACCCGATAGGCAGGATGAATGTAAGGAATAATCGCTAGCATTAGTGAACCCCGGTAAAGAAATGAGGTCATCATTCAGTTCTTCCAAGCACTGACCATTTTATTTTTCAATTTGAACACATCTTGAGTATATCTTTTAGCAGCTTCATGTGTTTCTCCTCCTAAAGCCTATATAACAACTTGTGCTGCATTAATTATTTTGTTTCTACAACAACTTTATATGCTGTAAATCACACCACATACTGTACAAGTTCTAATGAGAGATTCTGTTATACACATCTAGGATAGTCTACTGTAAACCACATCTTAGATATTCTATATATATTTTTGGCATCAAATGCACATTATGACCTCATACAAATTGACATAAAACAAAATGATTTCGTTATCCAGTTCATTTCTAGAGCACTCCAATGTTCCAATTTTAAGGAAGTTCTAAGAAAATTTCATTTCTGGACTAGTCCTTTCTTTCACAAATTTATGGTTGTTTTCAGGTGTGCGGTGGTAGGGTGGGGGTGTTAGGAGCAACTGGAAACAACGGAAACTGCAATTGTAAGTACTAGTACCCAGAAATGGCCTCTGATAACAATCTCTGATCTAAAAGGCGGCCGCATAGGCCACTTAGGCGGTGCCTAGGCGCTAGGCGCCGGGTGCCCGCCCGATGCCGGCTTAGGTGCCCGCCTAGTCCCCCTGACGTCCGACTATGCATGTTTTGAGGTTTTATGGTTTTTTTTTTCATGCAATTTTTAGTAGATTTTTTTGGATTCTTTTTATTTTTTTGAACCGCCTAGCTCTAGGCGGGCTAGGTGCTAGGCCGAAGGTGCCCGCCCGACTAGCGCCTAGCGCTTTTCACAACCTTGATAACAATGTGTGTTTGTGTTCTAATAAGAGAGAAGCAGAGTCAGGTCAAGTATGATTACTCCTAAAAGTTTTATAGTGCTTGGACAATGACACAATATACAGTACCTGAAATAAAAAAAAATGACCTCTTATAGAATATACAATGATACATGTTCAAATAAGAGATAACTAGACTCAGGTCAGCTAGCCTATGATTTGATTACTCATGAAAGTTTTATCATGCTTGGATATTGGCATAATATACCAACCACCTGAATCTGACTCGTCGCCACCCGCAATCTCATGCATAAAATTTATGTCTCTGCTGTAATACATAAAACGATTTTGTGCTTTGAACCATCCGAGTTGTATTCCAGGAAAAAATGACTAGTCAATGCATCAGAGTTCAGACAAGCAGTGTTATAGCATGGTAAATGAAGCCTCCATCAACCAACCCAACAGCTTACATCTCTGCTGAACAGACACAAATATGACACAATGGCAACATAGACCCAGCATCAATCTTTGGCATGTCCTAGTGTATTTTGGAGTGTACGTGCCTTGTCCGACGTGTACGACACGGACACAGTACCGGTTTCTGGAGTGTTTGTGCTTCCTAGACTTACATACTAGTTGAAATAATTCAACATTTTACAACAATCTTGAGTCCATAAACAATCTACCAAAACATACACAGAATGTAACAACTTTAGCAACCAATACATATGTCCTACACCACTAACAAAGTCTGGTTAGTAGTCTCAGATAAGTAATCATGACCAGCAAAGTGCAGCATGAACCATAAATAACAATCAACAATTATAAATACATACAAAAAGATAAAGGTTCGGTAAGCATTACCATCGAGCTCGTCTCCTCAGAAGACCTCTCCTGCTTTATGCCACCTGAGAGAACCCCTTCATCGCGTTCATATTATGATCGAAGAACTGGGCATAAGGATGCTCCTTTGGCACGAGCTTCCGGTACTTCTCGAAATGCCTCTCAGCCTCGTCCTTCTTCTTCATAAGTGTGTATATAATCCCCTGGCACAAGTATGGCCGAAAATCCCTCGGCTCCTCCCTCACCAGATCCTCGTAGATCTTCAGTGCCTCCGCGTACCTCCCTTCTATAACCCTAACCTGGGCCACCAGCAGATTAAAATCCTTCAGCTCCGCCTTCCTATTCTCCTTCCTGCACGTCTCCATGGCCGTCTCAACCCTCTTCAATATGCCCTCGAGCTCGCTATCGGCCCCGGACTGCGACGCCATCATCACGAGCCCGTGGTAGGCTTCCACGACGAGCGGGTCCTTCGCGAGGATATCCTCGAAGCCGGCTTTTGCGGCCTCGAGCTCCCCGCTGTAGGTCTGGAGGTGGGCCTTGAGGATGAGGAGGTCGTTCTCGCCGGGCTCGAGGGAGATGAGGCGGTCGGCCACGGCGATGGCCTCCGGGAGTTTCTTCGACTTGACCTTCAGCTCCATGAGGCTGCGGAGAGCGGTGACGTCGTTAGGGTTTGACCGCAGTTGGGATTGTAGGGACCTCTCGGCCTGCTCATCGGAGAGGAATTCGGATTGGGCGGGGGGAGGGGTGGAGGCGACGGCTGCAGCGAGGGAGGGCTTGGGGTGGCGGGATATAAGGAAGGCGGCGGCGGCGGTGAGGGCGACGAGCGCGGGCTTGGCGACGGAGGAGATTAGGGTTTGAGCGGGGTTAGGGTTACGGGAGGCTCGGATGGTGGATATTAGGGGTTTGGGAGGGGTTAGGGTTAGGGTTTTGGAGGGGATTAGGGTTTTTGGGAAGGAGAGGCGGGAGGAGAGGAGAGGGTTGGGGAATGGCCTGTAGATGGACTCCATTGCGAAAAAAATTACTGAAAACCCAAAAGTGGAGAAAAAGAGGATGGGGAAGAACTAAAACCCTGATATAGTTAGGCTGGGTTTAGGATCAAGGTGCAACTTGGGCCGGACGGCCCGGTCTGACCCGACCAATTGATAAACCGGTCCGGGCTGAGTTGCACCTCCAGACCCGAAAGCTCGGCCCGGCCCGGCCCGATTTGACCACGGGTCCGGCCCGGTCAAACGAGACCGGATCGACTCGCACCGGCCCGGTTCGGTCGGTTTTGATTTTTTTTTTTTTTACATTTTTAAAAACGTTTGGAGGCCAAAATGATCATTTTATCCCATTTTACTTGTTGTTTTAGACCGTTGGAAGGATATTTTGGTCATTTTGATAAAAATGACAAAAAATACCCTTATAACAACTTGTTTTGGGGATAAAATATGTCATTTTGCACCAAAAAAATGTATAAATAGGCCATAATTTTTAAACTTAATCACACTAACAATTTTTTTCTCTTACAATTTTTACAAGCAACATAGTGTGAAGAGACGATTTATATCATGAAAAATGATCAACTACCACAACAACTATAAGATCAGCAACCGCAATCTGCACCGCAACCTCAACACGCACTACAAGAAGAGCTTGAGTCAGAATCGAAAAAAAATACTCCACTAAAGTTCTTGTTGTATGTTTGCATTGTAGAAAATAATTAAAATGGGACCATAGCCATGGTATAGGGAAGCTACCCAGACATTTAAAATCATGTATCAATATTTAGTAATCTTTTATGATTTATTAATCGTAGTTTATGTACTAGTAATCTTGTATGAGTCATTAATTCATTAATTGCAGTTTATGTATTAGTAGTCTTGTATTAGTCATTAATTTTCAAATTATGCAAATCTTATATATTAGTCATTAATTTTTAAGTTATGCAAATCTTGTATTAGTCATTCATTATCTTGACATTACTCATTAATTTTTTACTTTCTAATTTGTAATTTTTTAAAACCTAAATGGTAGAAAGTAAAATAAATTTTTTTGCTCATTAATTTTTACTTTCTATTTTTTTTTTGGAAAAAATTCTTATAATGTTGTACATTAACTTCTATTTTCTAATTTGTAATTTTTTCAAACCTAAATGGTAGAAAGTAAAGTAAATTTTTTTACTCATTAATTTTTACTTTCTAAATTTTGTTGGAAAAAAAATCTTGTAATGTTGTACATCAACTTTTACTTTCTAATTTATTTTTTTTAAATCTAAATGGTTAAAAGTAAAAAAAAATTGGTTTTTTCTAAGAAAATCAGGCTGGCCCGGTCCAACACTGAACTAGCCCAGCCCATGCCCGATTTAGCCCGGCCGGACCAAACCGAGCCATGGGTACGGGCTGGGTTCGGCTTTCCCTCCTCCGGGCCAACCCAGCCCGGCCCCCTGTTCCGACCGCTAAGCCCGGCCCGGCCCAGGCCTAGTCAAACTCGGTCAACCTTGGGCTCGGGCCAGCCCAGCCCGACCCAGTAAACACCTTGAGTTTAGGATTGTTTGATTGGTGGGTGCTTTATTATACTTTTTTTATTGACCAATATTTGACTATGCCGGCTAGTATGCATACTAACCTACTCCAATATATGAAACCTACGAATACAAATTTATGTTGTATGTGAACTCTAGCTCAAAAGGTATATCATCATGTCATATCTAAGATAACATATCTCACCCACAGAATAAAGAAGAGTAACAACAACGATATATGTAAAATGTAGGGATAATAATCAAGAGTACTGATAGTCGGGTGAAGACAATCCACTATCAAATGACTATGAAAAAAGAAAAAGAAAACAGAAAACAGTCCACTATCTACAGAGGATAAAATAACAGAACTATACTATGTAAACTCTAGCTCAAAAGATATATCACCATGTCATATCTAAGATAACTATAACGTCACAGTCCCAAAATACGTAGTACTAAGAATACGTGAACATGCCAGCTATGTATCAACTGGACTCCAGCACTACTCGAATACGTATAAGCTATCTAGAGGTCCAGTCTAACTATATCTCAATCCACATGATATCATCTCAAGTGTGAACTAAGTATACCAATGCCGATCAAAAAGTGATATACCGATTCCACAAGAATAAAAATACCAATAACGATAATATGTACGAAAGTTGGCCATACCTTAATACATCTGTCTGAATACGCTTATGACAAAAATAAAGCTTGTGGAACTAGGCTATATCAGCATAGTAAATCAATAAGAATAAAACTTATCAATGGATGAATATGATAAATGTATATACTAATATACCTGAAATCCTGAAGATGCAATCGTTAATCACTATCTAATCTATAAAGCGAGCTCAGTAATAACCTGAAGAGATCGCTAGGTCCTCATAGGACATAGTAAGATATATAATATTTATGCCAAATGTAATAGTAAATAACTGCATAGAAGATAGGAAAATGGACACGAAAGAATAACTAAGACACAAGAATACTAAGACAGTGGCATGTCATAGAAAAGCGTTACTAAGCATGGCTACAATAAATCGGATGATCGTAGTTCTTTGTGGTGCTCCCGGTCCTATAGATAGTAGTCCTGCATGGTGCTCCCTAACTATAGTAAATCTCTATCATAATCATGTATATGTTTTGAGTCAAAAGTGGTCAAGTAGCCAATTATAGTATCGGTCGAGGGTTAAGTCAAGTCGAGACAAATCAGATCAAGTCAAGGCCAAGTCCAAGTGATGAAATCAAGTCAAGTCAACGCCCAAGAATACGAAAATCTAAACAAATATAATACATCGTAGATCTAGTAAGTGACAAGAAAAGAAAGATAACGTAGCATTAGAAAACAAGTAAAGAATACATCATGAAACATGTACAAGAAATCATATGATAGTACAAGAAAGAAAAAAAACATGAACAAGATTGACGAAAAGTAACATGTATAATACTATACAAGTTGACACGATACACTTGTCTGTCGTCCAAGTACCCACTGAATCCGCAATATCAAAGCCTATCAAGAGTTCAAATATAATAAAATAATAATTATAAATATTCTAATTATACATATGACATATGAGTTTTCTAAACGACAAGTCTACATGCTTCTAGGATTTTTAGACCTAGTTTTGTAGTTTTGACTTCTGAAAGCCAAGGTTAAGTTCTGTCACGCCCCAGTACCGAAATACGGGGATGGACGTAGGCCAGCTACACCGTATAAGGTATGAGGACATTATACGACAATCGTGGCTGTCAATCTTGTTGGGTATCCTAGCATACAAGCAGTCTATGACCTAAATCTGATCTCATATCCATAAGCAATAATTAATGAAATAACAGCAAGAAGAATAATCATATGAAAAGTAGGAAATACTCATATGATAATCAGGGAGTCTACAATAAGAAATAATGTAGACAAGAATACCTTCCCACACAGTTCCCTCATGGTCAGTAACTGAAGCACGTCCTCCAAGTCAAGTCTGGAAGATCCATAGGATCGGTCACTAACAATCTGGGAACAATCCATGGTTGGTCAGGCCAACCGCAGCAAGTACCAGAAAGGAAGGCTGAAGGACGGACGAAGAAAACCAGCAAGATATTATATATGACAGGAATAACATGTCTGAACAGCAGTAATGAGGGTAAAGGATCATGCGGTACCAACGCACGATTACAGAATATAAGGCAGCAATCCAACTACTAATACGTAAGTAACCAACAATCATCACAGTCATCCTAACATCCACTAATGCGTGCATCGCCAACTGGAACTCGTAGTCTGTCATCGGAATAGTAACCCACCCCTACATCAAACAAGAACAAGGGAATGAATTACCGCGCCGGGACAACGTTACGTGCCAGCTAGCTTAGTAAGCAACATGCCATACAATTTAGGTGAATAAGCGGCCACTCAAATATCTACGGCTATCTATGTGAAGGTTGGATTACCCCAACAATACAAATATAAGAATCCTCAGATCGTGCTATGTCCAGCAGGGCTAACGAGGCCAAATAATAACGCATAGCACATGGATAAGCATCGGTCCCTCAAAGGCAACCGTATAAAACAGATCAATTATATGGTAGTACATATAGTAGTAGGATACTGCCATCCGCTATTGCGGACGATAACAATATCTGGGGCGGTCAGCCTTGCGCTGGACAGGTAATCATAACACCTGTGACGGCTGGCATGCACGATCTCGAGATTCTGTTCCCTCCCAATGCTTTACCATCTTTTAGTTACCTATGTTAACCCTACATTTATCTGGAATCACATATCGTGGTCACATGCTCATCCTCCTAAATGTCGTACCTCAGTACGGGTATACTAAGTACTAATCCACCTCGACACTGAAAGTCTCAAATTTGGATTCGTTCTTAGTGTAATGCAATAAGCAGTCAATCAGTCCTAACCACGCTAAAACTACAGGCCAACTACCATATCTGTGCTGGAATATGAATGCACTGCCATATAACACATAGAATCATGTAGCACCTCAGTACACGCATAGAATAGCACCTCAGTGTATACATAGGATAGTACCTCAGTGCACACATAGAGTGATACCAGCATGGGTACATGCAGTCAAGTCAGGAACATGGTCAATCGATCAATCGCATTAAATCCTCTGTCCACCTCGTGGCGGGGGTATCAGGTCAAGTACACGGTCGGAATCTCTACTATAATAGCATCTCAAGTACACATGGGGGGTCTACAGCTCTAATCATCGAGTCGGTCTATCCACCGGATTAATCTATCAATAGTCTTTACATCCCTGATGGAATAAATATTATATCAGGAAAAAATACGATCACTTGGTACTAGACTAATCACTATAGACAATGCTAGGCCCTCTGGCTCTTAAGAATCCTTCGAGTCAATGATCACAGGCTATCAGCAACTAAGTCTCCCAATAACCGGGATATAGTAATGGTACCAGGTTTTAGGCGCTTGGGAAGTCGAGTAAAAATTATATATCGAAATCCTCGGTATCTTCCTCGTTCCGCGAAATATTCGCACAATAATCAAACTCCCGGAATCCAATGAGTCTACCAATACATTATTCCAGATCAATCCTCCAATAATACGCAATCTAAATATTCCTAAGGTCACAATTCTGATAAATAAGACAACTGTCAGCCCTATCTGGCTATACTAGGACAACTCCTAGAATGAATGATCAGGGTACAAGAGTTTATTAATTAATACCGCCTGAAAATGGCAAGGATTGCATGAACCACTCTGGAGCAGATCTACAGCCCTTAAACCAAACAAAGAACATGGTTGCAGACTGTCTCCCAAGTAGAACCACGCTCCTTCCGCTATCCGACGGACAAGATAGGTCAAGGGCTAGGCGACTAATCTAGTCATGAGTCTACCTAGCAGGTACTGGGATCAGACATACTATACTACGATAAACTTGCATGAGGCTGGTTCAGCAAACCAAAGGAACGGTTCTGCCCAACTCTTCGAACCAAATTCTCGATCGAAAATTCTGGAAAAATTCGGCAGAGTCCTCTCTGTATTTCTGAACGGGAGCTCCCTGCAAATTGGGGCTAAATCCACTCGACACAACTCGTCGCAGAATCGCAGACCGAGAATACTAAGTCCCGGGTTCCAACAGCACTATAATACGTATTGGAAACCAAACCGTAGCCGATAACACTAAGTCTCGACCTCCAGCAGCACTACGATGCGTACTGGACGCTAAGCTAACACATGCAACAGAACCGCCATACAGGGCGCATCACAGACCCACAGTCATATCCAAGCCACAATCAAAGTCATAGAAATAGTTAGCCAAGCCGTTACCCGACCGCAAGTCGGATACGGGGCATATGGGGATAATCCATACATGTGAGTCATGATCGTGTCCTCGGAGGTGTGGATGACCCGTCCGAGTTGTCCGATACAGTCGTAAACCGGTATCGAACCAAGCTATCCTATGTTATCATCATGGCAGTTCTACTACTATGCTATACTACTCATGGTTATGCATTTACAGTTATAATTAATTAAAATGCAATAAAATCTAGTAGAGAGGGCAAGAGCCGTCGATGAGCAAGGGATACTTGCCAAGAGGGCTCGACTAGGTAAGCAAGTCTTTGACAATCATGATCCAAGCTTGCATGCCAATCGAGGTCCTCAGAACTCACAATAAACAATCATTAGAATTAAATAATAAAATAATGACAAAAATCATAAAGAATGGCAGGAGGCTATACCGTGTGGGTCTCGCAACTAGTACATGGATCTGGCATGGAAACCGAGGCATGCAGATCGATATAGTCATGCAAACCGAGACATGCACGTATATCGAGATACGTACGAGAATCGAGATGACTCAAAGATCGAGATGAACAGGAGACAACATATACGTAAATCGAGACGTGCACGTAGATCGATACAGGCACGCAAACCGAGACATACACGTAAATCGAGACATGCATATAGGATCGAGGAATCACGAATATCTAGATGGCACACGAATCATTACGACACGCAAATCGAGGCATATACACAAATCAAGATGAAGCGAGATTCAAGGAAGCACGTAAATCAATGCGGTATACAAGTCGACGTATGCATGCAAATCGATACGGTACGGAGTCCTAGGTGATACACAAACCAAGGTGGCATGCAAATCCGTACGTGCATGCAAACCGGGATGGCAAAAAGTCCAAGGTGGCATACATACCAATACGGCACGCAAATCGATACATACACGCAAATCGATGCGATACAGAGATCAAAGTGGCACGCAACCGAGGCGGCACGCAAACCGGTATGGGTACACGAATTGGAGCGACACAAAAACCAAGATGGGCACGAAGGTCGAGACATGGAAATCGAGACAACACATAAACCGAGATGGCACGGTGCCCGAGGCAGCACGAGGCTCGAAGCGTCCTGCTGCCCAAGGTAGCGCATGAATCGAGATGATACGAGACCCGAGGCAGCACGTACACCAAGGTGTATACGTATCGAGATGGCACATAACCCGAGGCAGCACGTACACAAAAACCGAGGCAGCACGTACACCAAGGTGTACGTATATCGAGACGACACATAATCTAAGGTGTACACGTATCGAGGCAGCACGTACACGAAAACTGAGGCATCCCGAGGGTGTGCCGCACGCGGTAGCACGTGAATCAAAAAGAAAGAGAGGGGTAGAGGAGCTCACCGGGGTCAGTCGGTTCCCGGCGGAGGGCACAGCAGCCGCTGTGGTATGGTGCTCAGAGAAGAAGAAGGAGAGACGAGGTGAGACGAGAGGGCTCGCCGCCGACGCGGAAGAGAGGGGGCGGCAGTGGCAGCACTGCACCAAGATGGGGAGGCGGAGGAGATGGAGACGGCGACGTCGGCGGAGGGGGCCGGAGGCCACGGAGGAGATGGTGGTGAGGGCGGTGCTGGTGGTGGCGGTCGTAGCGGAGGCCGGGGGGGCGACGTTGATGGTGGTGAGAGAGACGACGATGATGATGATGGTCGTAGAAGTGGTGGTGGGAGCAGTGGTGGTGGCGGCCACGGCGAAGCTGGCCGGGCCGGACACCGAGGGAGAGGAGGAGAGGAAGATCGGGAGGGAGAGGGAGCTGAGAGCGAGTGAGAGAGAGAGAGCTGAGAAAGTGGGGGAGAGGAGAGTGAGGGATCGGGAGAGGGGGAGAGAGAAGAGTGAGGGGGGCTGCTCCATGGAAAGGGGGAGAGAGAGAGGTGGAGGCTAAGTTAGGGCTTGGGTTATTATTAAATGTAAATAATAATAATAATAATAATAATAATAATAATAATAATAATAATAATAATAATAATGGGAAGCTAATCAAATGAACTCCAATAATAATAATAAAATAATATTAATAACAATTCAATAGAGACAATAATCAAATGTCAGGCCTAAACAACTAAGGCTAACCCAAGTCCATAAAATAAATAAAATTTAAACAAATACGAAATTTAAAATCACCAAAATACCAAATACGATCATATACCTATTTTCAAAATAGGGATGTGACAAGTTCCCAAACAAAGGATAACATATAAATCACCTAAAATTCATAAAACATAATTTAAACCTAATTTATATTGAATTTAACCTATAAATTCTAGATTTAAAATTTTTAGTACAATTTACAGCTATGTCGATTCTATTTTAACTAGTCTTGTCCGAAACTTGCCTGGAACATTACCAAACTATTGCTATGACCTATAACTATGGAATATCATATAGTAGCATATTAAATCTTGTAAAACCCTCCCTAAATTATACTATATTTTCTATATGAGTAATTTATGTACATATTAATTTTATTCCCTAAAATTTCATATTTTATTTATTAATTAAAATGATTTTGGGACATAATTATACATATAAATAAGGGTATTATATCATGTTGTGTTTTAATTTATAGTATTGATCTCTGTATTTCCCTTTATATATTTTTCTTAGAATAATTTAGGTGCACATTTATTTTGTATGTGTTAGTGTGTGTGTGTGTAATATATAGGGTTCATGTTCCTTTTCTTTTATTTTTATAATAATAATAATAAATAATAAAGTATATATGTTGCTACCATAATAAATATTATGCTTTATATATATATATATATATATATATATATATATATATATATATTATAAAATAGTAACTCTAATAATATGTAAAATCTTAATATATAAGTGTCAACTACACGATAGTACCCAATTTCTATGTGACCGTACTACAACTTCATTGTGCTAACATCGTGATCGTATCATAAACTCTATTAGTGTATCCATATTGAGGCCATGTCTCATAACTCAGTATGACTTAACCATATTGCTGCCTCGTGACCTTTGTTGCTTTAATCATCAACTGACTCAAACAAGATTTTGTGAACTAAGTGTCACTTAACCATCTTGGCTTACGGCGCTTCCTGATTTAAACTAGAAATGACTCAAATCTAACTTATGCTACTCTATGCCAATAACTTAATACTCGACGCCACATCTTGTGCCGAAGCACGGTGTCTTCGTTGCAGCCAAATCTTAGGCCCAAACATTATGTTCTGATCGTGCACACATTCAACTCGACTCATCGATACCGTACACACAATACTCGACTCAATCCAAAGGCATGTACGTGGATCGCCGCTATATGCCGACTCATCTATATGAAATGTCACTAGTACCACAAGCTATCCTGGACTTATAGCTTTGCTAGTCGAGGCCCTTTCAACGCAAGTAGTGAGTCCCGTTGAAAGTCCCAGCCTAACCCGTGCTATCATCAAGCACATCTATACCGTGTTTCCTCCTAGGACGAAACAGTCCTGTGGCCCGGGGATGCCGCTCGAGAAAACTTTTACCTTGTCGACAAGTTGTCCAATGACCATGCAAGACTTGACTCGATCTAACGTCTTACACAGTCATTCTTCTTCTAGTGTTACCATCTTTTTAGGACTATGTTCAAGACTTCTAATATTTGAGACCGCCTCGACGACCCATGGTCGCAAGTATTCTTCTATATTGTCCTATCATTTTACTCAACTCAGGAACAACTACTTGATAGCCTTTTTTTTCCAAACTCTATTTGAATCAACTATGGCTCGTGCCTTAAAATACTAAGTCCATGACATCGTGCCTATCACGACCCGCACCCGCTATAAGGGCACGTGCACGTGACAACGCCTAGCCCTCACCGTAAAAATGGCATGGAACGTTGTAGGTTTTCTACTCTAAACAGTTTATATATATATATCAAAACCTGTCAAGAATATGGTCAACTCTGAACGGAGGACAAGCAATGAATATATATGAGTACTCAATCACAACTCTAAGATAATAAGTAAAGACTGAAAGATAAAGACAACAAGACTATAAAATATAACCTGTCAAGTCCATCACAAATAATATACAAGTCTAAGTCCAAGTCTCTAATACAATCCCAAAATATAATATAATAACAAGTAGTAAGCTGGAGACAAGGTCCAGTCCAAAATGTCTAGTCTAACTAAACTAAGCTAGAGGCTCGTCGGGCGGAGCTAAGCCCTACTGAACCAAGGTCTCCAAGTCTACGTCCACTACGTCAACCGGACCGTAGTAGGTAGGACAATCCTCCTCGCCACAATCTGTAAAATTTTGTCGACATATCCAGTCAGGATGGAACGAGCACAAATCTCAAATAACAATTCTAGTTAGACGATATTGAAAATGTAGCAGTAAATAGAGAGAATCTACGAAGTAAATAATGTGTACATGAATCATGGTAAGGCATGTCAAGGCTGTAATCTGAATGTAAGAACAGAAAAATAGTATAAATCATGTACAAGAATCTGGAGCTATATCTATGTGAGTTTAGTATTAGTTTCAACATATGATCGGCTTAGAACTTGATATAATGTTTGGCCTGGCTAATCATACGTGAGTGTATGATTAACACTATACAATGATGATACAATAATATCTGTGGGGTATTGATCACATATCTACGCTAACACCCCCATCCCTGACCAATATAGTGGATCCAGTCATGACACGTCATGATACGTATTCTCTGAGGAGGTCGCGAGCCTACGCAGGAATCGTATCTATACAATGAACAATAAACAATGAAGGCTTGCCCAGTGTATACCATATATAAGAGGAATAACATCTTATGACGGGATCCAGACAAATATCAATCCGTGTGAACAATGTGTCAAGAGAACAAGGATAATCTACACTAAATACTAGAAACAAAGACGATATCATAAAACAGAAATATTATCAGAGAATGTACTCGCCTGTACTGTGATGGATAAGTCGACTGAGTCCAAGAACAGTACCTCGAGGACCTATAGATGGAATACTGTATCAATATAATGGTTTGGAAGTGAAATTAAGTCATACTGAGTCAAAATAGGTCAAGACACGTCAAACTAAGTCAATCTAGGTCAAACAAGGTCAAACTAGATTGTACAGGGTCAATCTAAGTCATATTAGGCCTAGCTAGGTCAAACTGGGTTAATGCAAGTCAAACGGAATTAATCTAGGTCGATTTAGTGCCTTAAACTAACTTGTGTTCTGTGCGACGCTACCGTCTAAGACATACTTTATATGACGGGTCTTGAGATCATAGGACTATATGGTTATGACAGCCGCAAAAAACATGGGATAGTGCTTGCTATGACTTCGATAGCCTAATATAACTTTGCCTAACTTAATCGTGCAACAACTTGATAAGAAAAGGCTGTGTCAAGCCTTGCATCGTAGGAACATGTCGTGCATGTGTTCAACTTTGAACAACCAAGTTCTTTGGGCGCCTAGACTTATGCTACAAGTCGTACGATGCAACTTAACCTGTGGGGCGAGCAAAGGTTATGCCAAGCCTTAGACACTGAAACCGTATATGCTTTATCAAGCATTTATGCAGGCGACGCCTATGAATTAGGCTAATTCAGAGCTTTGTGCCGAAGACCAACTTTCCTTATCCTAAGCCATGGGACGAAGGACCGAGTGTCATTTTGAAAACCATCATGCAACATTTATAAGCCGACCGTGGGACCTTTTTCCATATTCTAACTCAATGCGACCTGACTTTGGATTATTTCCTTAGCTATGTAGATTCATCTCTTTTATTTTTAAGTCTACTTGTGCAATTGAAAACTTTTATTTTTTATTGTGCAAAGGCCAAATTGAGGCAAGTTCACCGAAGCCACCCACTTGAACGGGAGTCGCCTCGACCGTGCGGGTCTTCGAGCAAGCCGTTCCATGGTTAAGTCCAAACGCCGTTTGTGTTTTGATTTCTCCGATTGACTGATTAGGACAAGACACTACATTATACACCACGCAGAAAAAATTTCGACCTCGAAACTAACTGAGTACACTTTTCGACTTATAACTTGATTCAACATCCAGCGATTCTCGCACACACTCTGTGTAAATCCCCTAAATTTTTACTACAATTTTTATTTACTATAAATATGGTATCGATTTTTGTTTTCGTATTTGTACGTCGCAAGCGAATTTGCGAGATGTATATATATTTTTATACCCAAATATTTTATGTATTTTATATATTATTTTTAATGCGTCGCATTGGAATTTTCAAAACTTATTTTACATCATAAAAGGTTATAAATAATAATTTAGAAATTATTGTTGTATATATTATTTTGTGCGAGCGACATAAAATTTATTTCGAGTTATATTTATTACAAAACAATTTTTGAAATAATTAAATATTTATTGTGATTTTCGAAATTAATTATTACTATTTTTTATTAATTATGAAAATAATATTTGAGATTTTGTTAAATTTAATATTTGATTAAATATGATAATTTAAATTAGAAAAGATTTCATTTGAATTTGAATTAAACGAAGGTTTTATCTATGTTTGATTCGGATTTGAACGATTGTAGTTTAAATCGAATTAAATTTAACATTATATTATCTATGGGGGAATTTAAATCCTCCCAATCCTTATCCTAATGGGATTTCCACCTCCTATAAAATGAGAGGTACTTTCCCTCTTTTTCTATGAATTTCCACAACCATCCCAGTGCCGTGCATCGTGTCCGTGCCAATTTCCATCCACTATAACTTCTCCATTACAAATACATTATTCCTTTGTGTCCGACATCTCCAGACACACCTAATCCGTGTCACGCAAGACAACACCACACACCACCCGCACCAACTCCTGCTCCTATTCTAGCACCCTGAACCCGATGCCTTTTCACCATCTTTACCATCACGACCACCCGTTGCTCCTCCTCTCCTCCTTCTCCTTCCGAGTTCCATCTCCCATCACCACCACTGCCAACCGGAACACACCCTTATCACCCCGTCGCCACCATAGCACCACCATCTTCATCCATCACTCGTGGCTACCTCGGCCGACCCGATGAAACCACACCACATCGAAAAAGCAAAAGGGAGAAGAATAGAAAACCCCTCACCTTCGCGCGTGCTAGAAACTACTGCTTACCTCCTCCGTGGCTGCACGAGCTGCCATCCTCGTCTCCGGCGACCATCTCTCGGAAGTGTACGACCTCAACCATTGATCCGCCATGGCCGTATCCCACCTCCGACCGAGCAGCCGCCATACGTGTGCGCCCCTCCGTGCGTGCTGGCAGACAGCACGAGACCAGTACGCTCCAGCCGATCGCCTGCCGGATCTTCTTTCTCTCACTCCTCCGATCTCCATCCCCCAAGCTCGCGCTGGTGACTGCCGTTGCCGACAGCGCCGTGCCGAAACTTCCCAGCTCCTCTTCGAACCCAGCCTCCCTCCGCCGGTGTTTCCTCCGACCGTGTGCCTCGGGCCAGCTTCCTCCGCCTCGTCCTCCTCCGGAGTAGCCCACCGCCGTGCTCTCGTTCCACCATCTACCGGCCTCCTTCCTACTGCCGTCGCCTGACCTCGGTGCCACCGCCCTCTTGCACGTTCCGCAGCCATAAAAGCCCAGATCTGGGCCGCTTCGTGGTCGGATCCGACGGCCACACTGACCGTCGTCCTCGTGCCGAGTAACAGACGCAGCCGCACCAGACCTCCCCCGCAACCTCTCCTCGCCTTTACCACTGCTGGTCTTCTCCGCGCAGCCGTCGGCTCCGCGAACGCCTGCTCAGGTGATTCTCCGCTCTTCCCTCTCTACACCACTCTTGTCTCTCTCTCCTACTTTCTTTTTACTCTCTTAACAAACACCCCACCCGATTAATAAGAGAATAGCTGACTCAATTTGGAGGAGGGGTTATAGTATTTTAATTTATTACTTATTGGTTTGTGTTCTTTGTTAATATAGGGTGGGTTGTATTTTTTATTTTACTCCATATTAATTTGTGTTCCATATCAGTATTAACTAGTGATGGGTTTTTGTATATATAATATTTATTTTATTATTATTGTTATTCTTGAGATGACTATTACTATTATGATTACTAACATCCTTAGATATTTTGAAATTTGCTATTGATATCTAATTATATATATATTATATATATATAAGTAAAATTTTTTTATGAAATAAATAAATCCTACTAGTATAAATTTTGAGCTGGTTTTTCATAAAAAGTTTTCCAAATAGTGTTTTTACAGTTTTAGCAAAAAAAAAAAAAAAAATAGATTTAGCTTTAAATTTATATCTCAAAGTGTTACCTAAAATTATTTGCTAAATAAAAGGTAGTTTTAAAACTATTATATATAGATTATTTTCAAGTTTTACTAATAAAAAAATATAGCTTTCAAATATTATAGATATTTTTAAGCATAGTACATGTATGTATAATCCCAAGAATTCACTATCTATCACTCTTGATCGTTACTGATCATACTCCTATTTTCTCGCGACTTCGGACCCCTACACATCAATCATGGCTATTAGACTATTCGGGACTTGTTGGATCATCGTACCATACCAGGCGTCACACCAGGCAAGATATCTTGCCAAATTTACTGCTTATATTTAGTTGTATTTTATTTCAGTTATTGTATCTATATTTCTTGTTTATTATTTTCTTCTTGCATGTGGACTTCGAGTTAAGGGACTACCGTCAACTTAGTGTATCTTATTAACCTTGTCATGATTGTATCACGAGTTATGTGTGAGTTATGAGTATCATGTAGTGGTCACTTGCGTGTTGGCTGATCACCCGTGCGCTTGCGTAGGAATAACTGTCAATAGATGCATGTTAGAAGACTTGATAGTTATTGAATAAAAATTGTATTGTGAAAATGATACGTGTTGGTGTGTCGTGGTTACGATGAATGTATAGTATCATTGGGGGGAGGGGACAGCTACTAGCGTAGGGGCTACATTTATTTTTTACACATTTATGGGTGATAGTGACTCGGATGAGCGCTACTTGCTGTCCGACCGATAGTGTCTCGGATGAGCACTACTTGACGGCCACTCTTGATTACTTGCGTGACTCTTTACAGCCCCTGCGTAGAACGATATCCTCAAAGTACATATCACATAGATGGTTAGGGACCCAGTTGTGTTGTTGTTTTATAGTGTTTACATTGCAGTTATAATGGCATGTTCTTCCTGTATCTTGTTATGTCCCTCTGAGGACCTGGTGATTTCTCCAGGTGTGTTTTATGATTTTTGCAGGTGTTATAGCTAAGGCCATGACTTGCGCTCTATTCCGTCGAGATGTTGCTTTTGGATCGTCATCCCCTTCGCTCGACCAAATCACTTTCTTTGTATATTTCTTTCCTATTTAAATTAGTTGGTAGTGGATTTGTCTCCGCCCAACGATTGTATACATGACAAAATCGAAGTTGCTTTTATATCATTGTTTATCTTTGTGGATGAGATTTAGTGTCTTGGCTTTCTACATTTTACAGCTTATGTATACATACGAGCCTTTCATTTACTCGTATGTATACAGCTGACATGATACGTATCTAGTCCCAAGTATTTTGGGACTGGGGTGTTACACGTTTTTGTGGTGGCCCATGCAGGTCAAGTTTGCCATTTCGGTTACACGACTGTACCGAACGCACCTGCAATATATGATTAGAGTCTAGGATCTCATCCACCTGCTTGACCCTCTTCCTTGACTAAATTTTTCGAATCACTTGTTCAACTCCACTGATCTACATCTTGCTTGAGCTCTTCCTACCGTAATCCTTATTTCTATACTTGAGAGGAAGATGACTACACTAGTATATGCTCATAGGTCAACCCCATGGCTAGTAGGATTACATTGACAACTAGTATGCATTGAGATCCTATTTGAGTTGTAAAGATATAGAGATAAGAGAAACCATATTTTTCTAGAAGTATGAACTTAAGGATTAGTTAATTCCAAGTTGGGTAGTAGCAACATTAATAACTTCGAAGGATTGTTAGAACTTTATATGGATCTACAAAAGGAATGTGGGATCTATATACAATTGAGAAAGGAAATTGATTTGATGACTAATAAGATCATTTGAATATTGAGTTTAAAGTTAGATTGCTAATATTACAATTTTTGGAAAAAGTTACTAATGATGCGATGAAAAGTTATTTTGATTGATTAAAGGAATTTACCATTTAAAAGTTGTGATTATGTTTGAATGACTTAGATGAGTGCGTTAAAATATTGAACTATAAATTTTAGATTGCTCGTGATATGCTAAGGATTTATCTTGAGGATTATTTGAGAAAATTTTAAAGTTTAAAGTTATGAAGTAATTAATATTAAAATTTTATAGGTTCATGATTTATGAACTCTTGAGTTTGAAAGTTGGAGTAAAAATGTTAAATTTTGAAAAAGTTAGTAGTAACGTGATGAAAGTTCACTTGGAAATTTATGGAAGGGATTAAACTTTTAATCATGATTAAATTAAACGGCTTGGAGCGAATACAAATATGGTTGTTCATTTTGGAAAAATTAATTAGAAACTTTTTGAATGAAACATGAGTTTTAAATTTAAATGGTAGGCCACCAAGATAACCCTAATGAGTTAGAAGGATCCCACTTTAATTGCCATATCCCCCATGACTATGATAGTAGTGTATACACAAGTGTTGTTAGTCATCTCCAAGATCATGTGGTTATATTCCAACCTTGACTCACTCGACATTCCCTCAAATCTAGATTTTTTCGTGACTTTCTAACCATTTGAAACTTGAGAAATAATTGGCTTGTTCCTTGATCATGCCCCATCAAGTGGCTATCATATCTCTAGAAACTGTATTCCTAACTTATTTTACCTTGATCTACTAGATCTGAATTATCTTTATTTCATGCTTTAACTTGGTCATTATTTTGTGCGTTGATCATTATCTCATGAACTCCCACTTTCTATTTTAAATTCTTTTGTGTCCTTTACCATGACTTGGATATTTGGAGCACAATACTAGACTTTTCCATCCAACAAATTCTATATGCAAGACCTAGACGAGCCCACCTTCATGTAGGTATATCATGTCCCACTAAAATACGTCCCCTTGTACTCTATTTTTATGAGGCGACTTTTTGGTTAAAATGGCTAGCTATAAACCCTACCATGATAACATTGTCCTTTCTGACTTCAGATAGGGACTCAACTACGACTCAATCTTTCGACCCAATACATGATTGTGATATACTTAATTCCTTAAATGCTTAATCTTGTGTTTTATCTTGATCGCTTAACCATTGTCCTTTATTTTTCATTTACTTGGACGCATAACATTTTTTTTGCAATATTAGCAACCCTTACTTCTCTCCCTTCCAATTAAATTACTTCGCTCATATTCACTATGTTTCCTCCGTGGTTATGCAACCATGTTCCTTGTGTGATTTTCTTGTGCGAATATAAAATTTGATCACGACACCTTTCTGTTATAAAGGAACCAGATTAGAAAATCCCATAGAAGAGATTAACGACATAATGGTTAAAATAATTATACGATAAATCCTAAAGTGAGGAATGTGATATAGTATTTTAGATCAAATAATATGATCGAGGGTAAATAGACTTCTCGGCTAACAAAGAGGGTATTGAGGTAATCAAATATTGAGTGTGGAATTTCTAAAGCTTTGGTGGTTTAAGAACCAAGTTTATATATAAAATTTATGGATGCAAATTTTGATAAAGACAATGTTGACGTTGCCTTCGATAACATATAGTGTTATGATGATATTAGTTTTCAAGGATAACCAATTGTTGAAGAAAGAAACCTTTACATTTTTGATGCATGGAGAATTAAGTTCTATGATGATTATGAATATGAAGTTAAGAAGAGTTTTATTTCTACCATCAAACATATGAGATTGTTGAATTCAAATTTTTGAGAGAGACTAATAAATATTCTAGGAAACTTTCAATTATGATGATAGAAGATTGAGCTATGAAGGTATACTGTTAGTTTTCGATATTTATCGAACATTGAAGATGGACTTTTATTTTGATACCTATGGATGCATTGTACATTGACCAATAAATACAAATTTGTAGTAAGAAGATTTTAACTTTTACATGGGCCAAATTGGTTGAAGGTTTTGGAATTTTAATTTTAGAGGAAATTATAACTTGGAAAGATATATATAAGTGAGCTAGTATAATGGAGATTACGGAATTCAAAATTTCAGACTATTGAAATTCTATGACGAGATAGAGGAAGTTAGAGTACATTTATAATCATATTTGTTTTTGTTAAAATTTTCAAGGGAACGTGGAATGAAAGTAATTTTTGGAAAGAACGATTTATGATAAGAGAGATTACATGAATATTGATGATATCAAAGGATTAAGGAGTTTATTACCTACTTATGAGGTTGTCCTTTTATAAGGTTAATGTTAGGGTTGATCGACCTTAGTCATTGATTGGTTGTCATATATATGATCATAATCTAAACTGAAACCATCGAATTTTTCTGTTCTAGTCGATCAAATGACATATTGCCATTGAAATGTCGCTCGCCTCCTCGTCGAATATTTTGTTTCCATTCTCGTCCCAAGAAGATCTCGTACATCTATTCGAATGAACTCTTTCCATCCCCTTCGCCCTACCTACCCTAATTACTCCTAAATTTCGAGGACGAAATTCTTTTAAGTTGGGTAGGATGTAAACCCCCTAAATTTTTACTACAATTTTTATTTACTTACAAATATGGTATCGACTTTTGTTTTTGTATTTGTATGTCGCAAGCGAATTTACGAGATGTATATATATTTTTATACCCAAATGTTTTGTGTATTATATATATTTTTTTAATGCGTCGCATTAGAATTTTTAAAACTTATTTTACATCATAAAAGTTTATAAATAATAATTTAGAAATTATTGTTGTATATATTATTTTGTGCGAGCGCCATAAAATTTATTTCGAGTTATAATTATTACAAAATAATTTTTTAAATAATTAAATATTTTTCATGATTTTTGAAATTAATTATTACTATATTTTATTAATTATGAAAATAATATTTGAGATTTTGTTAATTTTAATATTTGATTAAATATGATAATTTAAATTAGAAAAAATTTCATTTGAATTTGAATTAATTGAAGGTTTTATCTGTTTGATTCAGATTTGAACGATTGAAGTTTAAATCGAATTAAATTTAATATGATATTATCTATGGGGGAATTTAAATCCTTCCAATCCTTATCCTAATGGGATTTCCACCTCCTATAAAAGTAGAGGTACTTGCCCTCTTTTTTCATGAATTTCCATAACCATCCTAGTGCCGTGCATCGTGTCCGTGCCTATTTCCATCCACTATAACTTTTCAATTAAAAATACATTATTCCTTTGTGTCCGACATCTCCGGACACACCCAGTCCATGTCACGCAAGACAACACCACACACCACCCGTACCAACTTCTACCCCTCTTCTAACACCCTGAACCCGACGCCTTTCTGCCATCTTCACCATCACGACCACCCATTGCTCTTCCTCACCTCCTTCTCCTTCCGAGTTCCATCTTCCATCACCACCACTGCCAACCGGAACACACCCCTATCACCCCGTCGCCACCACAGCACCACAACCTTCATCAATCACCCGTGGCTACCCCGACCGACCCGATGAAACCACACCACATCGAAAAAGTGAAAGGGAGAAGAATAGAAAACCCCTCACCTTCACGCATGCTGGAAGCCACTGCTTACCTTTCCATGGCCGCACAAGCCGCCATCCCCGTCTCCGGCAACCATCTCCTAGAAGCGTACGACCTCATCCATTGATCTGCCATGGCCGCATCCCGCCTCCGATCGAACAGCCGCCATATGTGTGCGCCCCTCCGTGCATGCTGGCAGAAGGCCCAAGACCAGTATGCTCCAGCAGATTTCCTGTCGGATCTCCTTCCCCTCACTCCTCCGATCGCTATCCTCCAAGCTCGCGTCGACTACCGTCGTTGCTGACAGCGCCGTTCCGGAACTTTCCAGCTCGTCTTCGAACCCAGCCTTCCTCCGCCGGTGTTTCCTCCGACCGTGTGCCTCGGGCCGGTTTACTCCGCCCTCCGGAGTAGCCCACCGCCGTGTTCTCGTTCTACCATTCGCCGGCCTCCTCCCCGCTGCTGTCTCCTGACCTCGGCGCTACCGCCCTCTCGCGCGGTCCGCAGCCATAAAAGCTCAGATCTGGGCCACTTCGTGGTCGGATCCGACAACCAGACTGACCGTCATCCTCGTGCCGGGTGACTGACATAGCCGCACTAGACCTCCTCCGCAACCTCTCATCGCCTTCACCGGTGCTGGTCTTCTTCGTGCAGCCGTCAGCTCCGCGAACGCTTGCTCAGGTGATTCCCCGCTCTTCCTTCCCTACACCACTCTTGTCTCTCTCTCTCTTACTTTCTTTTTACTCTCTTAACAAACACCCCACCCGATTAATAAGAGAATAGCTGACTCGATTTGGGGGGGGGGGGGGTTATAGTATTTTAATTTATTACTTATTGGTTTGTGTTCTTTGTCAATATAGGGTGGGTTGTATTTTTTATTTTACTCCATATTAATTTGTGTTCCATATCATTATTAACTAGTGATAGGTTTTTGTATATATAATATTTATTTTATTATTATTGTTATTCTTGAGATGACTATTACTATTATGATTACTAACATCCTTAGATATTTTGAAATTTGATATTGATATCTAATTATATATATATATATATATATATATATATATATATATATATATTATATAAGTAAAAGAATTTTATGAAATAAATAAATCCTACTAGTATAAATTTTAAGCTGGTTTTTCATAAAAAGTTTTCCAAATAGTGTTTTTACAGTTTGAGCAAAAAAAAAAAAAAGAATTAGATTTAGCTTTAAATTTATATTTCAAAGTGTTACCTAAAATTATTTGCTAAATAAAAGGTAGTTTCAAAACTATTATATATAGATTATTTTCAAGTTTTACTAATAAAAAATATAGCTTTCAAATATTATAGATATTTCAAAGCATAGTACATGTATGTATAATCCCAAGAATTTACTATCTATCACTCTTTATCGTTAGTGATCATACTCCTATTTTCTTGCGACTTCGAACCCCTACACATCAATCATGGATATTAGACTATTCGGGACTTGTTGGATCATCGCACCATACTAGGCGTCACACCAGGCAAGATACCTTGCCATATTTACTGCTTATATTTAGTTGCATTTTATTTCAGTTATTGTATCTATATTTTTTGTTTATTATTTTCTTCTTGCATGTGGACTTAGAGTTAAGGGACTACCATCAATTTAGTGTATCTCATTAAACTTGTCACGATTGTATCACAAGTTGTGTATGAGTTGTGAGTATCATGTAGTGGTCACTTGCGTGTTGGCTGATCACCCGTGCACATGCATAGGAATAACTGTCAATAGATGCATGTTAGAAGACTTGACGGTTATTGAATAAAAATTGTGTTGTGGAAACGACACGTGTTGGTGTGTCGTGGTTACGATGCATGTATAGTATCATTGGGGGAGGGGACAGATACTAGCGTAGGGGCTATATTTACTTTTTACACATTTATGGGTGATAGTGACTCGGATGAGCGCTACTTGCTGCCCGGCCGATAGTGTCTCAAATGAGCGCTACTTGACGGCCACTCTTGATAACTTGCGTGAATCCTTACAGCTCCTGCGTAGAACATTGTCCTCAAAGTGCATATCACATAGATGGTTAGAGACCCAGTTGTGTTATAGTTTTATAGTATTTACATTACAGTTATAATGGCATGTTCTTCCTGTATCTTGTTACGTCCCTCTGAGGACCTGGTGATTTCTCTAGGTGTGGTTTGTGATTTCTGCAGGTGCTATAGCTAAGGCCATGACTTGCGCTCTATTCCGTCGAGATGTTGCTTTTGGATCGTCATCACCTTCGTTCGACCAAATCACTTTCTTTGTATATTTCTTCCCTATTAAAATTAGTTAGTAGTGGATTTGTCTCCGCCCAACGATTGTATACATGACAAACTCAAAGTTGCTTTTATATCATTGTTTATCTTCGTGGATGAGATTTAGTGTCTTGGCTTTCTACATTTTACAGCTTATGTATACATACGAGCCTTTTATTTACTCGTATGTATATAGCTAGCATGATACGTATCTAGTCCCAAGTATTTTGGGACTGGGGTGTTACACTCTGCCTATGCGTTTCTTCAATCCGATCCACGCTCATGCTTTGGTTATCTTTTGACACGAACAACTATATCTCGACTTGGGTAACTTACAATCGTCACGCACACGGACAACTCAGCCTTAGGCAAACTACCTAATCACCCAACATTCAAGTTCGTCTCAAATCTAAGGATCGCACTACCATCAATATTTCTTCGAAACATAATTTCAAAATCCTCGATAACTTCTCATACCTTTATTCTCATTTGAATTCAACGTATTATTTAGTTGGATCGTGAATATATTTAAGGCGTCCTCGAAATATATGCGTTTCAGCCAAGCCTTGTGATAGTGAATCCAATCCCACCTATTCGATTCATCATATCAATCATGAAAACCAATCGTACGATACTAACTCTCAAATAGGGACGTCTTACCTAACCGTTAGGCTAGCTCTCTAGGCTGAAGTCAATCGTCAGTATTAAAATCATAGTTCCCAAACAATAATACCAACACTAACCCCAATCCTAAGGTCAAACAAGTTGACAGTACATGGTTTTCTACCCAAGTTTATTCCCAAGCTCGCATCACTCCGATTTCTAAACCTCGAGCATAGATTTCTCCTATTCACACTTACAATACTTAGTCCACGGGGTCCAAGTCATTCAGCAAAGCCATCCTACGGTAAGTCCTGTTCGACCATTTCTTCTGCATATCACTATCGTATGTCCAAACTAGCAATTTGTATATTCTATCTCTTTGAACCCGTTTGATATAATCTACCTATCCATTCTTCGCAAGTCAAGCATCCTATGACACGATTTGTCGCTAAACCATAATTCTTATTCCCTATTTCCTAAGTCATTAACTACAGTTTATGTATTCGATCATTAGGTCTTCTAGCTTAACAATTATTACGCCCCAATCTCATGCAAGTCTGATTATCCATGGTGGACATGAAATCACCATGCAACGCTCCCGCAGGATAATCATTCTCCTCGGGACGTAACTCTTGCTTTAAGTCTAGACTAATTCATTCTCGATACGCAGATTTGATATACTCAATCCTCAAGTTTACTTAATCCTTAATCATAAGTTCGAACAATTCTCGAATTCACCTTCGCATCAAACTACAAGTCGAAGCATACAAATTGCCACGCCCTATTTTTTGAGTTCGATCATTCCTGCGGCATGAATCACCATGTCAGTGCTCACGCAGAATGATCGTCCCAAATCCGACGTGACACATGCGCGAGGCTGGTGTTGTGCTCGTGCAAGACAAGAACGTCGATATTGTGGCTGTCGTCGAAGCAATCAAGATACTTTCTTTTCCTCCAAACATTCCTTTCAGTCAAAATCCCCAAGCATAGTATCTATCGAAACAATAACATTTTACACGATCGTCATTTTTTGACTCAGAGTACCCCCGAGTTATCGCATATTGATCTATGGTACGTCTCAATACCATCGATGATATGCATAACCTGACGATCTTTATTTGTAATGAATTTTGAGTCGTGCGACTAATGCTATTATCCGAACTGGATAATCTCCACAATATTCAAGATCAAATTCGATCATTATCCCCGATCTATTCACATGATCAATTTATTCATGCCCCAAAGTCACATATGTTCGTCTGTCTATTAAATCATCAAGCAACATATTTCTTCAAGTCGTATCATTTTATGTTAACCTAAGTCATCTAGCAACATCTATCCCAAATCCTCAGAGTCATTCTCGTATTTTTGAATCGTTTCCATGCATGCTAACTTTCGATCATACTAACTTTTTTTATAAAATTCATATCGATTCCTCAACTAAGTCATTCATTCGTTACACCTTAACTTTTCTTTGATTCAATTTTCTTGCACAATCATTTCACATTTCATACTTGCATAATTTAAATCCCGTACGCATCATTTCTAGTTCGTTCGAATCAACTCGTCAAAATCTTCAAGATTACAACTTACTCAATGATACTCAATCTAAGGTTTTATATACATGTGGCACTTGCTGATTGACTCATTGGCACCCCGTATCCTCAATCGATCGTCATCCCCAAGGCTATCCCATACACCACTTAGGGATGAAGTCATTTGATAAATCCTTAAAATAATCATTCAATTCACAATCGATTACTTCGAATCTCCGTTCAAATCATTCCTCAAATTCCAAGCACGCTCATCTATATCGCATCGACGATAACATCGTCTGATGGCACCCCTATCGATAGTCATCCCGTATTCTATGAATGAAGTCAAACTCATTCACATTTTGATAACGATTCAAATTCTGCACATGACTTCTCTAAGGTCGATGCAATTTTGGTGTATATGCCCAGCTCGACTTAGCCAACCATGCTTTACGTAAACCATCTTTTGTTTTTGTCAAAAACTATTCTCATACGATTTGCAAATTACATACAATTATTGTATGGATATCCTGTAGGACATTTGAGAGAGAGCGCACCAACGATATCGAATTGCGGAGACAATATCAGAGTTTAGGAACATAATCGAGAGTTAAAGACTACAATCAAAGCCCAAGGACGTAAAGTCGTGCTCTGATACCATTATGTCATGCCCCGATCCCGTAGGACCAATCGTACTAGCTAAGGCGTGATGCCGCGTGAGCCTAGGTTGCGCTCACACAAGGCGGACTCCATAACGGTCGATTACAGGCTAAGCGACGGGGTCGTCGTACAGAAGTTCCAAGCAGAAACATTGATTAATACCAACAGAAACTTGAAACAAAACACAAGTCAAGCAAATAGCTCTTTATTGATATTGAAACAAAGATTACATAGGTGGGCATGAGGCCAAGATTACAATCACTCAAGCTCACTCTTCTTATAATACAAGTCACTCTGCTCTCTCATCTTTATACAATTTGATAAGCCAGCGGATGCTTCAGATAGGCGATGTCCATATATTATGTCCCGTATAAGTTCAGACTCTATGCGGCCAAGCACTTCGAAACACCAAGGAACTCTGTGCCCCGATGCATCCAAGCAAGCTCCACGCCAATGAGCTTCTACCTGCGCCTGCACAAAAATACTGTAGGGGTGTGAGTACTCAACTGTAATGGTGGAGTGGGCTCCTCACCCATCCATACAAAACTAACACGTTCATTTACTTGTGCAACATAATCCCTTATGATTGTCTTTCTATTCTTGCCATAGGTTTGATTTTTGGACGTAGACTCTCGGACTATTTTGTGTCTTTAGACCATCACCGTGCTATCGCACCAATAACTTCCTTTTCCTTGCCTAGACCATTCTCGTGTCAATAACGTCAACTTAACAAGTCATGCTTGCCTTTCGGCCCGTACTCAGAGATGCAACTACACGATAGTATCCAATTTCCATATGACCGTGCTATAAGTCCATTGTGCTAACATCGTGATCGTATCATAAACTCTATTCGTGTGTCCATATTTAGGCCGTGCCTCGCAACTCAGTGTGACTTAATCATATTCCTGCCTCACGGCCTTTGCTGCTTTAATCATCAACTGACTCAATCAAGATTTTGTGAACTAAGTGTCACTTAACCATCTTGTCTTACGGCACTTCCTAACTTAAACTCGAAATGACTCAAATCCAACTTATGCTACTCTATGCCAACAACTTAATACTTGACGCCATATCTCGTGCTGAAGCACGGTGTCTTCGTTGCAGCCAAATCTTAGGCCCAAATATTGTGTTCTGATCGTGCACCCATTCAACTCGACTCATTGATATCGTGCACACAATACTCGACTCAATCCAAAGGCATGCATGCAGATCGCCGCTATATGCCGACTCATCTATATATGAAAGGTTACTAGCACCACAAGCTATCCTGGACTTATAGCTTTGCTAGTCGAGGCCCTTTCAACGCAAGTAGCAAGCCCCATTAAAAGTCCCCGCCTAACCCGTGCTATCATCTAGCACATCTATACCGTGTTTCCTCCTAGGCCGAAACGGTTTCTTGGCCCGGGGATGTCGCTCGAGAAAACTTTTACCTTGTCGACAAGTTGTCCAAGGACTATGCAAGACTCAACTCGAACTAACGTCTTACACAATCATTCTTCTTCTAGTGTTACCATCTTTCCAGGACCATGTTCAAGACTTATAATATTTGAGACCGCCTCGATGACCCATGGTCGCGAGTATTCTTCCATCTTGCCTTATCATTTTACTCAACTCAGGAACGACTATTTGATAGCCCTTTTTTCCAAAATTTATTTGAATCAACCGTGGCTCGTGCCTTAAAACACTATGTTCGTGACATCGTGCCTTAAAGCAACTTATGTTCCGTGCGATGATACCATCCAAGACATGCTTTATATGATGGGTCTTGAGATCGTAGGACTATGTGGTTATAATAGCCGCAGAAAACATGGGACAATCCTTGTTATGAATTCGATAGCCTAACATAACTTTGTCTAACTTACGATCAAAGGCTACGTCAAACCTTGCAACGTGGGAACATACCGTGCACGCGTTCGACTTTGAACAACCAAGTTCTTTGGGTGCCTATACTTATGCTATAAGTCGTGCAATGCAACTTAACCCGTGGGGCGAGCAAAGGCTATGCCAAGCTTTAGACGCTGGAACCGTGCATGCTTTATCAAGTATTTATGCGGACGACGCCTATGACTTAGGCTAATTCAGAGCTTTGTGGTGAAGACCAACTTTTCTTATCCCAAGCCACGGGACGAAGGACCGAGTGTCATTTTAAAAACCATCATACAACATTTCTAAACCAACCGTGGGACCTTTTTCTATATTCTAACTCAATGCGACCCGACTTAGGATGATTTCCTTAGTTATGTGGATTCGTCTCTTTTATTATTAAGCCTACTTGTGCATTTGAAAACTTTTATTTTTATTAGTGTGATGGCCAAGCTGAGGCAAGTTCACCGAAGCCACCCACCTGAACGAGGAGTCGCCTCGACCATGCAGGTCTTCGAGCAAGCTGTTGTTTGGTTAAGTCTAAACACCATTGGCGTTTTGATTCCTTCGATTGACTGAGCGGGATGGGGCACTACAACTACCTCCCTATTTATCGTAGACTCGCTCGCTACTGATGAACGATAGGTAGACTACTTGCTATAGACTCGCTCGATACTGAAAAATGATATATAGTATTTAGACTCGCTATTGAGGTACTGTATTATCATTGACTTAACTTGGTGGTCATGCGGACATGCATTATTCTCAAATTGCATCACACATAGAACGGTTAGGTGTCTCTTAGATTATATACATTATATATTTGGTTGTCTGTTTCACTTTTAGTCATTTACATATAATTAGTATATCATGGCATGTTTTTCTATATCTTGTTACATCCCTCTTAGGAACTTACAATCTCTCCAGGTGTAGACTGTAATGCCCCGTACCGTACTGTGTATTATGCAGAGTTGATTGGTTCGATAAGGTATGAGTTTGATTCGAGGAGGTTTGATTTTAATTTGAAGAAGTATTAATTGAGTTGGTTTCATGTGAAGGTAGCGTGCGGTACCCCCTACAACAAGCTGAAGCGTGGGCACGATAGTTTGAATCAGTTCCTTAGTTCGATGTAGCAAGAAGTGCTCGAATGGCCAAGTCAAATGAGTTGGCCGTACAACAAGTTAAGGAATCGAGCCGCATCGACTCGGTGAAACGATAAGGTATATCGGCTTAATGTGCGCGGGATTGGACCTTTCTTCCCTACTCCTTCCTGCCTAATAAATGAATCACATCGTGCTTGTGTTTTTATTGAATTCGATGGGTGTCGTACGGATAAGTGATAACGTAGTGTGGGTCAAATACTACGAATAGAAAAAATGAAGAATCAAGGTGACGTACATCAAGTGCACGGGTGGCGGTAGAAAATTGATAGTAGAACATTGAAAGACAATATTAAGATGTGCATCAAGTGCACAACTCAGATAATATTGAACACTAGGCCTAGAACATTGAAAATACGACATTGAGCGTGTATTTGTGCACAGTGAATTGGCGTATGACTTAGTAAACAATATAAACAGTTGGGGCACAATGCCACAAAACTATCGTAACATGGAAAGATATACTTTGTTGATCGAAGTATGCAATTGTGACATAATTACCATGAAACTGCCATATATGCAAGCGACTTGGTAATCGATGCAATGGTATCGAAGGAATATCGCGAGTAGAGATGATCCTATGCCTTACGTTGGTTTGGAGTGTTGATGCATTATATGGTCACGGATATGGATGATGATAACCTGTACATGAGTTTTGGTATCCCTCGAACGAGTTACGACCGGAGCTTCGGGACCATTCGGCCTAGGAGGGAATTGAGATGGGTATTACGAGACCGCCAGTGAGGCTTGCTACCTGGGATGGTTGTACACGTCATAAAACGGATGCTGCGGGACCTTCGTTGGGCTAGCTACCGGGGTGAAGGATAATGCCCTATTATATCGAGATATAGTCCTTTATTGGCTCAGAATGCCAAGTGACCTTCATATTGATAAGGGCACACACAGTCGAATATCTGATGCGAGGTGGCAGGTATATCACCTTATTTTAGTGTGAAGGTGGGTGTACTCATATAGTTAAGATCGGTAGGCTGAATGGAATCAAGTACATGAATACGGATCCTGGTGCCTTGATAATGTGATGTTTGCCTTTGGCATGATACGAATGGATAGTAGCATTCACCTTGTATCTGCACGATGGGTGCGGTAGGTGGCACGATTTATTAGCTTACTATTGTCTGGATTATAAATAATAACATGCTGATGATGCTGTGGTCTGTTTCTATATATGCTATAACATGATTATAAGTAACCTACTCACATGTTTTGCTGTTTTCTATTGCCATGTAATTGACTCTAAGGCAATAATAGAAAGACCACATAATAAGATACATGTTTCACTAAATTATTTAGTGTTGGTTTAGTCAAGTGGGTCTTGATCAGTACGCGAGAGGGTTAATACTGATCGCCTACTATATTGCTTGCAGGTTCAGCGGTTGGGTTTCTCGTGGCAGAGCTTTACTTGGATGCGCTGAGGCATGGAGTCCCTTAGCTTTTTGAGGCGTACGACCACACCAAAGCTCGGCCTACAACATGAAGATATTTCTGTCGAGGGTCTTTGGATGTGCTATAAAGGATATGATGTATGGAACAAAGAAATCTTTTGTGGCTAGAGAGATCATAAGCGTTGTAAGCCAAATGGCATATTCAGTTGGGCTATTCAAAGCCTTATAATCTGTTTTATTATTAATAAAGATTTATTTTATATATTCTGATGTGTCTCTACCTTTTTTTACTGCTTATATTTTGGAATTGAGACAACCATTTTGAGAATCTGTCATCCTACCTTGCATAAATAAAACTCTAAACTCGTACGGCATCATGCCCCAAGCGAGGACGATGGTTTCAGGTGAAATTGATTCGAGGATGAGCGATTTCCGGGGTCAAAACATGACAAAGTGGTATCAGAGTGGTTCTATCCTTTGGACCGTGAAAGAATCTCTTTGACCTTGAGTTGCTTCCGCTATCGAAAGCAGTTGGCCCTAAGTTCTTTCCGTAACTGTATGGCTCACGGATCTGCTCGATGCTATATTAGATGTTGTCACGACCCGCACCCGCTTTTCGGATGCGAGTCCGTGAGCTAGCCCAGCTACGTATCGAACGGACTCCAGCCCGACTCGAATACGTAAACGCTATCAAGGCTATGGTATACTGCCAAATTATGGCAAACAATTTATATCTCAATCCACAATAAGAATATGAAACATGAATGAACACTATGGGTCGTGGTCTGCAGCCCACTAGCATAAATGCCCGATAAGACTCTAAAGGAATTAACAAGAGTCTAAAACTGAATCAAGAAACAGGATAACTCATGATAAGGTATGAAAGCACGAGCGGATAATAAGCACAATAACGGTACCTGAATCCCGCAAGAACCACAAATCCTCTGCCATCCAGAACTACTAGCTAACTCCATGCAATCACTAAACCTGAGGAGATCATCAGGTCCTCAGAGGATATAGCAAGATACATAATATACAAGCCTATCTAACAGTTTTATCATCCGCAAGAAATAAACAAGAAAGAACAAGGACAAGACAAATGACTACGAACACGAACACGAATACGAATATGAACACGAATACGAATACTAGAACAACTACACGTAAATGAATTGCCGGATGAACGATAATCACGAGATCAATGGAAGAAACCAAACCCTCATCCCGAGTGTGGACTCACGGGTTTGAACTAAATACTAACCCTTGTCCCGAGTGTGGACACTCTGGTTAGTACTAACCCTCGTCCCGAGTGTGGACTCTCTGGTTAGTTTACGGCAAGGCACCCTCGTCCCGAGTGTGGACTCTCTGGTGAAAATACTACATCCTCGTCCCGTGTGTGGACTCTCTGATGTAAACACCCTCGTCCCGAGCGTGGACTCTCTGGTACAAGTCAAGTCAAGTCAAGTCTACACCCTCGTCCCGAGTGTGGACTCTCTGGTACAAATAATCGACATCCTAGTCCCGAGTGTGGACTCACGGATGTAAACAGATCAAGAAAAACACCCTCGTCCCGAGTGTGGACTCTCTGGTGCCAAGAAAACAATATCAAGGATTTAACAGCTTAAATACACGTACTCGTTCTATGACACGACTCAAGCGAGGTACTGACGAGAACAACTCCAAATACAAGGCCAAATATGGACACGACTATATGCAACAAGAACAACTCCACAGAAACTAACACGAAAAGCACATGTCCATAAATAATCCAAAGACTGTAAAATGAAAGAAAATGCATGTAAATAAAACTGTAGAGGAAGGCAAGGTATACTTGCCTGGAGGTTGCACGCAAATCCAATAACAATCTAGTCCACTGCTAAGCCATAAAGTCCAAATCATCAAAACTGTTTCCGAAAGCTGAAACAGACAATACCAACAGTCTCAAAATAGTCAAATTAGCTACGTTTGCCTGTCCTTAAGTCCAATTCTGGACACAGGGACAAAACGGTAATTTCGGCAAAAATGATGTCCGTCGTTGGATCCGCTTTGTACCGAAAAGCGTGCCAAAGTCAATGGTCTCTAAAGTCGTCAAACTATATGTCTACGGATCCAGTTTTTCGATACGAACCCAACGGTATGTCCAATTTTGGATTCCGGCGGGCCGTGCACAAAATCACCCGTTGAGTTGGACCGGAGGGCCCGCAATACGACAATTTTATCAACTGTCTCAGAATCGGACCAAACTTGGTATACAGGACCAGAAAAATGATACGGTCTTGATGGCTTAAGTTTCGTCTCGATCTGACGAGCGTGCACAAAGTAATTAAGAAATTTGTAAAGTGCATGATACGGTAAATTTCGACGGATACACATCAAATTCGTCGCGCACACGCGACCAATTTGAATTCCGTCAAAGCCCACACGACTAGGAGGCCGTTACGCACCTTTCGATGCTTTCGGTCGCGACCACGGCGCCCGAAATGGCGGGACCCACGTCGTATCGAGGGATTTTCAATATTTTTAATAATTTGAAATCAGTTTTTCGTCAAGTTTGGGAAGCGGATTTCTCGACACTCGGTCGATGAAATCGAATTACGTAAAAAGGGTTTGACAGCCCTATAGGTTGTCTTTAAATCTATTTTAATGGATTTCGAAAATTTGCCATAGATTGGTGGTAATCTGCCTTCCAACATAGCAAAAAAATCATCAAACAGGACATGCTTCTATGGGTTTTTTTTCCGACTTTCAGGAAGGTATTTCGTCCCAGATTTAATAAAAACTCTAAAACTAGTTGATGGATCTCCTAGTCGGTCATGTCTACTAGGCGTAGGACTTTACGGAATTAAAAATGAACAACCGTGGACGGAGATATCATACCACATGTTATAGCACGGGGAATTCCTCTCGTTGCCGCTGCAGTTAAACGCGGCTGCTGTCCCGTCCGCCGTGCGCGCACCTGTCGGCCGACTCCGGCGTACGGCGGTGGCGCGGTGTTGCGAGATGGCTGGGGCTGCACCAGGGAGAGGGAAAGGTGGCGCGGGGATTAGGGTTTTCTTCTGTGTCGAGTTTCTCCTTCTCCGTTTTCTTGCTCTATATATATACATTCAGTATATATAATGCAGTGGTCAGGCTGGAGCCTACCTTGCTCGGGCTGAGGCTTAGGCCTGTGGGCTGATGCTGGATTTCGGGCTGGGCTTTGCCCTGGTGGGCCTGGGCTGGCCTGGCCCGAATGGGCTGTGGGTTTTATTATTCTTTCTTTTTTTCTATTTCATTTTATTATATATATAAATATATATATATATATATATATATATATATATATATATATATATATATATATATATATATATATATATAATATATATACACACACGTATATATATGTATATTTATTTATAAGCATACACATATACGTCTATTTATATATTCACGTATATATATATGTATATTTATATATACGTACACACATATATATTTATACATTTACACATATTTACCTATATATATTTACACATATATACATATATATTATATTTATTTATACATACGTACCCATACACACACTTATATATATTTATAATATATATTTATATACAATTACACATATACATACTCACGTATATCTATATACACCTTTATACGTATATAATTATATAACTCTATATATATATATATATATATAATTATCTTTTATCATACCTACCACTACAACAACAAGTATTCCAAGCAATCAACTGATACATTAATATATCTAAAAACATACATACATACATACATACATACATTTATTTTATATATATATATATATATATATATATATATATATATATATATATATATATATATATATATATATATATCAAAGATAATTTAAATAGCAAAATAATATATTATATTTAATATTCAATTTACAAGGGTTACTTACTAGACCATAAAATGAACCAATACCTATATATACTCATCTATCCATTCTACATGGACGTCTTTCATCTCACTACTCGCCTACATGGGCTTGGGCTTTGGTTCGGGCCCAGTTCGGGCTAAATCGACACAAAGGGTCTCCTACATGTCAATATTATAATTAATAAATAATCAAAACGTTCTATAGGGTTAAGTCGCAACTTGGCCTGGTTTTCTTAGTTAGAACATACCTATGGCTTGGCACTCCCCTACCATGGCTAAACACTAGTCAAAGCACGCTACTGCACTGTCCGTGCCATGAATCCTAGTCATCTGGTACTTGAAAACTCCACCATGGCTAAAGTCACCTACCGTAATAATTATTTACAAAATTCTAAATTTACCATTTAAATCAAATAAATAAAATAAAAAATATTTTAAAATTCTGGGAAGGGGAGCTATAAATCTATCCACCTTAAAAATAATTTCGTTCTCAAAATTCTAATCCATAACTATTCCTTAAAAATAAAAGTCTACTATTACCTTAATCTCCTCAAATTTAATCTCTCAAAATAATTTATAAACTCCTAATCATTTTGTAACTACGAACCCTCGAGGACTTCTACCCACCTTTGGTCACACTACTCCTCAAAATACGGTCACTAAAGTCTTCTAACTAGTTGCTAACAAGTCTACCAACATATATCTAGGACGTATGGCATCTATAATCCCTTATATCTATAAAACAACCAATATTCAATAGTCAAGCAATATATGCTATAATTTAAGGATTTCTGATAGATCCTAGACAGCATGACCGTTCGTCCCCTCGAAATAAAGATGGACGAGAATCAATGGTACGGAAAGCAAAGCAGTATAGTCGAGAGCAAATACGGAGTTTTCAAGAACGTAGAAAATTTCTAAAAGAATTTTTCAAGGCAGTGTGGATTGAGATTCCTAGGTTTAGTCATTATCGCAGGCTCGTACCAGTACAGTTACGTAACCGATACGATATGCTCTGACCTGCATGGGCCACCAAAGATGTTCCATACAATAAGTCTAAATACTTGTGTCTCGTACTTCATGTGTTTAAAAATTTATAGGATATTGTCGAATAATGTTGCGATCGTATCAAATACAACGAATCGTGCAATATTTGTTACGTCAACATAAAACGTCGCGAGATGTTTGTTGCATCGGTGCAATAAGTCGTTATACGTGATGTTACATTGTGTATGGTTATGCAAATGGACATCGAATGTGTAGAACAGATTCGAGTAATGGCTTTGAGTATCGAGAATGAATCGTTGCACATGAAACAACGAATGAGATTGAGAAATCGCTATGCGATATGATCAAGTCAGTTTAGTCGCTAGTCGAACTTGAGTAGACGGATATGTAAGTTAACCGAGTTGTGTCGAGCTTCGTGTAGTCGAACTTGTTGGCCCATTGGTCATGGTCGAACCTAATTTTAATAATTGATCTAACCCTGTCTCGATATAAGGGCTACTTGGACAATTGCTGAGAACTTCTACCATTCTGTTCAAGACTGAAGCTATTTTGCCACATGAGTCTGTATTTTATATTCAATGTAATTTTTATATTTATTGAGTCTAGGAATATGATGTACACCGAGTCATACTGGCAAATAGGCTAACCCAAAATATTTTCAAATATCCTATGATTTTATAAATAGTCCACTTTACAAAAACTTCTAACTGCTAAAACTTTTCAAAAGCCCATAAAACTCAAAATTCGATTTATAAATTTCCCTAAAAATTAAAATCTAGACACTAATAAAGTTCGGCCTGAGTTTGGTCCGAACTCGTCTCGAGTTCGTTTAGTATCGTTGGATTTTTGAATTTGGTCATCCTGCAATTACGGACGCAACGACTATTTGTCGAGATTCTCTCTAAGAATTCTATCTAAATTTTGTCCAAATTTACCCCTAGTTCTGACTTTGGAAAACCTATAAATAGGAAATAATTTCACTCATTTCAACACACCTCTCTTCTCTATTCTCTCTATGCTTAATATGTCTTTCAAAGTGTTCTAAGCTCTTTCATTTTCAAATCCCAAGCCAGTTACAATCCCCTAGTTGGTTTGCCAGTGCGGTATGGTTTAGAAGTTTCAGAGAGATTGTAATCAGAGGCTTGATTGAAGAAAGATACTTCATAATTGAAGTTGGTCGAGTACTTCAGATCAAAGCACGCGTTGTAGAAGTTGCAAGGACTTCGGATGAAAACTTATGGTATTTTTCCATAGTGGATTCAACCGGGAGTTAGAGTTCTTCCGACTGGAATAGTCCTCACAAGAGAGAAACCAGTATACATCACCATCTGTGTTTGCGTTTGCTTTCAGAGCAGATTATATAGGTAAAGCGAGGTAACACTGCTATTATATTCTTTATTATTATAGCTGTTATATAGATCACAGTATCACACATAGCAACTGTAAAATTCACAAGCCATAAACAGACCTCTACTGTTTGACGGTACAAATTACACATACTGAAAAACACGAATGAGTTTCTTCTTAAATATCTAGATTTTGACTTATGGTCTATTGTGATTGATGGCTATAAGAAGCCTGCACGTATTCTTGTTGATGGAGAGTTGGTTGAGAAATCCCATGACAAGTATACTGAAGCTGAAAAGAAACATGCTAGTTTTGATGCAGATCTCTTAATGCTTTGTTTTGTGCCTTAGACATGATTGAATTTAACAGGGTGTCTACGTACACAACATCAAATGAAGTATGGAAATGTTTCGAAGTAACTTACGAAGTCACGACGCAAGTCAAGGAGTCAAAAATCAACCGACTTACTCAGGAGTATAAGGCGTTCAAGATAAAGCCAAACGAACCCATCACTCAAATATTTACAAGATTTCTGGATATTGTAAACTCTTTGTCTTCATTAGGCAAAGAATACAATAACTGTAAGAAGATTCGCAAACTTCTAGAGCTCTCATGAAGAACTGGATTCCAAAGACTACGACAATCATTGAAGGGAACGACCTCACCACTATGTCTCTTTAAACACTTATGGGTAAGCTACTCACTCACGAGCTGGAACTTCAAGACTTTGAAGATGTTGCACCGGAGGAGAAGTCGATCGCTTTCAAAGCTCAACACAGAAGATTTGTCGAAGATAATTTCGACGACAATAACTCTGACTCTGAAGATCAAGCTCTCATAGTAAGAAAGTTCAAGAAGTTCATGAGATTCAATAAAAGAACAAAGGAAGACAATAGCAACAACGAAGAAGATCCTATTTGCTATGGTTGCAAGAAGAAATAACATATGAAGAAGGACTGTCCAACAGCATTATCATCAACCAGGAAAGGCAACAAGTATGATAAGAGTTACATGAAGAAATCAACATCCAGAAGGTACGCCAACACAAGCATATGGCATGAAAGTGAAGCCAGTGACTCAGAAGGTGAACAATCAGACGATGCTGTAAATGTATGCTTAATGACATCCGATCAGGTAAATACTAACCCCCTGTTTGATATATATGACAATTTTATCTTTGATCAATTAGGTGAAGCCTTTAGTGGCCTCTTAGAAGATTATAGAAAACTGCGTAGCAAATACCAAAACTCTAAGAAGGTACTCAAAGAGTACAAAGGTAAAATATGAAGACTTACCGACCTACTAGCTGAGGTTAGAAGTAATGATAATTCTAGTGAGGTAGGTGAGCTCTCTTCTGTTTAGTTGCAGTTACACGAGACCACAAGACTATTCGAAGAAAAAGACAAAATCATTACCCAATTAGCGGAAGACCTACTCAAAGAGAAGCAGAGTCTTAGCAAGCACTAATCATAAATAATGCACTTACTGTTGATTATAATATATTATATGATACTTCCAAAAAGTTAGAAATTAGGTTAGGAAAATAGCTTGAAGTTGCTGCTTCCTATCCTAGCACATGTCACTTACCGAAACATCAGAACACAGTCAAATCCAACACTGTTAGACCAAACCAAACCAAACCCTTGGCCAAGAAGATTAATAGGCATGCATTCTGTTATACTAGAAAACCAAGACCTACCAATCATGTACAACACACTGCATCTAACACTCAACATGCTAGATGTCATTATTGTGGCACCATTAGTCACATCTCTCCTGCATATAGAGTTAGAAAGTTGGTTGATTTGAAAATATGTGCATGGATACCGAAAACTAATATTTTAGGATCCTACAAGAACTGGGTACCAAAAGTTTCATTTGTAAATTCTTTTATAGGTGGAACACCCTTCACATGCTAGAAGCAAATGGATCCTCGACAGCAGTTGCTCACGGCACATGACCAATGATGCTTCATTATTCGCAATACTGTTGTAGAAGAAAGAATGATACATCTCCTTCGGTAATAATCTTAAAGGGTATATAGTAGGTATCAACAATATTGATAACGCTCCCTAACCTGTGATTAAAAATAATTGTCTAGTTACCGAGTTAAAATATAACCTACTCAGCATAAGCCATTTAGCTGACCATATTTATGGTATTAACTTTGTCAAAGACAAATATACTATAGTTGATAGCTCAACTGGTAGTACTATCTTTGAAGGCATTATGGAAGACAATATATATGTTTTCTATTTGTTAGAAGATGCTAACAAAGCAGGTAGATGCCTAATGGCCAAGAGTGTTGGGAGTCAAATGTGGCATATAAGACTCGGTCATACAAATATGGACACAATTTCAAGACTATCCACAAAGAAGTTGGTACGAGGCTTACCGGACATTTCTTTTAACAAGGATACGGTATGTAGCGAATGTGAAAAAAATAAAGCTACCCGATCCACTTTCAAATCCAAGAACGCTGTAAGTACCACTAGACCTCTACAATTACTGTATATGAATTTATTTGGACCTAGTAGAATTGCTAGTCTAGGTGGTAAATTATATGCTTTTGTAATAGTAGATGATTTCTCTATATACATGTGGGTGTATTTTTTTACACGCAAGAACGATGCACTGTCAGAATTCGTCTCCTTTTGCAAGAAAGTTCAAAATGAGAAATGATTCATGATCACTCGTATTCGAAGTGATCTTGGCGACAAATTTGAGAAGTGCTGAGTTTAAACAATTTTGTGACACATACGGTTATCTGCATGAGTTCTCTTGTCCTAGAACTCCACAACAAAATAGAGTTGTGGAACGTAAGAACATAACTCTATCTGAAATGGCTAGAGTAATGTTAAACCAGTTTAGTCTACCTAAAACTTTTGGGCAGAAGTTGTCAATACAACTTGCTATATTCGTAATAGGGTTCTAATTCGACCTATATCAAAGAAGACTCCCTATGAGTTATGGTTTGATATGACACCATCAGTTTCATATTTCAAAATATTTGGTTGCAAATGCTTTATTCTCAATACTAGATAATTTGGGAAAGTTTGACGAAAAGGCCGATAAATGTATATTTTTAGGTTATACGGCCAAAAGCAAAGGGTACCGAGTCTTCAACAAAAGAACCATGATCATCGAAGAATCAATAAATATCACTTTTGACGAACTGAATCAACAGACAATCGATGATGATAATGAAGACATGAGTATACCAAGTACAACACCTATAGAACCTTCAAGCACAGCACCAGCTGATCCTCCAGGCAGATCACGTACAGAACCAGAAGCCGGAACCAGCTACCTTGAGAGTTTGCTAAAAAGAATAAAGTTTTTAGCTAACCATCCCAAGAACTTGGTAATAGGTGAGACTACCAGGGGTGTAAGTACTCATTCCTCTACCAAAGATATAGTTTCTTGTGTTGCATTTATTTTACAGCTTGAACCCAAAACTATTGAAGAAGCATGTAGTAATAATTTTTGGTTTGATGCTATGGAAGAGAAATTAAACCAATTTAAACGGAATCAAGTTTAGAAACTTTTTCCTAAGCCCATTGATCATCCGGTCATTGGCACCCACTGGATATTCAGAAATAAACTTAATGAGAATGGTTAGTTACTCGTAATAAGGCTCGACATGTAGCTTAAGGATATAACCAATAGGAAGGTATCGACTACGATGTGACCTATGCCCCAATTGCGAAATTAGAATTTATTCGCATGTTATATGCATTCACATGTTTTCATAATTTTAAAATATTTCAAATGGATATTAAGAGTGCATTTTTGAAAAGTTTTATAAAAGAAGAAGATTATGTAGCTCAACCTCTAGGTTTTACTGATTTCAAAAACCCTGATTATGTTTTCAAGTTGAAGAAAGTCTTATACGGTTTGAAACAAGTCCCTCGTGCTTGGTATAATCGTTTAAGCTCTTTTCTACTTGATAACGATTTTACAAAAGGCAAGGTTGATACTACACTATTTATAAAATCTTTTAATGGAAATCTTCTTTTAATTCAAATTTATGTAGATGATATTATCTTTAGATCTAATAATGAATCTCCCTATCAAGAATTTTCAAAGTGTATGCATAAAGAGTTTGAGATTAGCATGATAGAAGAACTAAAATTCTTCCTCGGACTGCAAATCAAACAAACCAACAATGGGACGTTCATCAGTCAAGCCGTGTGCACAAAATACTTACTAAAGAAGTTCGACCTGGAATCCGTCAAAGCACTTGGCACTCCGATGGAGACTTCAACCAAGCTTGATATTGATGAACAAGGCAAGCCGGTCAACAGACGTAAGTATCGAGGTATGATTGGTAACTTACTTTATTTAATCGCTAGTCGTCCCGATATATTGTTTAGCATTTGCTTGTGTGCATATTTTCAAGCTAACCCTAAGGAATCATATTTGGGCTCGCTTAAGCGTATCTTCCGATACCTTAAAGGCACTTCTTCTGTCGGCTTGTGGTATCCTAAAACCACGTCTTTTGATCTAACTGGTTACTCGGATGCTGATTTTGTGGATGCAAAGTAGATAGAAAAAGTACTAGCAGCACGTGTCATTTCCTAGATAGGGCTCTACTCTCCTAGTTTAGCAAGAAATAAAATTCTGTCGCATTATCAACTACTGAGACTGAGTATATCGCTGTAGGACGTTGTTGTGCACAAATTTTGTGGATGAAGCAAACTTTAGAAGATTTTGGTTTACTTTACACACTCATACCCATTTTCTATGATATTACTAGTACTATTAATCTTACTAAGAATCCTGTATGTCACTCTCGCACTAAGTATATAGATATTCGACATCACTTTCTTAGAGATCATCAAACAAATGGAGACATAGACCTTGTATATGTAGACACAGAGAAGCAACTGGCTGATATCTTTACAAAACCATTAGCGAAAGATCGTTTCAATTATTTATGTCGAGAATTAAAAAATTTAGATGTCAATAATATTAATGAATTTTGTTTTATTGATTATCCTTCAATATGCAAATACTGTTTTTCGATACAAGCCAACAAAAGGTTTATCTGTCACCACAGCTACGGCTAAAGCGAAACGGTACTTAAGTGTTCCTCGGTGAACCTCCGTTAGCTGGGATAGTAGCCCTACAGCTAATCTGAGACAGTCGCTATGTAACGAAAGTTAATTCATAAAATAATATTAATTATATTAATTAGAATTTAAAATAACTAAACTTGTAATTAAATAATTAAAAAGGGGTTGATGTATAGAAAGTGGCCTACATTTATTTCTGTTGAAAAATACCTCAACAGAAACCAGGTGAACTCGCACAAAATTTGGCCTGAGTTCTATTGGTGGTATGTGCTTTTAAGTCAGAAACGAGTGGCCCCTCCTATTCATCTTCTCCAAATCCTTAAATCGCAGCAGCAGCAGCCGTGCCCGAGTTCTCTAAACCCTAGTTTTCTCTAAGCCATTGCTTCTAATCCCCTTGGAGATTTCAATCCAAATTTTGGATTCATGCAGAGTTTTTCGTCCTCTACAACATACTCAAATCTTGGAAGGTATAACATCTCCTTTTCCTCTCTCTTCAAATTTATAGTTTTCTAATATTTCCATAAAAACAATGCCTAGGATTTCGAACCCTTCAAGAGGAAGAAGACTGCGGCTAGTGAAAAGGCCTCGTCTTCGGATCCTATTCAAAGATCACTATTTTCTCCGGTTCAATCGGCCGACGAAGCATACAATGAGTTTTACTTTGAAACTCATGACCAATCCCTATTATGGTATGCGGATTTCTCTGTTTGTAAATTATGCACCGGTGCACTGATTAAATGGACTATATTTCCTGAGCATCATCCATACTTTGAAGCATTAGGGTTGCACGAACTTGTCACCCACCAATATCCTATTGCAACTAATGCTATTCGTCTGTTCTATTGCAATTTTACTCTAAACACTTTTACTGTTAAGAGTTGTGTCGGTGGATTTATTATCAAATTCAATGATGTCCTCTTAGCAAAAATTCTTGGTATCTCTAATGAAGGTTCTCTGCTAGATGATATCACGGAAATTAAATTTTCGGCAGACACTACTTTGAGCAGTTTCAAGAACGAACTTTGTTCTCCTGACCGTGTTCGTTCTAGTTGTAACCACCACTTTTCTAAAACAAGGATAATTTTAGAACTTTACTTTTCTAAAACAAGGATAATTTTGGAACTTTTGTAAATTGATCATTAAATAATAGGATTTAAATCATGTTAATATTTTATTGGTGAAATTTGATTATTTTAAAACTATTTAAATTAGTGTATTATGATTTTGGTCTTTTGCTAGTGTAACCTTAGAGCTACTTAGTCCAGAGACTAACCATGACCAAGGAGACCTAACCATGTGATTAGAGTAGCTAATTACCAATTTTAGCCTAAGGGTAGACTTTGTGCTTGATTTGAATTTTTGATTAATTAATAATGTGGTAATTAATATATTAGTCGGCCTTAACCTAGAATTGCCCTAATCTAAATATTAGCCATGAGCTTAGATATTACATTAGAAGTTTCTAACTAGATGACAAGATTAGTAATATCTAGATATTATGTTGAGATTAGATAGTTAGCTTGAACCCTAATCTTTACTTGGGCCTTTAGCTAGAAGGCTTAGATTTTATTATGAGAAGTCCTTTAATTCCAATAGAATTAAACTCTAACCCTAGAAATACCCCCATGACAGCCAAGGGAAGCCCCTCCCCCTATATAACATCTCATTGGCCCCCTTTGCCTCTTTTCATTACACTCTTCAAACCCTAATAGTATTCTTCCCCAAATTTACCCCTTTCTCCAAATCAATCCTAAATTGAGCCCAATTAATTGCAGCACACTCCCTACTGTAGAAGAGGTCTCTAGTGGATAACTAGCAAGGATTTAGAGCTAATTGGCTATTAGAAGTGGAGGAATTTGGCTCTCAAGTACAATTTCATTGAGATTCTAACTCTCAATAGGTAATAGCCTCTAAACTCATTTGTTTCCTGATTTCATTCCATAGATGCATTCATTTAGGGTCCCCCTAGCCGTAGACCGAGTTTGGGTTCGAATCGAATCCATTTGATACGCGTATCAGAGGCATATCGGAGTATTGTATAGAGTGTTTGGTGAAATGCCACTTAGGAATTTATCTTGCTATTTTATAAAACTAATTTCACAAATTTTTAGCCCTTTGTGTGTGGTTTGATAAACCCTAGGACTGAGCTGAGTTTGACACGATTTTTATGTCCAAATCTGGACACGGGATGCTCGCAGACAATGTGGACACATGACCTGCTACCCGACACCTCGTGCTCACTGTACAGGACATGTGTAACTTGACACAGAGGTGGTGGCCATGACTGACAGGCCCCTTCTAAAGTTTTAAGTTATTTTATGTCGTGTTGACTGTGAAATCATGTCTGTATCGATTTCGTACTGACTGTGTATACACGAATTTGTGTCTCTGATACGTGTTCGTACCTCAGACACGTGACACCTTGGACACGATTTATGCACATGGACACCAAGCCTTAGACCTAGGCTACCTGTGGACACGAGCACGAGATCCAAGATCATGTGTGTCGTGTCCTATAGGACTCGAGATACCAGTACGAGATAGTGTGCTGTTTTGTCTCTGTTTCAGTTGGACACTTGCAAGTTTGACACTTCTTTGACACAAGTTTGGACACAGTTGGATACCCTCCTAGTTGATATCATGTGTGGTCTCTCCCCTTCCTCCTAGTGTGATTTTTTAGGTATTTTGCTAGGTTTCCAGTTAGTTTTCGAATGTACAGGTAAATACTTGATACATGTGACCATGTTCTTGAGTTTCAAGTTTGGGGGTTTGCAGTTCTCTGAGTTGAGATCAGTTTTGGGTTTCCAGTTTGTTTCGGTTGTTCAGTAGATATGTTATCGTTAGTTTAGTTTACAATAGGTTAGATGTCGCAGTTTCATATATATATATATATATATATATATATATATATATATATATATATAAATATATATATATATATATATATATATATATATATATATATATATATATATGAAACTGCAACATCTAACCTATTGTAAACTAAACTATATATATACTATATATATATATATATATATATATATATATATATATATATATATATATATATATATATATATATATATATATATATATATAGCTTTCTTATATATGTATTTTGATGAGTTTTGAGTTGAGTGGCAGTTAGCTTGCTGAGATTTGGGGTTTTCCAGTGGTTGTAACGTCCTAGTCCCAAAATACGTAGGACCAGGTATACGAATACATGCCAGCAGCACTTCACCAATGGGCCAAGCTACACAACATACCCATTAGCGAAATACATAAGCTGTAAATCATGATAACACCAAAAAATATAACACAGTCCACAGGTATATACATCTAATCACATCCACAAAGAGATCAAGAATAAATAAGTAAATGTCTCAAATATCCAATAATAAAAGTAATGAAGTCTATGCGGGTAAGACATCCCGAAACCATAGAAATAGAAACAAAGTACAAATCAACTACAAGTTTGATGAAAAGAAAAGGAAATAATGTAGCAAGAATAAATATGATGATAACATGATCACGAAAAATCCTCTGGCAGTATCTCGTCCTCCTGTGCCGATACGCCTCCGGTCTCAGCTCCCGAACCGTAAACCTCCGGATAGTCTTCAGCTTCATCTAAGCCTGGGAAATAGCCAGATCCTCAGAGGACTAGTAAGGTGCATAATATACATGCCAATGTACATAAATGGAAATATGAAATAAGGTAATCTACTGAATCCGTCTATGTGCTATGTAAGTGAGATACTTTTCTAGAATACGAGACCCCTTCCACTAAGGCTCACTAGCACCTCAGCAGGGTATTATCCCCATTACATGTGTCGTGGTACCAAGGACAATCAATTCTCGACAGTGATAATCCCTTACTCTGCTACAGAGATAAATGTCACTAAACAACGAGCCACACGACAATAGGTCTGATATTGTAGACAACTTCTCCCCAATTCCTATGTCTAGAATCTAGCAATGTCAAGTCTGTACAGTCATCTCGACAGTAAAAGTAATACTGATAAAGAAATCTAGAATGTGAACACGAGGTCAATACCACGAATAGTCATGTAAACCTCGCATCATGAATGGGTCGGTGTCCTATGGTCATTTGTCTCAATGGACACATCAGTATGTACGTAATGCCTAATGTCAATACTCGATGTCACTATCATGACATCGGCACCCGTCTATAAACGGACACTAAGTATCAACGTCCTACGTCATGTAATGCTAATAAAAAAGAACAAAAAAACAGAAAAGAATAATCTGTAATGAAGGCAAGACACGCTTGCCTGTAACTGCTGTCTGCGGGTAAGCCTGTCCAACTTCGGTGTCCTTGTCGATCCTCCCATGCTCACCTATAATAATACACTATATTTAATATTTTATATCAACACACCATATATAAATTATATGAGTATCTACGCCTCCTAGTTGTCATAACGTTGTTACGACACTGCATCTATTATATAAGTACATATAGGCAACAAAACTTTTCGTAAATACTTTACGATTATAATAAAATAATATATTTAAATTCTAGAATTTATCTATAAATACATATATATTGCTATAATTATATTTTCAATAGGGGAACCCTTTCACAAGAGGTCTTATGTCAATGCCACATATGACTTTCTCAATTCGACACGTTAATTTAGTCCAAAAACAATGATTAAATAAAATTAATAAGTTTTGTAAAAATCCCAGAAATTAGTTAAAATAGTACTCATAATTTTAAACCTTGCACAACATAAAGTTTAATATGGATTCATGGAGTTTTGACACTTTTGGACACAAGGAAAACAGAATTTTTCGAAGTTTGGTGACACGACAAATGTCATAAATTTTTAAAAATAGCAAACAGATGCGAAACCTAACTTTCAGATATGCTTCGGAATGGTATCGATGTCTAGATTCTGAATAAAATATAAGAAGGTTAGAAACTGACCTCAGATAGGCAAAAAGTGGCCCGTAATCGAATTCGTCAGTTCTGGATACCCTGTCGTAGAATCAACGCCACGGACAACACTTGAAACTAGGAGATTCGGCGATTAGAGGTTGGAGTAGACATACAAAAATAACTCTCAGATTTGGTTTGAGGAGAAATGGATGAGAAAAAGTGGATAAAACATCATCTACAAGTCGACTAACCTGCTGTGACGTTTTAGACTTTGATTCGACGGAGTTTCGCCCAAGTAGCGTGTCATGCACCTCTCTAATGGCCGCAAGGTTGCTCCTACAGTTTCTAGGATGGAAAATCATGTTGAGAGGGTCATGTGAGTGGTGGTGATGGCGCATAATTTGAGGAAAAATTAGGATTTTGAGAAGGAAAGGGGGTCGGCTAGGGTTTCGAGTTTGGAGTGGTGGTCGCTAGGTTTGGGGGGATTTATGGAGTAGTTGGCAGTTATGAGAGAGGGGGATGGTTAGGGTTTGATATATATATATATATATATATATATATATATATATATATATATATATAGTGCATGCGCTTTGGTTTGATCTAATTTGGATATGATTTGGTTCTCCAAATCATACTATTATTAATAGGTTTCATATTTTGATTAGATGTTTGACCAAGCCAAATATATAAGGAAATATTGTATATGGCTGCAATTAAACCTCTAAACTTCTCTTAAATATATGTATACTTGGTTTTGGTACTCCTAGTTAAGCTCTAACTAGTAGGGTTGAATAGGTTAGGGTCCGAGTAGCATTACTAGTCAAATTGGACCCGAAAAATCAATTTAATGACTCTCATGTACCATTTGCAAATAAGTAGCACATGAGAACTCGATTAGATGTTACACCCTAGGCATGTGCATTGTAGACTCAAAATGGATCAAAACCATATATTGGGTCACACGGTTTTGTAGCACCCAGTTTCTAAAATGAGGGTAGTTTTGATTTTTTTAATTATAATCATTTAATAATGTTATTTAAACCATGTTATGATTTTTGGTAATTTTTAATTATTTTAAAACTATTTAAAATGTTGAATTATGATTTTGATGGTTAACTAGTGTAACCCTAGAGACTGCATGACCTAGAGACTAACCATGACCATGGGGACCTAACCATGTGATTAGGATGACTAATTTTAACTTTTTAGCCTAAGGGTATTTTGGTCATTTTTGACTTATTAATGAAAATGAATTTTGATTAATTAGTATTGTGCTAATTGAATTGTTAGAGACTAACCTAGTTTTGACTAAATCTAGATGTTAATGATGCTCATGGAGGTTTAGTTAGAAGGTTAGAGACTTAATGGTTAAGTTAGATTAACAATATCTAGATATTTTATAGTAGGATATTTACCCCTTAGGATATTTGTGAAAAAGAAAGCCTTATGACTAGTTGAACCAATAGGAAGGCTTAGAATTGGGTGGACAACTCCTAGCCACTCATCTACATGAAAAACTAACCCTAATTCATCTAATGACCAGCCATCAAGTGCCCCCTCCCTTACTATAAATAATCCTTAAGAAAACCCTTGCCTCTTTTTACCTCTACATAGAACCCTAAGTGTTCTTCCCCAAATTAGAGAGCTTCCCTCTTTGATTTGATTTCCTTTCCCTCACATTCCTCCATCCAAAATTCTCCTAATCCATCCCACACCATCAAGGAAGGATTCTATCCAAGAATTTGGGCAAGGTGCAAAGGAAGGTGTCCTTTTGGATAGATCTTCGTATCGGAGCCGTATCCTAAAGATTTTCATTGGGATTCCACTCCCAATAGGTAAAACCTATCCTCTAACTTGATTTTCTTTATATATTAATTAGTTTTGAATCCAAAAGATCCACCCCCATGCATGTGTCCCCTTTAGATTCAATTTTGAGACCATTTGGAGTCCATTTGAGGATGTTATAGGTGTGTCTTGTGTCCTACTTGATAGATCCCAAATTAGGACACCCCATGTGTATGTATGTATGATAATAGTTTAAATAGATATTTAAATTCGGTTTTAGAATGGTTAGAGAGTGGATTTATCTTAGTTAGGATGGTTAGAATGAGTTTCATTTGGATACCTATGTTGGTATCCAAGTATCTTGGCCAACCCAAATTCGTCATAATTTTTATCCACGTTTTTAGTAGCCAGAGCAACTTAGAAATATTATAACTTTTAGCTTAGAACTCCGATTTATCTCTCTTTTTTTTAAAAGAACCATATCGAAGTTAGCTTTCCAAATATATATATTTTAATAAGCCAAAATCGTTCTAAAATTTTCTGTAGAACTGTTTGAATGTCAGCTGTACGAAAGACGAACGCGTTTCGATGTTTTCGCGATTCTGGGGGCTTTCGAACACGAAAATACGATTCGTTTAAAGTTTCGGAAAGCTAATACGAAGGCCTACAATATACTTTAATCTTAGAATTTAGTAAAGGTTCAATTGGTACAGTATTGATTTTAAGTAGAAGAGTGACTATACGATATAAGCATTTTGTGTAACCTATGAGCCTATGTAGTATGGATATCATGTGAATGTAGGTATCATAGGTTGTCAAGAATATGTATGATATAGTACATATATGTATATATATATATATTAATTATTGTTATGTAATATATGTTAGTATAGTGTGTGTGTTTGAATGAGATAAGGATGTGTGTGGTTAGTGGAGATAAGTGAGATTGATAGAGGATATGTGCTAGTGTGTGATTGATATTGTATAGATGGTAGTGTAGTGTGTATGTTATGAAGGTGAGAGAGTTGGAAGGATCATGCCATCCTATTTAACTTGAGGCTAGTGTGGTTTGTTGAGTGATTTGTATTTTGGTTGAGTGGTAGTGTATTTGTATATAGATGTGTGTGGGTGTCTTAAAAGAGAGGGGGTGGATTTGGTATATATGTTTGTGTATGTGTTTGAAGAATTTAGATGTTGTATCTATGGATATGTTAGTATGTTAGTGGTTATGTTAGAATCTATATAGAGGTTAGAGGTATCTTAGAAGTTAGATGGTGATATCTTATATAAGTTAGATAGTTAGTTGTGTTAGTCTATATTATTGTTAGTTAGAGATGACATATGTTAGTTGGTTAGAGTTAGAGATGGATATATATACATGTATGTTATGGTTAAATATTAGTTAGTGGATGTTAGTTGTGTTAGGTTTCTAAGTTAGAATAGATGGTTAGAAGTTATATGTTAGAATGTTGTTAGTTGAGGTATTGGTTAGATTTTGATATGTTAGATATCTATGATATGTTAGTATTAGCTAGTGTCTAGATGTTGGAAACCTATAGATAGTTAGTATCCTATCTTAGTATCTTAGGATACTAAGAGTGGGATCTTAGAATAGTGGGTATCATAGGATACTCAAGTTAGTATCTCAAGGTAAATGAGTTTACCTTATCACGGTAAGATATCAAGATACCAAGATATGGTATCGATATACGAGGGTAGAGTGTTAGAACACCTTAGTAGGGTTTTGAAGGATAAGTAGGGTGAGGGTAATGTAGGCAATGGTATGGGTTAGAGGCTAAGGTAACGAGTTTACCTTGGTAGGACAATGGGATAAGAGTTAAGATAGTACCTATAACTAAGATATAAGTTTAACATGTTTAAGATATGGCTAGAATTAGGATAGCTTGGTTGGTAATGGTTAGGAATATGGTAAATGACTTAGGGTTGACCCCGTTTGACCATGGTTGACTATTTTGACTAAAAGTCAACCAAAAGTCAACTTTAGCCTAAAATTGGCCAAAACTTGACCAGAGTTGACCAGTTGACCAAAAGTCAACTGTGAGTCAACCATTGACCCTTGATAGCCTAAGTTGACTAGTTGACCAAGATAGCCTTGTTGTTGACCTAGTTTGACTAGATATTGACTTGGTTTGATCCAGGATTGACCAAGAGTTGACTTTGACCTAGTTTGACTTAGAATCATGTAGTTTGCATTTCAGATTTTTATTATTACAAATTGAGTACTTTATAACCTTTTTTTTTACTCTAAATAGGACTCTGTGACACCAGTTCGGACATCTATTCATATTAGTCATTCAGAGTGACAGGCGAGTACATTCTATGATCGTTTCATACTTGTCAGGACTTATATTCTTATTCTAGAATACTTTACTTGATACTGGCACGATTTATCTCTAATTTATCTTTTGTTTTTTTAAAAGAACCGTATCAAAGTTAGCATTCCAAATATATATTTTAATAGCCAAAATCGTTCTAAAACTTTCTGTAGAACTGTTTGAGCGTCAGCTGCACGAAAGACGAACGCATTTCGGTATTTTCGTGATTTCGGGAGCTTTCGAACACGAAAATGCGATCCGTTTGAAGTTTCGAAAAGCTAATACGAAGGGCTACAACATACGTTAATCCTAGAGTTTAGTGAAGGGCCAATTGGTACAGTATTGATTTTTAGTAGAAGAGTAACTATACGATATAGGCATTTTGTGTAACCTATGAGCCTATGTAGCATGGATATCATGTGAATGTAGGTATCATAGGTTATCAAGAATATGTATGATATAGTACATATATGTATATATATATTAATTATTGTTATATAATATATGTTAGTATAGTGTGTGTATTTGAATGAGATAAGGATGTGTGTGGTTAGTGGAGAGAAGTGAGATTGATAGAGGATATGTGCTAGTGTGTGATTGATATTGTATAGATGGTAGTGTAATGTGTGTGTTGTGAAGGTGAGAGAGTTGGAAGGATCATGCCATCCTATTTAACTTGAGGCTAGTGTGATTTATTGAGTGATTTGTGTTTTGGTTGAGTGGTAGTGTGTTTGTATATAGATGTGTGTGGATGTCTTAAAAGAGAGGGGGTGGATTTGGTATATGTGTTTATGTGTGTGTTAGAAGAATTTAGATGTTGTATGTATGCATATGTTAGTATGTTAGTGGTTATATTAGAATCTCTGTAGATGTTAGAGGTATCTTAGAAGTTAGATGGTGATATCTTATATAGGTTAGATAGTTAGTTGTGTTAGTCTATATTATTGTTAGTTAGAGATGACATATGTTAGTTGGTTAGAGTTAGAGATGGATATATATACATGTATGTTATGGTTAGATATTAGTTAGTGGATGTTAGTTGTGTTAGGTTTCTAAGTTAGAATAGATGGTTAGAAGTTATATGTTAGAATATTGTTAGTTGAGGTATTGGATAGATTTTGATATGTTAGATACCTATGATATGTTAGTATTAACTAGTGTCTAGATGTTGGAAACCTATAGATAGTTAGTATCCTATCTTAGTATCTTAGGATACTAAGAGTGGGGTCTTAGAATAGTGGGTATCATAGGATACTCAAGTTAGTATCTCAAGGTAAATGAGTTTACCTTATAACCAAGGTAAGATATCAAGATATGGTATTGAGATACGAGGGTAGAGTGTTAGAACACCTTAATAGGGTATTGAAGGATAAGTAGGATGAGGGTAATGTAGGCAGTGGTATGGGTTAGAGGCTAAGGTAACGAGTTTACCTTGGTATAGCAATGGGATAAGAGTTAAGGTAATACCTATAACTAAGATATAAGTTTAACATGTTTAAGATATGGTTAGAATTAGGATAGCTTGGTTGGTAATGGTTAGAAATATGGTAAATGACTTAGGGTTGACCCCGTTTGACCATGGTTGACCGTTTTGACTAAAAGTCAACCAAAAGTCAACTTTAGTCTAAAATTGACCAAAACTTGACCATAGTTGACCAGTTGACCAAAAGTCAAATGTGAGTCAACCATTGGCCCTTGATAGCCTAAGTTGACCAGTTGACTAAGATAGCCTTGTTGTTGACCTAGTTTGACTAGATATTGACTTGGTTTGAGCTAGAGTTGACCTAGAGTTGACTTTGACCTAGTTTGACTTAGAATCATGTAGTTTACATTACAGATTTTTATTATTATAAATTGAGTACTTTATAACCTTTTTTACTCTAAATAGGACTTTGTGACACCAGTTTGGACATCTATTTATATCAGTATTCAGGGTGACAGGCAAGTACATTTTCTGATCGTTTTATACTTGTTCGAACTTATATTCTTGCTCTAGATTATTTTACTTGATACTGGCATGATTGTTATCACGGATTGGTACTATATGGATCTTCTCTTGCGATGTTATCTCCATTGTGTTCAACAGATACATATTATGATGTGCGTTTCACAAATATATTATATTTATTGTACACCCCTATTCATATATACTCATTGTGCATCTTGTACTCTCATGATAACATGAGCTTCATGGAGAACTATTGTACAGGTAATGTAACTGGATTGGATCCTTGTGTATTGATTGGGGAGGGTGAGTAGGAAATTGTTATGTGATCAAATTCCATCTTGTACAACTATTGTATATATCCATTGTACACTCACGTATGATGGAGTTACCATTGTTATTGTATAACCTAACCCGTTTACATAACCATATTGTGCTCTAAATCACCAGTACTTGCAGTTTTACTTATCCTGTATATATTTTCAGTTATAAATTCTCTCTCATTTTCATGTAAATCTTCTTACGGTTTATGTATCTTACTCTTTTGCATGCTTTATATTTCCTAACATGTTATGAACTGCGTGAGATATATTGTGCTCGCTCCTGTCCTGACTGGACCTGTTGAAAATATTACAGATGATTATCCTGATGACATTTTCCCTACTTGCCTTGGAGCAGGAGATGGCTTAACTACCTTTTGCCCCGATACTCAAGAGTGATCGGAAGACTAGCTAGTAGACTTGGTTTAGTTTTTATGTTTTAGAACTTGAATTGTAATAACTTAAGATTTGAGTTTGTTTGAGATATTACTATTTAGTAGTTTATATTTGTTGTTGTTTAATCTTTAGTTATAAACTTCTGTGTTATCTTATCGTTCTTAGACTGTGATTGAGATTTCATTATATCTATACTTGTCCTCCGTTCGGAGTTGAGATTTGACAAGTACATTATATAATTACGTGAGTTGTTGATTAGATAGTAACCTAGGACAGCGTTCTACCGCCGATACTGCAGCGTAGGCTGGACGTACCCACTTCTCGTGCCCCTACACTGGGTGCTGGTCGTGACAGGTTTCGATCTATGTCAAGTCAAAAAATCAAATTGAAAGTTGGCTTAAAAATTACGTCAATAACTCAAATTGGCCTAAGTTGGCCTGAAGTTGCGTGAAGTCAAAGGAATGTTGAAAAGCAAAATTGGATGTGACATGATATATCAAACTCAAGGTGGACAAATCTAGAATTCAAATATGGAACTGAATTTGAGAAAACAATATTTGTTGTGCTTCCAAAATCAAAGCTACAGTAAACAACTAACATTGTCATTATTGACTTTAATAAATTAAAATTTCTATATAAAATAATTAAAAATAAGATCCAAAAATGTGGGGGCTTACAGAGGTTGTGATGTCAGGTTCTGAGATATGGTGGTTTGTATAGGTATATAAGTATAGTGAGGGTTATAAATATAATGTGTGTTCATATATAGTTTCATATATATAATCTCTATATATGTATAGTTAGTATAGTTTATAGCTTCTTATATATATATATATATATATATATATATATATATATATATATATATAAGAAGCTATAGTTGAGATGTTTAGTTGGGTTGGCTTAGCTTAGTAGGCTGTTACCTGGGGTTAGTTCCAGGTTTGGGTTTTCTAACCCTTCGCAATACACTACCACACACACACACACACACACACACACACACATGCTTTACATTTACCCCCCTTTCCCTCTTTCTCTATATATATAGTTAGCTAACACATGCTTTACATTTACCCCCTTTCCCTTTTTCTCTATATGTATAGTTAGTTAATATATAGTTTCTTATATATATGTTAAGTTGGGGGTTTCATTCTCAGATTCCTGAGATGGGTTGGGGACTGAGAGTTAGCTTCATAAGTTAGGGTTCAGTTAGGTTTGGTATAATTAGGTTTCAGTTTCCTAGTCTCTTAGATATATATATGTATATATGATAGGAGATGGTCATACATATAGATATATATGTCTTGTTGCATATGTTGTTCTTAGTTCCTTAGTGATTGTGAGGGTTGAGTGTTGGGTTAGTTCCAGATTTCTGAGATGGAGATGTTGTGGGTTGGCTGCTAACCCTTTGCTCATATCACACACACACACACACATACACACACACACACACACACACACACACACACACACACACACACGTCCATGTATACATTGCCCTTTCCCCCTCTTTTCCTTATATATATATATAGTTATCCTATATGTTATATATGTATATGAGTTCCTAGATAAATATATATGTATATATGTTTTCACATTTGAGAGTCTTTTGGTTATGTGGTGTATTGAGTATATCCCTATATATATGTTACTCTAAGATGTATGAGTTTCCCAGGGTACTAGGAAGAAGGACACATATTACTCTAGAATTGTCTGATAAAGACTTAATTGAATTTGTTTGACTAGAGTTTGACCTAGTTTGACTATAATGTTGACCAGAGTTGACCAAGAGTTGACTTTGACCTAGAATGACCTAGAATCATGTAGAATGCATTATAAACTTCATTTATAACATCTTGGATATATTGTAACCTGTACTACTCTAAATAGGACTCTGTGGCTCCAGTTTGGACATCTATACATATCAGCTATTCAGGTTATCAGACGAGTACATTCTCTGATCATTTCATACTTGCTAGGACTTATATTCTTGCTCTAGACTACTTTACTTAATGCTGTCACGTTGTTAACACGGATTAGGACTATATGGATCTTTTCATGAGATGTTATCTCCCTCGGGTGTATCGGGTATTTTATGTTCATGTACTTTATCATGTACATCTTGTACTCCTTGTACTCGAACCTATTCATGTACACTCATGTGCTTTCATGTACTCTCATGATCACATTAACTTTATGTATAAAACTAGTTATTCATGTACAATAACGTAACTTGACTGGATCCTTGTGTATTGATTGGGATAGGGGGAGTAGAAGTGGTTATGTGATCAATTCCAAAGTAAGTATTCATGTGCAACTCTGTAGCTTATTCATGTGTAAATTCAAGCCATTTATATAACCATCTTGTGATCTAAATCACTTAGTCACTTACAGTTCTTACTTTCCATATATTTATTTTCAGTTTATCAGATATCTCTCTTACCTTTCATGTACATTTCTTACAGCGTTTTATGTATCTATTATATTGCTTGTTTTATATTTTCTGCCATGATATGAACTATTTGAGAGATATGTGCTCGTTTCTGTTCTTACTGGACCTATTGAAAATATTACAGATGATACTGAGGGTTTCTGTACCGCCTGCTATAGAGCACACCTAGATGATACCTGTGAGTTGGACCTTTACGAGGATCCAGCTATAGCTGTGGACACCATCCCTATAGCCTAGGCTAGATTACTGGGCTGCTTATCTTATTTGTTGTCTTGATTGTATTATGTGGATGTTGAGATTTAGTGTTGTTTAGACACTTGGACTTATTTCTTTCTATTTGTATTTTTTTTGTGGATTTCATATCTATCTTCTCGTGCTAATTATCTACCTCTAGTTTTGGTGATTGAGTTGTATCCTTCTAAGATTGTCCTCCGTTTGGAGAGTATATTATATCTGTGTTTAGTTGTTGTTATGGCCTAGAACAGTGTTCTACCGCCGACACTACGGCGTAGGCTGGACGTACCCATGTACTCGTGTCCCTAAATCGGGTACGGGCCATGACACAAGTAAGTTCAAAGCTGCAAATATGAACTTATTCAACTATGAATTGCATCGCATCGTCTATTCCACCATCTTGCCTAAATCCACTTCAAAAGATGGTGTTACCACCCTTGAGTTGTCTACCCTTTATCACATTTGTATGGGTATTCATTTTTTTGTCCCCAAGACTTTTATCCAGATGATGGTACATTGTCGTAAAAGGCACAGAAACCTTGCTTACGTGATGATTATCCCAATCGTCTTTCAGTATTTTGATATTGACTTATCCACTTGTGCTCTTAACTCTGAGCCCAAGTATCTTCTGCCGTCTCGTTGACAACCGTTTCTTCTGCTCCTCCTACTGCTCCTGCTCCACCTCCTCAGACCTACCCTATTTCTTATGAGGGTATCCACAACATCCCTTTGATTTGCGAGCTTTTCTTACTGATAAATCTAGGGAACGCGAATTTCGTGAGGCCACTCGGTTTCAGGCTATCGCAAATTCCTTTACGGATCTGCGATTTGCTTAGACTGGTCATTCTTCTAGTTCTCTTCCCCTAGATCCAGCTATATCGGGCTACCGCTATGAGGATGAGGTGGTTCGTCACCTCTTTCAGCCCAGTAATGCATATGACTGGTATCGTGGTTCTGGTGCTACTCCACACCCTTCTGGAGCTGGTCCATCTAGACATGATGGCACTGTTGGTGTTGATGATGATGACTCTGAGGACTTTTGATCTAGACGTGATGCATATTGTCTAGATGTTATCTAGTAGACTATTTATTGTCTATGTTTATTTGGAAATGCTCCGACATTCCATGATAGCACTTTATCTTTATTTAGCATTGAGACTTTATTTGCTGAGATTGATGTATTTTGGAACATATATTATGCTCTCATTAGCATGCTTTTCTATTTCAGTTTGTATTGTTCTCTATTTTTTTCATATTTTGTTTACGCGTAGCATTATCTCTCTTAGCTTATGCTTCTACATATAAACTGTTTGTGAAATACATGTTTATGTGTATATATATTTTTGTATTTCTTCAATGATTATTTCTTACGGATAAATTGTGGGAGAGCTTCTCTCTTTTGCAATTATTTTACTAAGTGACAACGGAGGAGAAATATGATGTAACATACCTTTTGCAGGATACAGTACCATACAAGCTAACAGGTGTAGAAGCATGAAAATTTTAGCAATCTTGACAACTATGCGCCCAAACCAGGGAGTAATATGCACCCAAGCCAGGGAGACATGTGCGCCCAAGCCCGGACAACCCACATGCACCCAAGCTCGGACAATCCACATGCGTCCAAGTCACCAGAGCAAGCTATGCGCCCATGTTGATGGCATACATCCCCTTATGCGCCCACTCTAGACTCCTCCAGAAGGGGGCGCATAGCCCAGTTTCAGGCTCTGCCCCCAAGTCAGGACAGTCCCGACTCGGTCAAACCCATGATCAATCGTGCACCGAAGTATACAGCCACGTCAGTCTCCACGAGCAGTCATGCACCGAAGCATACGGCCATGTCAATCCCACGATCAATCCACGATCACGTAGTCTGCATGCGCCTACACTCTATGCGCCCAAAGCTGGACTATGCGCCCACATGAAAATTAGTGTATTTTTCCATATGGCGCATAACATCATTCCAGCATGAAAACGACTATAAAAAGGGGTATCATACCTCTTCAAAAGACCGAACGAAGAGCATTTCAAGAGCCAAATTGCTGCCCTTCTTGCCAGTGAGCCGAGAGTTAGCAATTTTCTTAGGTTTTCTCCCACTTTTGTAATCGGAGTGTCAACGGAGTAAAGGAGCAACTGCCGCTCGGTCTCCATCGTCCCATTCCCCAGAATTCTTTTTGTACTCGGGGATCCTCAGCGTAGTATCTCTTAGGCGTACTCGATTTGTGGTGGCTTGTGCCAATAAGAAAAGACAGCATTTCTTCTTCTTTTTTGTGTGTATCCACAAAAATGGTGACTCTGCTGGGGACTACCTTTTCCTCTGATGAGAAGGTAGTGACGTAATTCGATACGGATAAAGTGGGGAGCACTCAGAAGATGTTGATCGTGAAGTTCGATCAGCAGGCGTTTGGAGAGATGCACTCGAGGGACGACTCTACTCCCTCAAAATCAGTGAAGCCGAACAAGTCTTACAAGACTTGGCTTCCGAAGGCTCGTGGTGCATATCCTGCCAGTGTCGTAGAAGATATGCAACCAAAGAACTATGTCACGTGGGCGCATAGGTCTTCCACGTGGGCGCATGGAGCTCCCCTATAGGCGCATAGCTCTGCCACAAAAGCTCCACAAATGAAGAAGGCGCATACCATTCCGGGCTCTACTAGCCCAGCGATTTCTCTCTTGTGCAATCAACAACAAAGTGTTCAACACTCGAGACTTGGCAAAGGAAAACACTACGATGCCAAGAATCGAAGTGTTCGATGCTCTGGGCAAACTCAGCGACGCTCACAAATGAAGAAGGCAAAACTGGGAGAAAACAGTGCTGCTTCACGAAGCATGCGCCCAAAGCTATGCGCCCAAGAGGGTGTGTGGGAACATAACTCTGGCCAGAAGACTTCTGTCTTCGATAGACTATGCGCCCAAGGCTATGCGCCGAAGCTCTGCTGACCTATACTATACGCCCACATCCAGGAAGCTCAGGCATGCTGCCAGGACTTCTAGGAAGCATGCGCCCAAAGGCAGACTCCAGGGTCTATGCGCCCACAACAAAAAGATAGGCCCTAACGCGTATATCACGGGGCTGTCTTCTAGGTCATCACAGAACTTAGGTGTGGGGGTTGCCCCTGCACGTGAACTAAGTCCGGATGTGATAACTCCCCTTACAAACCCATATGCAAAGCTCGACGATACATGTGACATGGGTTTTAAGGCAAAACTCCCTTCCGCTGATTTACGCGACATGATAAATCATAAGCGTAAAGCGAGGGAGGATACGACCATTTATGGCGTACATCCGTGCACCAGTATTGTCATCAACTGTTGCTACTTAGAGCTGTCAAGACGGGCCGGCAGGGCGGGCCGGCTCGTAACCCACCATAACGCACCATTTGGCGGGACGGGACGGGCCGACCCACCATTTTGGCGGGCTGGAAAAATTCCAACCCAGCCCAACCCACCGGCGGGCCGTGGGCTAGGCAGGCCGGCCCGCTTAATTTTTTTTAAAATTTTAATTATTGTTTAGTATCTTAAAAAGAAAAAAATCATATATATAATATTTTCTACTCACTCTCATATGCATCAAATTACAAGTAAAATACAAGAAATATTATAATAGTAGATATTTCTTTAAAACACCTTAATTTATGTAAATAAATGACCAAATTTAATATTTTATACGTCATTACTTGTATTAAATGAAAATTTTTATCATTTATAATACATATCTCATATATGTACTAAATAAAAAAATAAAAAATTTTATAAAAAAAATAGATGGCGGGCCAACCCACTTGGCCCGCAAGCTCGCCCACCGCGGGGCGGGCTACTAGCGGGCCAACCCACCTAGGCCCGCTTGTTTGACGGGCTCCTAAATGCTCGGCCCAACGAACCTTTTTGGCGGGCGGGACAGGTCGGCCCAACGGGCTTAGCCCATTTTGACAGCTCTATTGCTACTCCAAAGCAACGAGAGTGCCTCAGAGGCAGTCCGTGTTTCGACGACTGCGTCGCTCTGATGATGGAAAGCCGCTATGTGTTTCATCCAACATGGCTTCATGGGGTCCTCCTTACGGGAGCCCCAATCAAAGAAGGTGGACCACAAACCCAACTTTTTCTCTCAGTTCTGCAAACAAAAGAAGAAGAAGTCTGCGAACAGATAGCCAGCGAGCTGTTACATCTGAAGGAGTCTATATGGGTACTCGGTCAAGGACAAGATTCCGTATAGATGACGAGGACTCCCAAGCTGGAGGTAATGATCCTTCAGCTAGGGGTAGTATTCCCTTAGAGTCTGAAGCAGATGACCTTCACACCGGGAGTAGCCTTCCAGATGACGATGATCTCTCCGAGTCTGACGGTAACTATCTACCTCCCCTACCTGAAGATGAGGGACTTTTCAACTCAGAGACAGACAGTATCAGCACCAGTTGTACTGTCTCCTCTATTCATCCTCGTATGTTATCTATATACATGGCGAATGGATAAAGACCTGAAGAAGCCAGTGATCAGACCAACAAACGGCTAGAGAGTCTTGAAACAACATTTGCCAAGATTACTGATATGCTTACCAGTATCATGGCAGTCCAAACTGCTGGGGCTGTTCCTCCACCTCAACCAAACGTCTCAGCACACGTTAGTCCGACTCATAGCAATAACCCTCCTTCACTACAGAAGGAGTATCATTCCGTTGTGCCTCCTCCAAATCTTGCAAATGCTGGGGGTGGTCCTTCACCAACGACGCCTGACAACCATATAACAACCATTTTTCAACATCTACTCAATCAACAGGATGCAATCGATTCTCTTGTTGCCCGTCTCCATACCATCTCACACAAAGACGAGCTTCAAAAGATAGGGATATCTCAACCTTATCCTCCTGAATGAGAGAATGCTACTTGCCCTCCTAACTACAAGCCACTGACGCTAAATTCATTTGATGGAATAACTTCTCCTCGTCAACACATGACATACTTCAACACGCAGACTCTACACTTATCCAGGGATGATCCGTTCTTGTCAAAGTTGTTTATTAGCACCTTGTAAGGGGTAGCTTTTGAATGGTTCTGCAGTCTGCCTGACGGTTGTATTAATTCCTTTAAAGATTTGGAGAGGTTATTCCTCAACAGGTTTTATGAGAGTGGCATGCATGTTAGTATGTCCATCCTCATCGAGACCAAGCAAAGGAGGACTGAGTCTGTTATTGCTTTCATCGAACGCTTCAGGCGACTAGCATTGAAGTTGCCCTTCGGTATACCAAACTCAGAACTTATGGATACTTGTTGACATAACTTCCTTCCTACAGTAAAGTTCTGTCTGGGTATACATAAGTATGATACATGGCATGCTTTCATTGGGGCCGCTGAAGCTGCTGAAAATGATGTCCCTAATCTGAAATTACTGGGGTTGAAGACACCCAAATATGAAGACAAGGGCAAGCACCCTCAAACTATCCCTGTCCGTGGGGGTAAAGGGAAAGAAGTCTTGAAGGCCGACACTTCCAAGGGAACTTGCAATTCTTAGGGCGCTCCTGAAAAACCTAAGGAGACTTTCTCCTTTGACGAGGATGATGTTATTACCATTTTCACACATTGATGAAGGATAATAAACTGACATTGCCTCCACCACGACGTCCGGCGGAGGTGAACCAACTCAACGATCCCAAGTACTGTCTTTATCATCAATACGTGCACCATTCTACCAAGGATTGCATCGTCCTCAAGAAGAAGATACAACAGCCTATCGACAGCCAAGTGATCAACCTCGAAGATGAAGACAAGGTCGTATCTTCTAACATGATCTCTCTTCAATTTAGTGACTTTCCTCCCACAGAAGTCCTAGACGGCGTAGTCCTAATCCCGAAGGCAATAATGGATGTCGTCAACCTGCCGCCAGCTCACAACTCAACCTTGGTGCCACTCACGACAGAACGTGGTGAGATTATGTGGGTCCATCCGGAGCTTATGCAAGAAATGACGTAGGGGGTTGTATCTTCCAAATTAAGAGGGGCAAGAAATATAAATCATGTCATATGGTGTCTTCTCCCATTTACGAAGTTCTATCTGGCGAGACGCGATCTGGGAAGGCTTACCTACAGAATTATGACCCGCACAAGAAGAAACAGTAACTTTTCAAGCTCCTGCTGCCCCCACAAGTTCAGAAGCCGGTCCATCTAAGCCCTCAACTACCGACAAAGCCAAGCAGAAGGAGACGCAATTTTATAAGTCTTTGAAGGTGCCAACTCCCGAAGGCATGGATCGGCCTTACAACTTTGACACACTGGCACAGTTGGCCAATACACCTACCAGGTTGTCTTTGTTCGATCTATTACGACTCTCCAAAGAAACGCGGAAGGTATTAAGTGAGGCATTGCTATATGACGACTCTTATCTCGCTGAAGTCAAAGCCCCCGCTGAAGATTCCATCTCCAGTCCTCACTGCCACAACACTATGGAAGTGGTGCCCAATATCACCTTTTCACAGGAGGACATGCTACTAAAAAACAATCGTTATGATAGACCTATGTACTATACAGGGTCTATCGGGGCGATTAAGGTGGATCGGATGCATATCGATCCAGGTTCCTCCCTCAGTATCATTCCTAGAAGTTTACTCCAAATTCTAGGGATCTCTCTGCACAAGCTATCTGCAACCAATACAACTATCATGGCTTTCAATGCTAGGAGAAGCCACCCACTGAAAAGAAGGGTGAAGAATTGATCATCTTCGGTCGAATAATTGGCGAAAAAAAGTTTGTTCTGGACTCTACTTCTCCCAATCACAACACTGAAGCTGACTATGACTCTGGAAAAATGTAACTTTTTTGATATAGTTGGCAAGCCAAGAATATCGTCCAGAACATGGAATATGATATAAAAAACGACCAGGGTCTAAACTATGGTCAAGGACGACGATTGCCAATACGTCACTTTGCTCCTCCCGGCAAACTCGAGAACTATTATACAAAACGGTGATGGTTTGGGTTACGTTACTCCTCCAACAAATCCTGAAAGATCAGATGTCGAAGCAGATCGTTATTCTCATTCTTCTGATTCCTGTCTTTGGGATTCAGACTCCAGCATTGGAGACATGTTCAAAGCAACTTTGTCCGTCAACATGGTGTTAGTTGACCAAATTGCAGACGATGTCCAATCGATCGAGCTTGAATAATGGGCTCAAAAGTTGGATACTAGGTGGGAGTTACGTTTCGAACTTCGTAAACCACCTTCTGAAGACGAAGTCGTCCAAGTTAATTGAGGAGATGAATCATCTCTTAAACTAATCTTCATCAGCAAAAGTCTGTCTGGCGAAGAACGACAATCTTTTATACAACTTATAGGAGAATACATTGACGTCTTTGTATGGAGCTATGAAGACATGTCAGGCTTGGACCCTAAAGTTGCTACATACCGCCTAAATATCTCGTCCAAAGCTAAGCTAGTGAAGCAGCAGCAACGACGATTCCGACCAGATATTATGGAGGCCATCGAGAGTGAAGTCAAGAAGCTTATTTCAAGCGAGTTCATTCGCAAAGAATAACACCCTAACTGGGTCGCTAACATTATACCAGCTATGAAAAAGAATGGTAAAGTTCGAGTCTGTATCGATTACCGTAATTTGAACTCTGCATGCCCAAAAGATGTGTTCCCTCTACCGATCATCGACGTAATGATCGATAATACTTGTGGCTTCGAGTGGATGTCCTTCATGGATGGGTTCTGAAGCTACAACCAGAACAAGATGTTCCCCGACGATGAGAAACACACATCTTTTTGAACACTGTTGGGGGTATACTGCTATACGGTGATGCCCTTCGGATTAAAAAATACAGGGCGACATACCAGCGAGCCTTGAATACAATTTTTTGCAATCATTTGCACAAAATAGTGGAATGCTACGTAGATGATATCGCAGTTAAAAGTCATTTCAAGGGCAACCTCCTCCAAGATTTAAGAACCGTGTTCGAACTAATGCGTGCACACCAACTCAAGATGAATCCAACCAAGTCTTTTCTAGGAGTCTCCAGCGGCAAGTTCTTTGGTTTTGTTATCACTTCAAAGGGTATATATCTTGACCCGGAGAAAGTGAAAGCTATCCTCCATATGCATCCCCCAAGAAATCTCAAAGAGCTACGCAGACTTCATGGAAGGCTAGCCTACATCAGACGATTCATTTCAAACCTTTCTGGAAGGTATCAATCGTTTACTCAGCTCATGAAGAAAGGAGTATCTTTCATCTGGACTGAATATTGTCAACACGTATTTGACGACATCAAGAAGTATCTCACAAGCCCCCCAGTATTGGTGGCTCCAATAATAGGGAAGCCCTTCTTACTATATGTTCGTGCTATGGATCATTCCCTTGGTGCCCTATTAGCTCAGAAGAATGAAGGCGGCCATGAACAGGCAATCTACTACCTCAGTCGTACAATGGTCGGTGCCTGTAAAACCCCCTATTTTTTAAAAATTATTTTTTTATTTTTTTAGACTTAAAAATAAATTTATACAATTTATGGTTTTTTTTAGAAGGACCTTAGCCACTGTTGAATTTTATAACACAAGACTACTACGAATTTTTACCATGGAAAATGTAGCAGTGTGCCTTGACTAGTACATTAGTCATGCCGGGGGAAGCCTAGCCATGGTGATGACTAAACTAGGAAAACCAGACGGAGTTGTGAATGGACTTATTTAAAGTATTTTAATTAAATATTATTTTATATATTAATTTTTAGATGATCCGGTTTGTCCAATTCAGTTCGAACTGGGCCCAAACCAAATTTTAGCCCATGTAAGCAGGTAGTGCGACCAAATGTGGCCATGTAGACATATTTAATGTACTTAGAAATATCTCCTAAATTATTTTAGAATTTTATGTACAATTTCAAATTATTTAAATATTTGTACAATTATTGGTATTTTATTTTTAAATAATATTTTACAAGATTGTACATGTTCCTGGATCCGGATAAGGGTGTGTGGTACAGTTCATCCATTGGAGCAATTTTTATTAATTTATTATTATTAAAGTTATTTTGTGGAGACTTAATAAACATGTTTTCCTATTTAAATATTATTACTATTTTGAGTTGATTTATTAAGGATTGAATTTATATATATGTAGATATGCTCAAATATATTAAATAATTGGATAGTTGACTTTTAAATGGTATTTGAATTTTAAATAGATTTTTTGGTGTATTTATGGAAATATACATATGTAGATATAGATATTTATGTTTAAAAGTTTTAAAAAGATTTAGGAAAAAAAAATAAGTTAATGGGTGGTCGGCCTCACCCGACCACCCACCAACCCACGAATTGAGCAAGCTGCTCACGGAAAGAGGGGGAACCCAACTCACAAAAGCCACCGCAACTGTGGCCGAATTGTTTTTTTTTTTCCATTATATATATATATATATATATATATATATATATATATATATATATATATATATATATATATATATGTTTTAAAGGGGAATCCAAAACCTAATCTCTCCTCCTTCACTCTCCTTCCTTCCTTCCTCCTCTCACCTCTGTCCCCGTACTTCTCTTCGGCATACGTGCCAGCCTCGCCGAAGCGACAGCATCTCCGCCTCCCGGTCGTCACGACGACAACAACAACCGTTTTCCACTTTAAGGTATCCCACTTCTCCGATCGATATCTCCCTCATTTTAACTCCGTTTTTAGATCCGTAAATTCGTGTAGAAAGCCCACATGACCCTCTATCATCCCCTTCAAATAGATTTATTTATTCTGCAATAAATTTCAGGTTTAATTAAATTAAAAATCTCAAAAAATTAGTTTTATAAACCTTAAAAAAACCCCGTACGAAGTACGTCCCGACAAACCGGGCGATCCCGTCACAAATCGAGAGTACCAAAAGGTCCGTATCGACTTCGCGGACATGCGGGCTTTGACGGAATTCAAATGGTTTCGTGTGCGCGACGAATTTGACCCGTATCCGTCAAATTTTTTCGTATCGGGTTTTTCGAAATTTCCCAATTGCTTTGTGCACACTCATCAAATCGCGATGAAACTTACGCCATTGGACTCGAAATATTTTTCTGGTCCTGTGAGCCAAGTTTGGTCCGATTCTGAGACAGTTGATCGGAACGCTATTTTGGTGAGCCCACAATCCCACTCAACGGGCGATTTTGTGCACAGCCCACCGGAATCCAAAATTGGACATACCGTTGGGTTCGTCTCATCAAAACAAATATGTAGACATGTAGTTTGATGACTATAGAGACCGTAGGTTCTGGCACGCATTTCGGTGCAAAGCGGGTCCAACGGCGGACATCGATTTGACCCAAAATTACGATTTTGCCCCTGTTCCAGAATTTAACTTTTGGACAGGCGTTTCCTAGACATATCTTATATTCCAAACTCGTTCGTGATATTTGTTGCAGCATCCGGAGTCATCTGCAGGATTTGGCTTTTCTTGCTTTGTTTATTTGCTGGTTCGAGCTACTGGATTATTCTCGTTTGCACATAACCTCAGGCAAGACACCTTGCCTTTACTGTTAATTTCTTGCTCAATATCATGCATGCTTTTTCTTTATGTTGTTCTTTCAAAATTATATATATGCAAATTATTATAATTTATACAATTGGCTTAGAGTTAAGGGACCACCTTATGTTTAGTGCATCTCATAAACTGTCACGATGTGCCACGGATTGTGTATGAGTTGTGAGTCGCATATAGATACAGACTTGCGTGCTGACTGATCATTGGTGCTTTCAGGCCGTACGTTAAGATATAACTGCCAATAGATTTTTTTAGAAGACTTGGCAGTTATTAAGGATTAAAACAGTGTCGTGGAGTCGACACATGTATAGTATCATTAGGGGGAGGGGACAGTTATTATCGTAGGGGCTATATTTATTTTTACACACATTTTGGGCCGAGGGTGACTCTTATGAGCACTACCTTCTGCCCAGGGCCGATAGCGTCTCGGATGAGCGCTACTTGACAGCCACTCTCTATTACTTGCTTGCGTGAATTCGTTACAGCCCCTGCGTAGAACGTTGTCCTCAAAATGCATATCACATAGGATGGTTAGGAACCTTTACTCATGCATACTTTTCTGTTGAGCTTTATTATTCAGTTTATTAGCATGATATTATGTGTCTTGTTACGTCCCTCTGAGGACCTGGTTATCTCTCCAGGTGTGTCTTGTGATTTTCTGCAGGTGCTCTAGCTAAGGCCATGTCTTGCGCTCTATTCTTCGAGATGTTGCTTTTGGATCGCCATCTCCTTTGCGTGACCAAATCATTTCCTTTTATAATTCTTTCTTATTTAGATTAGTTGGTAGTGGATTTGTCTCCGCCCAACGATTGTATACATGACAAACTCAAAGTTGCTTTTATATTATTATTTATCTTTGTGGATGAGATTTAGTGTCTTGGCTTTCTACATTTTACAGCTTATGTATACATACGAGCCATATATTTACTCGTATGTTTACAGCTGGCATGATACGTATCTAGTCTCAAGTATTTGGGACTGGGGCGTTACATATTTTTGTGGTGGCCCACGCAGGTCAAGTTTGTCACTTCGGTTACGTTACTGTACCGATGTGAGCTTGCAACATAGGATTAGAATATAGGAATCTCATCCATACAACTTGACCTTTTTTCCTTGGCTTCAAATTTTGAACTCTCGTCCGACTTCCTTGAATTGCATCTTGCTTGATTACTTTCTACCGTTGATTCTTATTTTCGTGCTTAGTGTCAACTAGGAAGATGATTACACTAGTATATGCTCATAGGTCAAACACATATAGCTAGAATGGTTATATTGGCAATTGGAATACATTCAAGACTCTAATTGAGTTAAAAATGCTTTTTAGTGTGATTTAATGATTAGTAATTGGTAAAGTAGGATATTACCACGGAAAGTTTTAACCTTGAGATTTCTAAATAATAAACACCAGAGGATTTATAGAATTTCATACTTGGTTTAAGAAATTGATTGATTTTCAAGATTTGATATTTATGATTTATGGGATTATAGTTATACATCCTTGCACAAGTATAAAATTAATTTGCTTTTCGAGTTGTGATATCTATGAGTTTTGGGGGATAGATATACATCTTTGAACAAATATAAAAATTTATTTGATTTTCGAGTTTTGATGTTTATGATTTATTGTATTATAGTTATACACCTTTGAACAGTTATAAATTTGGTTTGAAAATGATCTTAGCTTTTAAAAATGGTCATAGAAATTATTTAAATTTGAGTTGTACAACTTGCGATTTTCGTGTTTATTAAATTTTGAATTTTAAGTGGAAGTAATGACGGTGAATTTTGGTTTTAAATATTCGAAAGTTATGAAAACGATTTTTGAGAAATTTTTATTTTAAATGGTGCCCTATGATTGAGGATTTATAAATCTATTTAGATTTTTGGTAAAAAAAAGATTTTGACTGATAAGATTATTGGAAAATTTAGTTTAATGAGGGATTGCTAATATTAAAATATTTGGGAAAAATTCGAAGGATGTGATGGAAAGTTATTTTGATTGATTAATGGAAGTTACTATTTAAAAGTTGTGACTTTGTTGGAATAACCTAGCATGAATAGAAGTTAAAATTTATGAGAGCATTGAGCTTAATTTTTTTGAGATTGCTTTTAATATGCTAAGAGTTTTATATGAGTTATTGGAAAATTTTAAAGTGTTAAATTTTTGATTGATTATGAAATTTTTATGGATTCGTAAATTATGAACTCTTGAGTTAAATAGTTGAATTTAAACGTTAATTTTGGAAAAGGTTAGTAGTAACGTGATAAGATTTTGCTTTGAGATTTAAAAAAGTGATTTAAATTTTTATGATGAATTTGAACGGCTTGGAGGGAATACAAATTTTGGTGGTATCTTTTTGAAAGTTTATTTTTTTAAAACTTTTGGAGGATACTTGAGCTAAAATTTTAATGGTAGGCCCCAAGATAACCCTACCGAGTATTCCACACTAATTACCATGTCACTCATGACCATGATAGTACTATATACACAAGTGTTGTTAGTCATCTACCCAGCTATGTGACTGTATTACCACCTCGACTTACTCGACATTCTTTCAATTCTAAATCTTTTAATTGCGGCCTTCTAACCCATTTGCAATTTGAATAATTAGTTAATGGTCCCTTAACTGTATTCATCTAGGAGACTATCTTCTCTCCGAAATTGTGTTCCTAAATTATTTTTGCGGGATTCTTTAATTAATTTTATCTCATGCTTTAACTTGATCTCCTTTATTATTGTGCATTAATTATCACCTCGTGAACTCTCACTTTCTATTTTAGATCTTTTGGCGTCCCTTACCATGACTTGGATATTTGGAGTACAATACTAGATTTTTTCCTCCAACAAATTCCATACGTAAGGCAAGACAAGTCCACCTCCATGTAGATTTATCATGTCCTACTAAAGCACGTCTCCTTGTACACTATTTTCATGATATGACCTTCTGGTCAAAATGGCCAAACTATAACCTCTACCATGACACCAAAATACTTTTCGACTTCAATTAAGAGATCCAACCTTGACTCAATCCCTTAACCCGATAGGTAAATTTTGTTCTACTTAGTTCCTTAAATGCTTAAATTTGTGCTTTATCTTGATTGCTTAACCCATTGTCTCATCCCATTACTAGTTTAACTCTTGTAAGTTGGGTAGAACACGGCTCAACAAAGCCTTTGTCCTTGTGACCCATGTGGATAAGTTTGCTTAGACTATAAATTCAGAGAACCCTACCTTATCTAGTATACCAAGCCATAAATGAAGAAACACTAGGACAACTGTATAGGCCCAAACTTCAGGCGAGCCTTGATTTTAAAAGATCTTGGACTATTTAATTTCCTTCATCAGTACCTCCCTTGCTCATATTTTGACTATCTCATGCTGCTAATGTAGCTTCAGTTTTGCAAGCTTATTTTATTATCAAGCTTGATCATGACATATTTTATTGGGTGCACCCACTTCCATATTGTCTAATCAGAACCTGTGCATAATGGTCTGATCAACCTATTGTACTTTGGTTCGCTTATCATATCTTATTCTATGCGGATGGAGACATAGTTAAACCTGCCTTAGAGTCTCTTCCGCGACAGCCTTGGCTATTCTTTTTTGAATTATTTTCGCCGCCTATGAACCCGATAATTCGTACTCTATATATAACACCGTCTTTGAAACCTTTGTTGTTCTTGTCTTTTACTTATTTTAGAAAGACAAGGCACTGTACTTGCTAGATAGACTCAAGGTATCATCTTTGGTTGCCCAATCGGTTAATTATACACAAATGTAGATAGCCACCGACCGACTCATGTGGTTATATCCTCGCCTTTAACTACTCCTCGTTCCTTAACCCTAGAATTGTTATCGAGTCCTCCCAAGTATTCTTCAGCACTCGAGAATGATTTTAATCGTTCACTTAAATCTAACTCTCAACCCAGATGATTAGTATACAGTTTTCTCTCAAGGAACCATATCTCCCAAACGTCTAATTATCCTTTTTGATCTACTAAATTTCTCACTATTTTTATTCGGGTTATCAAATTTTGTCACCTTCATTAGCAACCCTTATTCAATTCCATAACCATGATATATTTTTGTATACATCGACTCCACAATTTTCTAATGCATGGTGGTGTTGAACGCCGTTTTGTCGCCTCCTCCAAAATGTAATTGTATTTTGGTATTGACGAACTTTTTTTATCCCTCAACCCTATGTACCCTATTAATCCTGAATTTCGAGGACAAAATTCTTGTAAGTTGGGTAGGATATAAAACTCCCTATTTTTTTAAATTATTATTTTTTATTTTATTAGACTTAAAAATGAATTTATACAATTTATGGGTTTTTTTAGAAGGACCTTAGCCACTGTTGAATTTTGTAACACACGACTACTATGAATTTTTAGCACGAAAAATGTAGCAGTGTGCCTTGACTAGTACATTAGCCATTCTGGGGGAAGCCTAGCCATGATAATGACCAAACTAGGAAAACCAGACAGAGTTGTGAATGGACTTATTTAAAGTATTTTAATTAAATATTATTTTATATATTGATTTTTATATGACCCGGTATGTCCAATTCAGTCCGAACTGGGCCCAAACCAAATTTTAGCCCATGTAAGCAGGTAGTGCGACCAAATGTGGCCATGTAGACATATTTTATGTACTTAGAAATATCTCCTAAATTATTTTAGAATTTTACGTACAATTTCAAATTATTTAAATATTTGTACAATTATTGGTATTTTATTTTTAAATAATATTTTACAAGATTGTACATGTTCCTAAGACCCGGATAAGGGTGTGTGGTACAGTTCACCCATTGGAGCAATTTTTATTAATTTATTATTATTAAAGTTATTTTGTGGAGACTTAATAAACATATTTTCCTATTTAAATATTATTACTATTTTGTGTTGATTTATTAAGGATTGAATTTATATATATATGTAGATATGCTCAAATATATTAAATAATTGGATAGTTGACTTTTAAATGGTATTTGAATTTTAAATAGATTTTTTGGTGCATTTATGGATATATACATATGTTGATATAGATGTTTATATTTAAAAGTTTTAAAAAGATTTAGAAAAAAAAAAGTTAACGGGTGGTCGGCCCCACCCGACCACCCACCAACCTACGAATTGAGCAAGCTGCTCACGGAAAGGGGGGAACCCAACTCATAGAAGCCACAGCAACTGTGGCCGAATTGTTTTTTTTTTCCTTTACGCATATAACCATATATATATATATATATATATATATATATATATATATATATATATATATATATATATATATATATATATATATATATTTTAAAGGGAAATCCAAAACCTAATCTCTCCTCCTCCACTCTCCTTCCTTCCTTCCTCCTCTCACCTCTGTCCCCGTACTTCTCCTCGGCGTGCGTTCCAGCCTCGCCGGAGCGACAACATCTCCGCCTCCCGGTCGTCACGACGACAACAACAACAGTTTTCCACTTTAAGGTATCCCACTTCCCCGATCGATATCTTTCTTATTTTAACTCCGTTTTTAGATCCGTAAATTCGTGTAGAAAGCCCACATGACCCTCTATCATCCCCTTCAAATATATTTATTTATTCTGCAATAAATTTTAGTTTTAATTAAATTAAAAATCTCGAAAAAATAGTTTTTATAAACCTTAAAAAACCCCGTACGAAGTACGTCCCGACAAACCGGGCGACCCCGTCACAAACCGAGAGTACCGAAAGGTCCGTATCGACTTCGGGGACGTGCAGACTTTGACGGAATTCAAATTGGTTGCGTGTGCGCGACGAATTTGACCCGTATCCGTCAATTTTTTTCGTATCGGGCTTTTCGGAATTTCCCAATTGCTTTGTGCACACTCATCAAATCGTGATGAAACTTACGCCATTGGACTCGAAATATTTTTCTGGTCCTGTGAGCCAAGTTTGGTCCGATTCTGACACAGTTGATCGGGACGCTATTTTGGCCGGCCCACAATCCCACTCAACGGGCGATTTTGTGTACAGCCCACCGGAATCCAAAATTGGACATACCGTTGGGTTTATCTCATCAAAACAAATATGTAGACATGTAGTTTGACGACTTTAGAGACCATAGGTTCTGGCGCGCATTTTGGGGCAAAGCGGGTCCAACGGCGGACATTGATTTGACAAAAAATTACAATTTTGCTCCCGTTCCAGAATTTAACTTTTGGACAGGCATTTTCTTGACATATCTTATATTCCAAACTCGTTCGTGATGTTTGTTGCAGCATCCGGAGTCATCTGCGGGATTTGGCTTTTCTTGCTTTGTTTATTTGCCGGTTCGAGCTTCTAGATTATTCTCTTTTGCACATAACCTCAGGCAAGACACCTTGCCTTTACTGTTAATTTCTTGCTCAATATCATGCATGCTTTTTCTTTATATTGTTCTTTCAAAATTATATATATATATGCAAATTATTATATTTTATGCAATTGGCTTAGAGTTAAGGGAGCACCGTATGTTTAGTGCATCTCATAAACTGTCACGATGTGCCACGGATTGTGTGAGTTATGAGTCGCATATAGATGCAGACTTGCGTGCTGACTGATCATTGGTGCGTACAAGCCGTACGTTAGGATATAACTGCCAATAGATTTTTTTAGAAGACTTGACAGTTATGAAGGATTAAAACAGTGTCGTGGAGTCGACACATGTTTAGTATCATTGGAGGGAGGGGACAATTATTATCGTCGAGGCTACATTTATTTTTACACACATTTTGGGCCCAAGGTGACTCTTATGAGCACTACCTTCTACCCAGGGCCGATAGCGTCTCGGATGAGCGCTACTTGACGGCCACTCTCTATTACTTGCTTGCGTGAATCCGTTACAGCCCCTGCGTAGAACGTTGTCCTCAAAATGCATATCACATAGGATGGTTAGGAACCTTTACACATGCATACTTTTCTGTTGAGCTTTATTATTCAGTTTATTGGCATGATATTATGTGTCTTGTTACGTCCCTCTGAGGACCTGGTTATCTTTCCAGGTGTGTCTTGTGATTTTCTGCATGTGCTCTAGCTAAGGCCATGTCTTGCGCTCTATTCTTCGAGATGTTACTTTTGGATCGCCATCTCCTTTGCGTGACCAAATCATTTCCTTGTATAATTCTTTCTTATTTAAATTAGTTGGTAGTGGATTTGTCTCCGTCCAACGATTGTATACATGACAAACTCAAAGTTGCTTTTATATTATTATTTATCTTTGTGGATGAGATTTAGTGTCTTGGCTTTCTATATTTTACAGCTTATGTATACATACGAGCCATATATTGACTCGTATGTTTACAGCTGGCATGATACGTATCTAGTCTCAAGTATTTGGGACTGGGGCGTTACATTGTCGAGCACAGATACACACCTGTAGAAAAGGAATGTCTCACACTGGTATTTGCTATCCAGAAGATACGCCACTATGTGTCTGGGTAGACTATCCACATCATATCTAAAGTTAATTCTCTCAGAATACTCATGACTAAACTGGGTCCTCTTAATTCCCATTTAGCTACATGGGCAATGCTGTTGACTCCATACGATATTTTGTTCGTCCCTCAGAAGGCAGTAAAAGGCAAAGCGTTAGCTAATTTCCTAGCAGCTCATCCGGTGCCAGAATCTTTGAAACTCTACGATGAAATCCCGGATGAAGTAGTAGAGTCTAACACCGCAACTGAGAAAATCCCCATTTAGCGAATGTTCTTTGATGGTGCATTAAGAACATGACCTAAAAGAAATATCGCGGCTGGAGTGGGCATCGTGCTTGTGTTACTCGAACATCTGGTTATACATCGTGCATATTCTTTTGTGGAACCCTGTACTAACAATGTAGCCGAATATAATGCTCTACTGATCGGCCTTCAACTGGCAAAACAACTGGGAGTTGACTATCTAGAAGCTTACTGTGATGCTAAGCTAATAGTTAGTCAGGTCCGAGGGGATTATGAAGTTCATCACGAAGACCTCATCCCATATCACAAAGTGACAACCGAATTGGCTTCTACTTTTGTGGAATTCTTCATCGAGCACGTGCCTCGATTACAGAATATAGAAGCAGATGCTTTAGCCGGTCTTGCTGCTTCCTTGACCGCCCCTACCAATACTCAGCAGTCGATCACAGTGTCTGGTCGAGAACTATTCTGTGTGAAAGATGCCTTGCATATTCATCACAGTTACGCAACAGAAACAAACGTCAACGTTAAAGACTAGAGATTTCCTTTCGTAGACTACGTCATCTATGGAATCCTCCCTGAGGACCCAAAGGAAGCAGTGTCTGTCCAAAGGCGATCCCTCAGATTTTACTATGATACAGCTACCCAAATGTTGTATCGACAGTCTTACGATGGGCTACTATTACGATGTTTATCAGACACAGAAGCCAAACATGCACTCCGTGAGGCTCACGACGGAGTTTGTGGCACACATCAACCAGGCCCCAAATTACAAGATCACCTCAGACGAATGGGTTATTATTGGCCCACGATGATAGCAAATGCTGTTGAATATGCAAAGAAGTATAGGGCTTGTCAGTTCCATGCCAACTTCATTCATCAACCTTCAGAGTTTTTACACCCGACGACAGCATCTTGGCCTTTTGAAGCCTGAGGTATGGACGTCATAGGCCCAATCAGCCCGCCATCCACCAGAGGACATCGGTTCATCCTAGCTATAACCGAATACTTCTCCAAATGGGCGGAAGCTATACCGCTCACCGAAGTAAAGACGTCGAACGTGATCAGTTTCATCAAACATCACGTTATCTATCGCTTTGGCCTACCTTGCAGGATCGTCCATGATAATGGTCCACAATTCGCGAGCCATGCATTCTATCGATTCTGCAATAAGAATCGAATCCAGAATGTAGCCTCTATTGCCTACAATCTAGCGGCTAATGGGTTAGCAGAAGCCTTCAATAAGACCATCATTAAACTTCTCAAGAAGTTCGTGTCTTCAAACATGCCCGATTGGAATGAGAAGCTCGGCGAATGTCTCTGGGCCTATCGTACAACGGTTCGAACTTCAACAGGCAGTATGCCATTCTCTCTGGTTTATGGGAGCGAAGCAGTTGTTCCCCTAGAAATCCATATTCCCTCTCTTTGAGTAGCCTTAGCCAATGAGTTGACTATCGAAGAATGTTACCGTCTGCGACTACAAGAACTCGAAGCGCTAGACGAAAAACGCTTATTAGCTCAGCAGCGTATTGAGCTATACTAAGCATGCCTTTCCAGAGCTTTTAATAAAAAGGTGAAGGAAAGAATCTTCCAAGTTGGTGATCTGGTCTTAGCAGTGAGAAGACCAATATTCATGACGCACAAGACAAAAGAAAAATTTTAGCCTAAATGGGAAGGTCCTTTCGTTATAGAATAGTGCATTATAACGGTACATATCGACTAACCAAACCTGATGGTGACTTGCTCATGATGCCGATCAACGACAAGTTCCTAAAGAAATATTATGTGTAACCTTCATGAACATCGTTCACATATACCCTATTTTAGTCATATAAATGTACAGTGCAATGTTTACGTGATTAAAAAAAATCATTTAACTATTATCCATATTTCAAGAGTCTTGAATACGCCATGGATAATAGGTCCTCTAAAAAAATTCTCCAGTAGAATTATTTCCGTTTTGGACTCGGTCTGACGAAAACAAGTCACGTCCATATTGCCGCTGAACTATTTTTCGATAATTATTTCTCCAGTGTAATGATTAAAAAATGTTTTGCCACGTCCATATAACCTCTGAGCAAAGCATTCATCAAGGATAATCACGTCCATATTACCTCTAAATTATTCACTCATACCTAATGTTATATGTCCTTCCACGTCCATATTATCTCTGGTCAGATATAGAACATCCTCTTCTATTATGCCCATATTACCTCTATCAGCAGCTTCTTTCAACTTATTATCTATATTCAAAGAACATTGAATATAAAATGGATAATAAGTGCACATCAAATTCTCCAGGGGAATACCTACCAGAAATATCCTTACTACGTCCACACCTCTAGTTCTGATATTTTATAAACTTCATTCAAGAATTTTAAAAGCCAAAAAGATTCTTTATTAAAAATGTCTATCAAAAGACAGAGAAAAAAAAGATACATGAGTCTTGATGGCTAATTCAGCCTATTAGAAGAGAAAATCTAAGGGATACACAATCGATTGATACTATCCCTTAGAGCTGCAATTTCGGCTTCGGACTTTGCGGTAGCACGGCGGCGCACCTCTTCTTGACGAGCAGCCTCATCATGGAAGGGGATCAGATTCACGTGCTCTCCCTCCAACTTCACCAGCTGTTCTTTCAAGTGGTCGAAAGTTGTGATGATCATGGCAGCCTGAACCAAATTGTCCTCATGTTCAGACGTCGTTGTCCTCAAGCTGGCCTCTAGTTGAGCAATCTTACTTTGGATCCGCATAATGTGATTATATTTTCCAGTAATCTGCACAGCCAGCTTATTCTTCGAAGCAGCACGTGCCTCACTTGCAGCGTTGAACTGCTCATACTGATAAGCCAATTCACTGATCTCTTGAGCGAGGGCATCCTTTCTTGCTTGAAAAGTAGCCCCCTCTTCCTTGAGAGCCACGACAAAGGCCTCGTCTTCTGCACGGAACAGCGACGTCGGGCTCCGTTGTTTGGCATCCTAAAATCTGGCCACCTGACCCTCCAGATCATTCAGAACCCTCCTTAGAGCATTAGCCCTCTTTTTATAGCCGGCGATGCTCTCAAGGACTGCCACCTGGCATTCAGCAACAACCTTCATAGGGCCAAAGGCGGCATTTCGGTTCAAGACCCCAAGAAACTTTACTTTCAAGATAGAATAGAAAGCTTTGACAACTTCATGGGCCATCTCGTCGTCTTCGGTGGAGGTTGTCGGGGAGGAAGCTTGATGAGGTTCTTCTACTCCAGGAAGAGATGCCTGATAAGAAGCCAAACTTGACAAGTAAATAATATATGTATTAGTAACAAAAAAGGGGGAGTACGAAAGAGTTGTAATTTCGTACCTTCGGCATGCTCAGCGCCAACTAGGGCTAAGTCATCGGCCTTAGCTTAAGGGAAACTGAAAGCAGGACCAAGTTTTTCAAGAAGAACAACATCGAGGCCTCGAGCAGCATCAGGCTGGGTATCTTCTACGGCCCCAAATGGACTAGAAGAAGATTCAGCAACAACCACTATATTAGGCTGTTCAACCTCTACTTCTGCAGCTGATGCCGGCTTACTAACAGCTCCCTTCGTACCAGCAAATTCAGAAGAACCTGGGACAACCTCTTTTTCTTTCCCGATACCTTGGGCTATCTCTATGAGTGGTTCCTTCTCCTTGTCTACAAGGGAATATACAATGGCAGTCAGGCTCACGAGGAGCACACAAAATCAAAGTCGAAAAATCTCATCCGAAGAGAGGTGTAAAGATAACGTACCCGCAGGAGGAGAGCCACTCGGTGCAGCCTCCTTGCCCTTCGCAAATCTCTTGGCAGCCTTGGGAGACATGGTTCGTGCAGAGAAGAGATGGAAAGTCTTTTGAAAGTTTTGAAAGAAAGAATAATGAATCTTCTCTCTCTTCAAGGTCTATTTATAGGCATGGGCCAAACACTATGCGCCCACTACTCCTATGCGCCTATGCGCCCACTACATACTATGCGCCCACTACAGCTTATGCGCTCACATGAAGACCCAGTCTCTTGCACATTATGCGACTACCACTTGCTGACGTGGACAACGCATGAATGATGGACCTCTTCAAATTCTACTCCGATGAATCTATCAGTTCAGATTTTCGAGGAAGATCTCAACAGCCATCTCTCTGAAAGTCTGGCCAACTCTATGCGCCTACTGCATCACGAGAATACGGTCCATGCTTCTTTTAAAGTATTTCAAACTCGTTCAAGTATCGAAAACTTTGAAGGGGATCTTATAGAAGCATGAAAAGTTCAGCAATCTTGACAACTATGCACCCAAGCCAGGGAGTAATATGCGCCCAAGCCAGGAAGACATATACGCCCAATTCAGGGCAGCCCACATATGTCCAAGTCACCAGAGCAAGCTATACGCCCATGTTGATGGCATACATCTCCTATGCGCCCACTTTGGACTCCTCTAGATGGGGGTACATAGCCCTGTTTCAGGCTATGCGCCCAAGTTAGGATAGCCCCCGACTCGGTCAAACCTACGATCAATCGTGCACCAAAGCATACGGCCATGTCAGTCTTCACGAGTGGTCGTGCTGCGGCCACGTCAACCCGACGTATACGATCACGCAGTCTGCATGCGCCTACACTCTATATGCCCAAAGCAGGACTATGCGCCTACATAAAAATTTGTGTATTTTCTCATATGGGTGCATAACATCATTCCAACACGAAAATGACTATAAAAAGGGGTCTCATACCTCTTCAAAAGACAGAATTGAGAGCATTTCAAGAGCCAAATTGCTGCCATTCTTGCCAGTGAGCCGAGAGTTAGCAATTTTCTTAGGTTTTCTCCCACTTTTGTAATCGGAGTGTCAACGGAGTAAAGGAGCAACTGTCGCTCGATCTCCATCATCCTATTCCCTAGAATTCTTTTTGTACTTGGGGATCCTCAGCGCAGGATCTCTCAGGCGTACTCGATTTGTGGTGCCTTGTGCCAATAAGAAAAGACAACATTTCTTTTCTTTTTTGTATCTGTCCACAACAGGCAATTACAATTTTGGTTTCTTGTCAAATCAAAGATCGAGATGTTATATCGGTCAAGGTTTGTCAATTATCAAAATAGGGAAAATTGTTGGACCATTGGTCATGGTCGAACTTGATTTTAATAATTGATCTAACCATGTCTCTATATAAGGGCTACTTAGACAATTGCTGAGACTTCTACCATTAGATTCAAGATTGAGGTTGTTTTGCCACATGAGTCTGTATTTCATATTCAATATAATTTTCTTATTTATTGAGTCTAGAAATATGATATACACAGGGTCATACTGGCAAATAGGCTAACCCAAAATGTTTTAATTATCCTATGATTTTGAAAATAGCCCACTTTACAAAAAGCTTCTAACTGATAAAACTTTTTAAAAGCCCAAAAACTCAAAATCCGATTTACAAATTTCTCCAAAAATCAAACTCGGGACACCAACAGAGTTCGGTTCGAGTTTGGCCCAAATTTGCCCCAAGTTTGTTTGGTGCCGTTAGATTTTTGAATTTGGTCATCCTGCAGTTACGGACGCAACGACTATTTGCCGAGATTCTCTCAAAGAGTTCTATTCGAATTCTGTCCAAATTCGCCCCGAGTTCTGACTTTGGAAAACCTATAAATAGAGAAGAATTTCACTCATTTCAATATACTTTCTTCTCTCTTATCTCTAAGCTTAATACGTCTTTCAAAGTGTTCTAAGCTCTTTGATTTTCAAATCCCAAGCCAGTTACAATCCTCTAGTCGATTTGTCAGTACGGTACGGTCTAGATGTTTTATAGAGATTGTAATCAGAGGCTTGATTTAAGAAAGACACTTCATAATTGAGGTTGGTCGAGTACTTCGGATCAAAGCTCGCATTGTAGAAGTTGTAAGGACTTCGAAAAAAAACTTGCAGTATTTTTCTATAGTGGATTCAACTGGAAGCTAGAGTTCTTCTGATTGGAATAGTCCTCACAAGATGAAAACTAGTATACATCGCCGTGTTTGCGTTTGCTTTCTGATCTCTGTATTTTATTTACTTACTTGTGATATATTATATGTGATCTTGTTGCTAACATTTTTTAATTAGCTAAATTCTGCTGCATACTCTATTCACCCCATCTAGAGTATTGTGCTTTACAATTCGTTCCTACAGAACTTGCATGTTAGCCAAATATTGAGTTGAACTTTGAGTAAACGAATATTGCGTGTGTGGCTGGTATGATCACCGAGGTACGATTAGATCAAAATAGATGTCAGACCAATGTTTAGTATGTTACGAGAGGAATGACTCAATTTCTGAGTGGTACATGCCATACCACTTATACGATCAGTGCACCATAACATTTGTATCGATAACGATAAGCTCGATTTGTGAGTGGTATATGCATTACCACTTAGTGATAGCTATGTCGAACTGTTTGGTAATTTACGATAGATGCGTTGAAATAATTGTGTGTATCGTGATAAGTTTGTCCGCAACGGATGGGATAGTGTTGAGACTCGAATGGAAATGGTTCGATAAGAGTCGATGCGAGCATGCTTCGATGGATTTGATCAAAACGATTAGGTACGGAATCATATCAATGGATGATGAGTCGAATGAGAATTCGTTGAGTGTAAGATGAACGATAGGCTGAGTATAGCAATGAAAATTTTGGTTGAGGAAGTAGTTGACTCGATTTGAGTTTGAGTTAGTACAAAGACGATTTTGGAATGAATTTGAGTAGATGCAAAGAATCGGTAGTACGATTTGGAAGTTCATTCAGAGAATACGAGGATGGATACAAAAACTTTAAAATTGTGTTGCTCGATGATGATAGTTAGCTACAAGAAGATAGACCTAGATGCGTGCGAGACTTGATTTCGTATTTATTTCGGATGATAACAGTGATTGTAATGAATTAGAGTTTATGAGAAAGGACGATGTTCAGATTATGCACATCGACGATGTTGTTGAGGCATATCAAAGACGATATGCAATAACTTAAGGATACTCTGATTGAATGAACAAAAAAATTATGTTGAGCATTGTTGTTGGTGGAATAAGATACAAGTCTCGCTATATTAGAATTGTTCATAGCATATCGAGGCGTGGCATGGGAAAACATAAGTACGAATAAGGATACAAAGTGGAGCAAGTTTACGATATCGAGATTTTGGGTATGTAATAATATGAGAAGTCGAACAAAGCGATTAGAAGTTTTACGATGGATGCGATGCATAATGATTATTTGAAAATTTCTATGATGAGCATAGAGTGTGTTAGGTAATGATCGTGCATAGGTAGACTCGAATTCGAGGCGAGTAGATATCGCATGGTTAGCAAATTGTTAAGATAGTGCATGAGTGGTTTGGATGGTAGCGGCGCATTAGTTGCTTAGATAGGATAGGCATTTTGGATTGGAAGGATTATGTCGGATTGGATAAAGTCCCATAGGAATTATCGGGAATTACTTTGGCCCCGAGATAGGATATAGCGTTTTGTCACGACCCGTACCCGCTTTTCGAGATACGCGTGCATGCGCAAGCCAGCCTATGCCACAGAGTCAGCGGTAGAACGTTGTCTAGATCACAATGCTCGCAATCACAGTAAATGCTCATTCATAAAATTAATTTAATTTACAATATTCACAAGTTTTACATTTGCAGAAAAATATAAACTCCTACAAATATTAAAATGACTATAACTCTTATATCTAGATAATCTCTAGGTTTTGGTCTGCAAGTACACCCGTAACCCCAATGCAAAGCGTAGTCGTGGCTAACATAAAAAATGTTGGTTTCCAGTTAGGAATGGAACAAGTACAATTCATTGAATGCAGTTCCAATATACGTTAACGACTATAAAAATAGGGGTTAGTCATAAAATACATGACGAGAGAAATCTACTGTAGCATGGTGATACAATGAGAAAGAGACAGGAATATACATGGAAATATATAAAGGTTGAAACAAGGAACCATAACTATCTAAGTATGCTGAAGTACTCCTTTCGATATGTGATCAGGCTGGTCCACTACACCGCACGGGCTACACTGTCTATATTACATAAAAATAAACACGGTCTACATGGTCTATATTGTATAAAAATAAACACGGTCTACACGGTCTACGTTGCATGAAAATAAATACGGTCTACATGGCCTACATTGCATAAAAATAAATACGGTCTACACGTTCTATATTGCATGAAAATAAACACGGTCTATACGGTCTACATTGTATAAAAATAAACACGATCTACATGGTCTATTGTATGAAAATAAATACGGTCTACATTGTATGAAAATAAATACGATCTACGGGTTGATCATATATCTACTTGGTACTTCCTCTTCCCGATACGACATACAAGAAACATGGCAAAATATGAAAGAAAATACATGATGTGATATCCGTGTGACGAGCATGTCAAGAATCAAGTATTAAACAACTAGCACTGAACTATAGTAATAATAATATTGAAAACAAACAACAAATGTACTCGCCTGGTGTCTTGAGCTGCTGATAAAGGTCTAGTGAAGTAAAGAAAGCTAACTGCCACGTCCTTGGATGCTGAAATAAACATCATGAACATATTTGGTATAAAAGATATGTCTAAAAACGTCTGTCCAAAGGTCTAATTCTGGACACAGGGGCAAAATCATAATTTCGGGTTAAAATGATATCTGCCGTTTGACCCGCTTTGCACCGAAAAGCATGCCAGTACCTATAGTCTCTAAAGTCATCAAACTATATGTCTACGGGTTCGGTTTAATGAGATAAATCCAACTATATATCCAAAGTTGGATTCTAGCGGGCCGTGCACAAATTCGCCCAATGGATCGGGTTACGGGCCCGCCAAAACGACGTTCCGGTCGAACTTCTCATAATCGGACCAAACTTGGCAAACATGACCAAAAGAATGATACGGTCCTGTTGGCACAAGTTTTTTTCGATACGATGAATGTGCACAAAGTTATGACCTTGTTTGTAAAGTGGTCGATACGGGGTATCTCAACGAATACACTTTGATTTAGTCGCGCACACACAAGGAAATCGGGTTTCATCGAATCCTATACGTCGAAAACATCTATATGCGTCTTTTGATGCTGATGGATTGCGACCATGTCACCCAATTTGTCGGGGTGCACGTCGTATCGGAAAAGCTTTCTAAAATTTTCAGTTTCAAAAACCATTTTTTCTTGAATTTTTAACATCAAATAACTTTCTATATAATCGACTAAAAATAAATCTACAAAAAGAAATTGATCTCGTATAGGTTTTCTTTAATTGTTCTAAGTTAGATTTGGTAGACAGTTAATAGGTTGACAAATATTGGCCTTCCAATTAGGGCTCTAGGATTCGAATTTTGTCATGTTTGTGACAGGTTTTTCGTCGAACTTTCGACATAATTTTGGGAAGATTTAGGGCTTCTAAACTCGAACTAATTTACAGGTCTGGTAGTCGTATATGTTGTGTTTACAATGAAAAAATTATCTCAGGATTTGATCATACGACGACGAAGAAAAGAGGCGTTGTATATGAGTACCTAGCTGCGAGATCGAACAAAGTATGCTCTGTTATCGGTCGGCCTGGGGTGACTAGGGCGACGCTCTGACGATGTTTTACCAGTGCAGGCGGTCGAGTAGTAGAGCTGGGTGGTTGGGGTTCCTCAGAAGTCGCCGTACAAGCTGTCAGTTGGATCTTTCTAGGGTTTTCTCCACGTCCTCTATTGAATGGGTTATATATACTCGATTTCTTTTACCCGAATAAATCTCAAATTTGGATAGGGTTTAGGTTTGGAATCCTCATCTTAGTTGAGGAGAATCAAGTACAGATTAGGGAGAACCAAATCTTAAAAGATTTGGTTTGGATTTGCTTGAGTTTGAATGTTTGGGCTTAAGCTTCTTCTTCCATTCCTTCTTCGCGGGTTTAGGTCAGGAAAGGGGCAGTACTATTCAATGAATAATACTGCTAGGTTCAATTTCTTTTTTTCTTTTTGCTTATATAACTATATATATTTATGTGTATAACCATATATGCACCAAAAATAAAAATAAAAATATTAAAAATCCATAAAAATCTAAATAATTTTTTAGGACATTTTTAGTAAGATCTTGGGCAAGCAGATACTATAAAATACTATTTGCTTGCTTTTTCTCATATATAAGAAAATCATATAACAATTAACATTTTTATTTTATTTTCTACCAAGCTATTTTAATAAATAAGAAAATACTAAAAATATATAAATATTTTCTAAAATGTTTCAATAAGTGTCGAGTGCAAAATTACCTCCCATTGTAGTAATTCTTGCTAATTTGGATATTGACAAAATATGTATTTAACAACAAGCCTTATATAAATGTTGTGAATATATTAATTTATAAAAATAATAATAGAAAAATATCCTAAAAATTTAAGGGGGTTTACATCATACCCAACTTTCAAAAATTTTGTCCTCGAAATTAAAATAATCTTAATATCAAGAATAAGAAAATTAATACAAGGGAGAGTAGGTATGTCGAATCTTAACTCAGTTTTCAGAAAGATGGAGGGGTAGTTACAAAAAGAATCTGAATTGACGCCATGTTCTATATGATAGGGTATCCTTGGTTCAAGGCTCTACCCAACTTAAAGAAATTGGCTAACCGTGAAAACTATCGTTTACAAGACTTCTAAGAAGGACATTTCTAAGGGAAGAGGCACGAGAGTATGGGACACTTCTGCCCGCACTCACGGATTCTAGGTGAGCCTAGATATTGCCATGGTGTTCTTGGTCAGTAACTTCAAGGAGAAACTATTATGGTTATCATCATTCCTATAGAGGTCATACTTGAACAAGATAGTGACCAATTCTTGTTTGAAAAAAAATCTAAATGTGTCTTTCAAAAAGGATTTTGTTCTTCGCCTAACATGGAACACTAAGAGCTAAGGTTGAGGAACTTAGGAAGAGAAGAATTTATGGCCATGAGTTGAGAATCCATGGTAAGTACAGAAACCTTCCTATGGAATATAATTAGGTAAGTGGCCGAGTTCTTTATGTTGTAGTGACCAGTGTGTGGGATCGGTGTTTGGGGTTGTGTAGGAGGCATGTGTTAGTTTGAGTGAAAAGCACATGTCATAGGTGTGGTGCGCCTTGTATGAATTATGGGTATTCAGTTCGTTTGTGGGAATGGGTTGATATTGCATGGTTTAGGATCAAAAGGGACATAAATTGGCATATATGGTTTGTTCTAAGGGAATTATGTCATACACGTCGTGTAATTGAAATGGAGCACAAGAAGGTGTGTTTGTGTGGGACATGTAAGTCATGAGTGTAGCTTGACTGGCCTAGTTCATGAGGGTGAAATTTTTTGGAGGTAAAAGGCTAGTGTAGTGCTCCAATTATCAGAGGCACGGCAGAGGTTATCAGATGATAAAAATAGGAGTAGACAATATGAACCACTGTTTAAATTAGTGCAATAGGAACAAACCCATCCTAATCACCTGCCAATTCAAAGAAACCCTATGTTTTTTTAAAGAGGCTTGCAATCTATGCAATTCAGGAGTATCGGTTGTTTCACTTAACAAAATGCCTAAAATTGGCTTTTGAAAAAAAACAAAAAAAATTACAAAAGTACAACTTGTTTCTAGGAAGTATTGTTATAGAAGTCTGATCTGAGAGCGATCACTTTGTTCCTTGGACCATACGATGATGATGAAGAGAACTGCTTGAAGAAGATGAACAATTGGAAGAACTAAGTCACCAGAAAGGTATCGATACAACGACACTGATGGCATAGTCGAATTCTTTCCTGCTTTGCTTCACCCCGTTCTTGAGAAAAAGTTGAAGAAATGCTTGTAGGAAATATCACACTGAAAGTATGAGTTTTCTCAGATTCTCCTTCTCTGTATCTCTCTTGATGTCTTCAACTGTTAAAAATAAGTCTATTTATAGACTAGACCCTCCGTGCGTAAAAAGCAATATAATTGGGTCTCTACGCAAGCATTTAACACCACATGACCCAAACCTCATCAAGTACTGCTCCCACACCAGCTGAGTGCTAATAGCCAGCATCTTGGCTATACAAAGTCAACCACTTAAAGCCCAACATACTCAGGTTATGATATATTCACGACCCACAACACAAACCCAGAAGGTTCATACACAGGAGTCCAACATAACCCATTGTATGGTACTGACTCCACAAAAACTAAGTTCCAACCCAATCAAACTACAACTTAAAGTCCAACAAAGACACATAATTGGTCCAATAAAATCATCATCCAACTGGCACATACTACGGCTCAAACTCTGGCTCTATGGAATATACAGGTGCCTGCGTCGGACACAGAGTCAACGTATCCCATATTGTAACCTGGTTACAATGGAATCTCGAGGAAATAGGAAAGAACTGAACCTGCGATGACTCCAAGAACTATTCTCCCGATTCATATATCAAATCCAGAAAATTATACAAACCGAAAGATAAAATCAAAATAAATTTATACAAACAAATGGACAAAAATAGAAGTTATACAACACGATTGAATTCAAAATAGAAGTCCCTGCCCTTGTTAATCTTTAACCCTAGTCGATTTCCTTCGAACACGACACCTAACTCCAGTCCCAAATAACCCGCCTGCATACGACCCCAACACCGGACATACACACGCGACCAGCCACAACAAATTCCTGGACACGAACAAACTGGCACAAAATAGAACCGATCACAAGCTAAACTAACCCAGTCTCCCAGGCTCGATCTGTTCAACGCCTACTTCCCACATAACAACAAATCAACAAAGATAAAGTACAAAAATACCTGAAAAAGAATGATCTAGGAACAGATGTAATCTTACGAATTGGACACAATCAAACGTGTCAGATATCCACGTTCACAACCGAACCCGATCGGTGCTTCCTCAGAGAAAATCCCACGAAACCGAGAGTTTGCTCGGAGAAGATGATTGATGCTGCTCGTTCAAAAAAAGAACATCGATTCGTTCGATCTGAAAATTCAGATCGATCAAGAATCAATCAATTGAAATTGGAAGAAGTGAAGGGAAGAAGAAGATCAATGAACACTCACCACGAATTTATCATCAGCCTTTCCCGTATCATCGTCTCCGAGAATTCGTCGGGAATGAAGATGAGGTGCCGACGATGCTGCCCCCGCTGTCGGGGAGACGAAGTCTCGTCGTCGACAACAGTTGTGAGCCTCACCGTGAAGAAGGAAGACCGCCGGTCGCCAGGAAGAATCGTACCGCCATCGATCGGAGACGAGATCTCAGCCGTCGTCGCTGATCGAGAACGGTGATGCCCTACCGCAGAAGACTCGCTGCCGAATGAGGAGCTGCGCGCAGCCGTGTACGCCGCTTGAGGGAAGTCGCAGATTTCCGGAGATCGATACAGATCGGTCGTCGGAGGAGGAAGCCACGTCGTCGCCATGGCCGATCGGCTAGGGCCGTATGCCACTGCTCGTCGGAAAGAGAAGGTAAAGTGGCCGTCGCCCAGACCGGAGCTAGCGACGGAGGCTCGTCGCTTCAGGATCTCTGCCGTCGTCGAAGAGGTCGCTTGCGGCCGCTGCCGAAGTGGCTCAGTCGCTGCTCGGAGAAAGGCTGCCCGTCGCCGTCGAGGGATGAACCCCGCCGCCGCTCGCCGCCAGAGAAGACTAGGGTTAGAAAAAATTTTGAGGAAAAAAGCTCTGCTCCCAATTTCGATCAGTGAAGGAATGAGAGACAGAGAGAGAGAGGAAAGAATTTATGAGTGACTAAAAATTTAGGATTTTTCACAAAAGTCCTTCCACTTAATTGGCAATTTACTCCAAAGTCATTCCCTTATTCACTAATTGTAGGATTTGCTAGGAATCAGTTAGGAATTTTTAAAATATAAGTGAGGACCACTAAGTTAGTTATAACAACCTGGTAATTCAAATTTTAAGGTTTTAAAAGTTTGGAGGGAAAAAATTGAAATTTCAAATTATAACCAACATTCCTATGACAAGCGCAAAGTGAATTGGGCCCATCATCAACCCCATTAATTATTTAACTAGAGAAAATAGAAGATGAAATCATTAATCTCTAATCAAAATTTAACCATAAATTTATTCACGTAAAATATGCCAACTTAAATTTTTAGGAAGATAACTTTCTAAAAAAATAATTATTCACCAAAATTTTAAAATACCAGAAAAAATATTATTATTTATAAATTCTGGGAAAGCGGGGTTACAAATCTTCTCCCCTTAGAAAAATTTCGTCCTCGAAATTTCAAAAGGCACAATAAACACTATTAAGATTGACCAAATACAAAACTTGAAAATATTTAAAAATTAGCTAAACGTAGGATCGTAAAATCACGATTTCTAGAAATACTCAAATTTAAAAATCCAGACATGATAAATCCTAAACATGAGAAAGATCAAAATTTATGCATAGTAAAAATAATACCAAAATGACAATCATAAATTTGTGACCCAATCTAATAAAAATCGTTTTGTATATCTAGCATGGCTATGACTAAAATTTTAAACACGATTAAAATGATCAAAATTATTTAATCTTGATAAGTGCTAAAATACGATAACTATGGAAATGATACGATTAGATATAAAACAATAAATTTTTAAAGTTAGCTATCAAAATATGGAACCATTTAACAAAATTCGTGCAATACGTTAAATTAAACCATAAAAGAAATTAGACTAACAAATATTAAAGAAGGATAAATTCATAAGATAATCAAGAGAAGATGAAATCAATTTGCAGAGGTTAACATAAGATCAATATCAAGATGATTTCGATAAGGTTGCCAAATGATGATAAGAGATCAACATGGTATACAACACGGATATAGTCTCAATAGTATCCGAAAATATACATATCTAAAATCACTTTGCATATAGTTCCTACCCCGCCAGTGTAGTGTACATCTGACTGCAGTAAACCTTTGGCTCAATAATTCAAATAATAATAAATTATCGAATATTTTTATCAACTTATCCATGTTATCGGAACAACTCAAGAATTTGAAATTTTATGATTAGGACATAGTCTCAATAATATCCGAGAACCTATAAATACCCGAAATTACTTTGACTTAGAGCTCATGCCTCGCTAGTACGCAGCTGGCTGCAGTGAACCCGCGGTCTCCATAATTCAGATAAATGACTGTAGTGCGCATCTGCCTCGTCATAGTAGGTCGTCGAGTACTCTCTCAACTTTGTCCTTAGAATTTCCAAGAAGTTTATGAAAATTCAAATAAGTTTTAGAAATTATGATCATAATGAGAAATGGTGTAAGTATCCCCCCTTTAGAAATAATAAATGTTATAAGAAACCAACAGTAAGACAAAAGAAATCTCTATAGGAAATAAAATCTCAAATTAGAAACAAATTTTTTGAATAACAATAAGAAATTTAGGAAAAAAATTCCACGTGCTACGAGAAAATCTAAAGACAGATCAGTTATTAATAATCAAATAGTTATACTAGCAAAATATAAATATAAAATAACCTCAGAAGTTTCAAGTGCAAGAAAATTGATAACCTCAGTGTTGCGTGTCTAAACCACCCTGCAAAACAGAAAATTGATTAGATAGGCCTAACTATAGAAAATTTTAATAAAACCATAGCCATAAAAATTTTCTACGAATCCTATGTTGTGATGAGTTTTCCTTAGTCTAACAGGTTCCCAAATAGCACTTTATAACCTAAGTGCCATTAGGACCGACCTGCAAGGGCCACCACGAAAAACATGTCATGACCCGCTCCCGAATAATCGGACACGAGTCGGACACGTCCCGCCTTCATCGATGGACACGACGAAGTAAGCTGTATAATTCTAAAGAAAACTCCAAGATACAAGAAATATAAACTATCACAGCTGCTATACACGTTCCCAAAATCACCACAATCCACAAGTTATTTATACAATATTATCCGGAGACAAATCCGGTAACATGAATAAAAATTATACAATCCTGAAATCCTCAATACAATACAATACATAATAAAATCCTCTAAAACAATCTAAGAAAAGACCTAACTATAACTCTGAAATTCTAAGTCTATCCTGAGGCAAAACTCTATCCTGGCTTCGAGCTCTGGCCCATGAAGGAGATACAACATCATCAAGTAAACCTGTAACGTATACTATCAGAAAAAGAGCAAAGTACAACCCCGACAAGAAGTTCTAAACAATGTAAACTGAAATACAGGAAAATGAATCATAAGATGAACTATGGTACCAGACAGGAACATGAGACGGTGGTACATAAATAACAATGAAACTATAGTTCCAGATCCAGAAACAATGAACTATGCTATCAGTGTAACATGCAAGTGAAATAACTATCAGAGAATGTGCACCAGCTGGGTAAACAATGAACAGTGAACAGTGAACAATGAACAATGGTACGGCTTAGAGTCCCACGTGCACGATGTGAGACCTAAGCTATTAGTCAATGCCTAGCTAAAATAGGATTGGTCACATATCTGTAGTATTTCCCTACCCCAATGTACAAGTAAGAACAATGAACCATAAACGATGAACGGTGAACAATGAACAATGAACAGTCGTGTGTACAACGTATCAATATAATAACATGAAGCAAGACAAGAATACAGAGTAAAGGGATCGAGTCGGTGTACTTGCCTTCCTCTGGAGGATCGTGAATAGGAATGTAATAAATCTCTATGTCCACCTAGCATTGGTACAAGTTGGTTAGATTCTACAATAAAGACATTTAGCTAGATATTGCTAACTAGATAATTAGCTATTCCTAATACCAACTAATTTATAGGTACACACTAGCTAAGGATATAAAAAAATAGTTTTTCTTTTAGCCAAATACTAGCAAGACGATTTTATAAAATAATATTAATTTGATTTATAAAATACAACAAAAATTATATAATTATTTCTTGAAATATTTTCTAGTAGCAAAATAGTACTAGCAATTTATTTATAAATTATACCAACACTTTAGAATGAAACCAATGTTTAATATACCTAAAATTATTTAAACACATAATCTAAAATCCAGAAAACCCAAAGCAACCCAACATTCAATTAAGCCTTGAATGTTCAGAAGAAATATCCAAACCAACTGCTCAGTATTCAAACTAATGTCCTGCTAGCATACCATCCCAACTCCATTAGTTCAAACCCAGACCTGCCTATATGAAAAACTCCATATATCTATCTCAACTTGGAAAAGTAATTGTGGTTTCACAATTAAACTCAAAAGAAAATTACAACATAAATCTTGGTTCAAACCCGATACTGAGCTAGCACAACCCCTTCAATTGAACGTTTGAACCCAACGATAACTACCTGCATTTAACACCACATGACCCAAACCTCATCAAGTCCTGCTCCCACACCAGCTGAGTGCTAATAGCCAGCATCTTGGCTATACAAAGTCAACCACTTAAAGGCCAACATACACAGGTTAAGATATATTCAAGACCAACAACACAAACCCAGAAGGTTCATACAAAGGAGTCCAACATAACCCATTGTATGGTACTGACTTCACAAAAACTAAGTTCCTACCCAATCAAACTACAACTTAAAGTCCAACAAAGACACAGAATTGGTCCAATAAAATCATCATCCAACTGGCACATTCTACGGCTCAAACTCTGGCTCTATGGAATATACAGGTGCCTGTGTCGGTCACAGAGTCAACGTATCCCATATTTTAACCTGGTTACAAAGGAATCTCGAGGAAATAGAAAAGAACTTAACCTGCGATGACTCCAAGAACTATTCTCCTGATTCATATATCAAATCCAGAAAATTATACAAACCGAAAGATAAAATCAAAATAAATTTATACAAACAAATGTACAAAAATAGAAGTTATACAACACGATTGAATTCAAAATAGAAGTCCCTGCCCTTGCTAATCTTCAACCCTAGTCGATTTCCTTCGAACACGACACCTAACTCCAGTCCCAAATCACCCTCCTGCACACGACCCCAACGCCGGACATACACACGCGACCAGCCACAACAAATTCCTGGACACGAACAAACCGGCACAAAATAGAACCGATCACAAGCTAAACTAACCCAGTCTCCCAAGCTCGATCTGTTCAACGCCTACTTCCCACCTAACAACAAATCAACAAAGATAAAGTACAAAAATACCTGAAAAAGAATGATCCAGGAACAGATGCAATCTCACGAATTGGACACAATCAAACGTGTCAGATACCCACGTTCACAACCGAACCCGATCGGTGCTTCCTCAGAGAAAATCATACGAAACCGAAAGTTTGCTCGGAGAAGATGATTGATGCTTTTCGTTCAAAAAAAGAACATCGATTCGTTCGATCTGAAAATTCAGATCGATCAAGAATCAATCAATTGAAATTGGAAGAAGTGAAGGGAAGAAGAAGATCAATGAATACTCACCACGAATGTATCATCAGCCTCTCCCGCATCGTCGTCTCCGAGAGTCCGCCGGGAATGAAGATGAGGTGCCGACGATGCTGCCCCATGATATGGAATATCGGGAAGATGAAGTTTCGTCGCCGGAAAACAGTTTTGAGCCTCATCGTGAAGAAAGAAGACCGCTGGTCGCCAGGAAGAATTGTACCGCCATCGATCGGAGATGAGATCTGAGCCGTCTCTGTTGATCGAGAACGGTGATGCACCACCGCAGAAGACTCACTGTCGAAGGAGGAGCTGTGCGCCGCCGTGTACGTTGCTTGAGGGAAGTCACATATCGCCGGAGAACGATGTAGATCGATCGTCGGAGGAGGAAGCCACGTCGTCGCCATAGCCGATCGGCTGGGGCCGTATGCCACTGCTCGTCGGGAAGAGAAGGTGAAGTGGCCGTCGCCGAGACCGGAGCTAGCAACGGATGCTCGTCGCTTCAGGATCTCTGCCGTCGTCGAAGAGGTTGCTCGCGGCCGCTGCCGAAGTGGCTCAGTCGCTGCTTGGAGAAAGGCCGCCCATCGCCGTCGAGGGATGAACCCCGCCGCCGCTCGCCGTCGGAGAAGACTAGGGTTAGGAAAAATTTTGGGAAAAAAGCTCTGCTCCCAATTTCGATCAATAAAGTAATGAGAGACATAGAGAGAGAGAAAAGAATTTATGAGTGATTAAAAATTTGGGATTTTTCACAAAAGTCCTTCCACTGAATTGGCAATTTACACCAAAGTCCTTCCCTTATTCACTAATTACAGGATTTGCTAGGAATCAGTTAGGAATTTTTAAAAATATAAGTGGGGACCATTAAGTTAGTTATAACAACCTGGTAATTCAAATTTTAAGGTTTTAAAAGTTTGGAGGGAAAAAATTAGAATTTCAAATTATAACCAACATTCCTATGACAAGCGCAAAGTGAATTGGGTCCATCATCAACCCCATTAATTATTTAACTAGAGAAAATAGAAGATGAAATCATTAATCTCTAATTAAAATTTAACCAGAAATTTATTCACATAAAATATGCCAACTTAAATTTTTAGGAAGATAACTTTCTAAAAAAATAATTATTCACCAAAATTTTAAAATACCAGAAAAATATTATTATTTATAAATTTTGGGGAAAGCGGGGTTACACTACGGCTACATAGTTACTGCCTCGCCAGTCGAATGGCTGTAGGAACTATGTCCTGATCACCATGTCATACCGTAGATTAATGCAAATTCGTTATAGAAGCTGAACTAAAAATCAAGGCCAATGGCTAACCATATCAGTTTTGATTATGAGAAGCTGCCGATACCGATACCGATACCGATTTTGATACCAATTTCGATACTCATCCTAATTTCTAGATTCTAGATTTAGAATGTAGGAGCTCATTTTGTAGAATAGTAAGACCCATAGGTTTTCAATTATAAAATGTAGGAGAATGTAGGAGATTCATAACTCTCCACATATGTTCAAGACAGAACATTCATTTCCATAGAAACTTTCATAGATAGTATAATATTTTCCAATTGTCAAAGATCGAAGTATAGGATTTTTTGGCAATATCGGTAGTATCGATGGTTTCAGATCGAAGTATAGTATTTTTTGGTATCGGAAAACAAATAATTATTAATAAATTATTTACATTTAAAAACATATATTTTATACATAATAGAATGATTTTCATTTTTAGTATTTTTGAAATTAAATGAAATAGTAGTCATTATTACCCGATTGGTTTACATACAGTAGAATGATTTTCTTTTTTTACATGATTTTACAACCTTAGTACGCTTTAATCCCTTGTGATTTGTCTTTTTAGTTTAATTTTCTTTGTCGAATTAATCGGAAAAGAGATCCTAACGTCGGTATCGGTCAGTATCAGGTATCGGTCGTTATCGGATCGGGACATGCCAAACTGATACAATACTATAAAGGTATAATATATCATATAAGGTCCATCTTTCTAATACTGATACAATACTATAAAAGTATAATATATCATATGACTAATATATAGTAATGTTCTTCAACGATATATTTCATATGCTTAATTGCCAAGTGTGGGGACGGATGGCTCAAAACACAACCCAAAATTCATTCTATCATATATTAGTGTGAATCGTCTATGTTCTGTACATATGGTGTAGTATATGTTCTTATTGTATCTAGTATCTGAAGAATGTAACATAATCAAGACGAACTTACATAATGTAATATTAAGACATCATCTACTACTATATAAGATATAGTGATAGGTTGTCATATCATCATTGCCGAGGGATGAGGGTCGGAGGACAGTCAACTTTATCTACGGCTACATAGTTTCTGTCTCGTAAGTCTAATGGCTGCAGGGACTATGTCCTGATCACCATGTTGTACCGTAGATTAATGCAAATGGAGCTGGAGCCAAAATACAGAATCCAAAATACAAAATACAGAATCCAATCCCTGGGTTCACCGAAAATGCAAAAACAAAGATTGACACACAGTACTAATTCATATCTATTTTAAGTGTGAGAACGGATGGCTCAGAACACAACCCAAAATTCATTCTAGCATACATTAGTGTGAATCATCTATGTTCTGTACATATGGTGTCGTATATGTTCTTATCGAATCTAGTATCTGAAGGATATAAGAGAATCAAGATGAACCCACATAATGTAATACTAAGACATCATCTACTACTAAAAGATATAGTGAAAGGTTGTCGTATCATCATTGCCGAAGGAAATGGGTTGGATTGCCGTATCTAGAATAATACCAATCCAACCCATTTCATGAATAAAATGTTACCAAATAACCAACCAACAAAACTACTTGTTACAAATATCGGCACTATCGGTGCTTTCGAATCGGAGTATCAGATTTTTCGATGTCGAAAAACAAATAATTATTACTAAATTATCATATTTTTCGGCACTATCGGTGCCCATGACCAAGCCCTCCGTACCCCTCCTCTCCCCTACACCACCCCTAACCTGAACCCTATCCCTAAACCCTCCCCCACCAGCCCCCCTCCCCTCCCCCTGCTCCCCTCCCCAACCAACCATCCCTAACCCTAACCCGAACCCTAACCCTAACCCTAACCCTCCCCTCCGCCCAGCCCCCCCTCCTCACCCGCAGCCGCCCTCATCCCTCCGCCTCTCCCCCCCCACACACCCACCCCTAACCCGAACCTGAACCCTCCCCTCCCCCCCAGCCCCCCCTCCTCACCCCCAGCCGCCCTTACCCCCCCTGCCCCACCCCCCCAGCCACCCCCACTTACCACCCAACCACCCGCACCCCCCTGCCCCTCCCCGTGAGCCACCCGCACCCCCACTGCCCCTCCCCCTGAGCCACCCGCACCCCCCCAACCACCAACAACCAAAATAAAGAGAGAGAGAGAGAGAGAGAGGGAGGGGGAGTCACGTACCACAGAGGGAGGAGAGTCGCCAGAGAGAGTGAGAGTCGCCGTAGAGAGTGAGAGCGCCAGAGAGAGTGAGAGCGCCGGAGGGGGGAATGAGAGAGAGTGAGAGAGGTAAAATGGGGAGAAATGAATCGTTGGGGGAAAATTTATTAGAATTTAGCGACGTTCATTTTAACGTTGCTAAATTAGTCGCTATTAGCGACGTCATAGCGACGTTTCGCGACGACTAGCTCATGTAACTAATATACGTCGTTGTCACGTCGTTATTTTCGTCGCTAGTAGCGACTATTAGCGACGTTTCACTTAACGTCGCTAATGTGCAAAATTTAGCGACGTTATACGAACGTCGCTAAATTTACGTCGCTAATGGAGCATATTTTAGTAGTGTATACAAAGTCAATGGATAAACTAGTCTTTATGCAATCTAGGAACTAGCTGCTTGTTGTCCATCTCGTTGGTCTTGATCTAGCACTTGCATGTGCTTTATTTTAAACTCAATTGTTCTAGATTAATTCATGCTTTGTTTGAAAAAGGGACATATAGCAAGAGAAAAATATTTGAAGTTGATTAGGCATGTGTCTATTCCAGCGGTTTAGATTTTGTTAGCAAGTGTTGGAGTTTTAAATCTAAGATATTTTTACCTTAACGATAATGCATGCATATGCATTCAGAAATACTTGATCTTATCAAAAGAAAAATATTCTTCTCTGTCTCTCTGATTTCACAACAATATATATATATATATATATATATATATATATATATATATATATATATATATATATATATATATATATAAAATATATATATATATATATATATATTCTTGGTTTTCGATATTTCTAATTTGGCCCCTCATCAAATTAGATTTCTCCCTTTGGTATCTAAACATTATCTCCATGACAATTATACCCTTAAGCCCATTTTTCAATTAGACTACTTTAATTTAGCTTAAGATTAGTTAGATAGCACAACACAATTATTTTTATATGTGCGGCTTCTAATTATTTGATAACTCCAATATTGTCTTGAGACATATTTGTTCAGAGTCATGCTTTATTGTCCGCTCCATTTTAATGAGACAAATATTTGAAGATGAAGATGGTGATGGCACTTAGAAAATTTTTGTGTTGCTCTTTTTTTTATTTTGACCTTTGTTGTCAACACTGTTTGAATGTTGAGGGTCTTTTTAGGCACTAGGCAACGAGAGGGGCTCGATATAAAACATGTGTTTTATCACTACTAAAATATCATCAAATAGCGACGTAATGTAGCGACGGCAAGAAAATACGTCGCCAGTAGCGACTTCTTTATAAACATGTCGCAAAACGTCGCTGGCTAGCGACGTTCTGCGACAGGAATATTCTACGTCGCTGAATAGCGACGTTCAGCGACATATTATAAGTATATGTCGCCATGGTTGAGACGTTTAGCGACGTCAACACATGATGTCGCTAAGTTATTTTACTTAGGGCACGCCGCTGCCTTCTTTCCCCCTCACTCTCACTCGAAAATCCGAAAATTTTAATTTTCCCCCCCCCCACCCACCCCGGCGACTCCCTCCCCCTCTGTCAGTGCCCTCCCCCCCGGCGACCCCCTCCGGCGAGCTCCTCCTCCTCGAGATCCTCCTCCTCGAGCTCCTCCTCCCCCAATCCGACCTCCTCCTCCTCTTCCTCAGGTAAACCCTAACCTAACTCCTCTCCTTCCTCCTCCTCCTCTCCCACGGACACACACACATACACACGGACACACACGGACACGGACACACACGCACACACACACACATAGACACGGACACACACGGACACACACACACACTCACACACACACACACAGACACATACATTGATATGCATGCCAAGTGTTTGTCAAAATGACTCAAAGAGCATCAATGCTCTAAATTTAAATTTTAACCTTTAGTTTAGGAGTGCTTTGCTATAGCTTTAGCATTGGTATGATAATCTAGCATACAAGAGTATAATAGAAGTAGTTATATTGATTGGGGGATTTGTGGTTTAAGTGGACTGTGGGTGTGTATTTGTGTGGGCTATTTATTCCATATGTGATCAACCATGTATGACTGTCCAGTCGTTGTATATATATATATATATATATATATATATATATATATATATATATAGACTTAAGTTTGTAAGTGTGAATGTATACATTGTTAGTCTCTTAGTAGGTCAGTCCATTGCCTTTATATCGATTCAATCCCTTAGCTTTGTTCAGTCAGTGAGCTTTGAACAGTCCACATTTGATCCACATATTAGCATTTACCACTGTACAGTCCAGTTTGGGGGATTACCACAGTGTAATGATCAGTCCCATATCCATTTGGTATCAACTATGTGTATCAGTCTTGCTTGGCATATTGCAGTCCATATTATCTCTTCATATCAGTCCAGACATTTATTTAGTTCCAGTCCTTTTATTTGTCTTGTATTCAGTTGTTCAGTCCCATGACTGACATATAGATTAGGTATTATTTGGTTGAAGGATTACCTTTTTAGTTTATTCCACCCTTGCACATCGACATTAGTTATCAACTTAGATGTCCAGCCTGTCCTTAAATCAGTTTTAAATCAATTATTCAGCCCCCAAATTGCTTATTAGTTAGTTCAGTCCCCTATTGAATATGAGTTCAGTTCCTGAGGTCACTTGACTAAATACTTGAGTATCAGTCCCTAACATCAAGTTTCTAGTCACCTACCTACCATACATCAGTCCATGCCACACAGGTTCAGTCCTATTTTCACAAATGGGTCAGTGTTTGGCGTGTGGCTCGAGTTTGGGGCTTTTGATGATAGGTATTCTTGTATCAGTCAACAGGTGGTCTATTTGAGTAACAGTCCTTGTAGATTTTATTTTCCTTAAACTGTAAATAGGACTAAGATTGGTTTTCCTATTCCTGAGATAAATCCACTGAATGTGTCAATTGATTCCCTTGAATAACTGAAATTGAATTGACTATTAACCAATAACGATAAGGTAAAAGGTACCAATAACGATAAGGTAAAGGGTACCAATAGCGATAAGGTAAAAGGTACCAACTTAAGGTATTGGTATTGGGATACCAATAGCGATAAGGTAAACGGTACCTTGGTAGGTAAAGACTAGAAATAGGATATTTGACTTAGATTGGACTAAGAGTTGACAAAGTCAACTATAGGTCAACCCTTGACCTACTTTGACCTTGTTTGACTTTGTTTAACTTAGGTTGACCTTGTTTGACTTTGTTTGACTTAGTACAACCTAGTTTGACCTAGATTGCATATCATTGATATTAGTAACTGTCCGCTACTAATGTGTGTCCCTAATAAGACATAATATACGAATTTGTGCCTGTTGGATAATGTGTGTCCATCTTTGCAGAATTATTTCCAAATGGATATGAATTACTACTTGCGGAATCGTTCATGGATGTACAATCGTCGTCCTGATGATATGTGTGGTGTGCGGGATGAATACATAGCGGGAGTAGAGCAGTTTCTGCAGTTTGCTAAGGCGTTCTCTCAGTACATGGACGGCACCAAAATTAAGTGTCCGTGTGTGAAATGTCATAACGTGAAATATTATCCAGAAGTGAAAGTGACATATCATTTGTACTCGAGGGGTTTTACGCCTAATTACTATCAGTGGACCGTACACGGAGAACTTATGTCTTTAGCATCAGAGCCAGAGCCTTATGTTGAGCCATATATGCATGCGGGACCTAATTTTGTTTCTGATAATCATGCATACGACGACGGGTGCGTGAACATGGTTTTTGACGCTACGGGGCCTAGTTTCATTCATGATGCACCTGATGAGGTACCGAACGCCGATGCTGCACAGTTCATGGAGTTGCTGGAGAATGCAAGGACTCCGTTGTATCCTGGTTGTGAGGATCATTCACCGTTGGAGGTGGTTACAAGACTGTTGAGCATTAAGTCAGATTTTAATATGTCGCAAGAATGCTACAACCGAGTGTTGGAGTTGATTATAGAGATCTTGCCGGCGGGTGCTAAGTTGCCTAAAGACTTCTACCGGTCTAAGAGGATGGTGAGATCGCTCTGGATGGGATACGAAAAAATCGATTCCTGTCGCAATGGGTGCATGCTGTACTACAAAGACGACAAGGACGCAGATATGTGCAGATTTTGTGGTGCTGATCGCTATAAGACAACTAGTACAGGAAGGTCTACCGGTGCAAGAAGACCGACCGATTCAATGTACTACTTGCCTTTAACGCCACGGTTGCAAAGATTATTTATGGTGAAAGAGACGGCCGAAAATATGAGTTGGCACATGCGAGAACAGATTGAAGGAGTGTTGGATCACCCATCCGATGGAGAAGCGTGGAAGCACTTTGATCGAGTGTATCCTGATTTTGCTTCAGATCCACGTAATGTCAGGTTGGGACTATCTTCTGACGATTTTACTCCTTTTGGTCTTTCGGGATCCCAGTATTCGTGCTGGCCTATGATTGTCACTCCGTATAACCTACCGCCTTGGATGTGCATGAAGACTCAGTACATGTTTCTAACCGTTATAATTCCTGGTCCGAACAATCCCAAGAGGAACATTGACGTGTACTTACAGCCTTTGATAGATGAGTTGAATCAGTTATGGAAAGTAGGCGCTAACACGTACGATGTTTCCAGGAAGCAGAATTTTCAGATGAAGGCAACCCTTATGTGGACCATCAACAACTTTTCGGCCTATGGAATGTTATCTGGATGGAGCACTCATGGCCGTCTCTCATGTCCGTATTGCATGGACCGTAGTAAGGCTTTCCATTTGAAACACGGAGAAAAACCGTGCTTCTTTGATTGTCATCGGCAATTTCTGCCAAAAGATCATCCGTTCAGAAGGAACATGAATGCATTCCGTACCGGCGTTGTAGAGAAGGGTGATCCACCGCCAAGGTGGTGCGGAGCCACGATATGGAAGGAGGTTAAAGATTTTTCAAGTATTATCGAAGATCCTACAACTGGGTACAAGTGCGATGGATTTGGTAGAGATCATAACTGGACAAAGAGGAGCATATTCTGGGATCTGTCATACTGGAGTACCAATCTGATCAGACATAATCTTGATGTCATGCATATTGAGAAGAATATGTTTGATAACATAATTAATACTGTGATGGACGTAAAGAGAAAAATGAAAGACAATCCCAAGGCCAGGTTGGACTTAGAAGAAATATGCAAACGCTCTGCGTTGTATTTGATACAGCAGAATGGAAAACAGTTCCTGCCGAAGTCAATTTTCTCGCTGGACAAGGAGGATAAAGTGAGACTTTGTCGGTGGATCCAGGGCCTAAAATTTCCAGACGGATATGTGTCAAATCTGAGAAGATGTGTCGATCCGAAGGAAAACAAATTGACGGATATGAAGAGCCACGATTGTCACGTATTCATGGAGAGGTTAATTCCGATTGCATTTCGGGAATTCTTACCGCAGGCAGTTTGGGATCCATTGACGGAGCTTAGCATATTCTTCAGGGATCTTTGTTCTAAGAAATTGCTCGTTGATTGGCTAGAAAAGCAAGAGAAGGACATTGCGGTAATACTATGCAAGCTAGAGAGGGTGTTTCCTCCTGGATTCTTTGACTCTATGGAGCATTTGCCGATTCATCTATCCTATGAGGCACGTGTTGGTGGACCCGTCGAATATCGATAGATGTACCCGTTCGAGCGACATTTGAATCACCTAAAAAGAAAGGTGAAAAATAAGGCACGGGTCGAGGGTTCTATTTGTGAAGCCTATGTTCTCGAGGAGATTACAAACTTTTGTTCGATGTATTTTAAGCCTCATATTGTAACTAATAGAATGAGAGCTTCCAGAAACGACGAGGGAGATCATAAAAGTAATGATACAATACTGAAGGTATTCAATGCTCCAGGAAAGCCATCGAGTAAGATGAAGAAGAGATATCTGAACGATGATGAGCTAAGGGCTGCTCAGGTGTATGTATTACTCAACTGCGACGAGGAGGAAGTAGAGAAACTGGAGGGGTAAGTAAATAATATGTCTACATTATTTTAATAGTGTTGAGAATGATACTATTACATTAATTGCACGATGTTGTTTTCAGCATATTTAATGATGATGTGAGGTCAGGTAGGCCACACATAACAGAAGAAGAACTAGAACAAGAAATGAGGCATTATTTTCCATCATGGTTGAGTGCATATGTAAGACTTGAGAACTCTTTAATTACCTTTCTGTATATGCAGTTGATTGAGAATGAGCTTAATTACTTCTTTCGTGGTATTTAGGTCGATCGTCCATACGCAAGACTTGAGAATGAGCCTATTAGAACGCTAGCCAAGGGACCAATTTATGCTGCAAAAATATGGCCAAGCTACTGTGTTAATGGGTTTAGGTTCAAGTCAACAACTTGTCCGATCAGTGACAACTTTGTGGATCTCGACTCCACCAAAAACAGCTGTTTGTGTATCAGATCTTCGAACTACAAAGATGTTGATGCGGGCAACGATTTCTATGGCGTGCTACGGGAGATCGTGGAGCTGACATATAGTTATGGAATAGAGCCTGCTAAGATTGTATTATTCAGGTGTGATTGGTTCGATCCGATTGAAGGTCAAGGTTGGAAAGTAGACAAGCACGGTCTTGTTGATATAAACTATCGGCATCGATATCAAGCCTATGAACCATTTGTCCTATCAAGTCAGGCTCAGCTCGTGTACTTCACAAGTTATCCTAAACGGGGAATAACAAGGTCGGACTGGTGGGCAGTATGCAAGACCAAAGCTAGAAATACCTTTGAGGTTGACGATATAGCTTATCAACAGGATGAACTACCTCTTGTAACAAATATTATAGAAGTGGACACGACGAAAGTTCCTCATTACACATCTAATTGTGTAGAAGAAGTAGAATTATCTGAAGAGGAAGAGTCAGATGAAAGTGAAGATGTAGAGGAGGAGGAAGAAGAAGAAGAAGAAGAAGAAGAAGAAGAAGAAGAAGTAGATGAGCTAAACGAACTAGATGAATTTTCAGAAGAGGATTAAATCTGTACGTTTGTTTTATCATCATATTTGACACTTTAGTGACACTTCTATCATATAAATCTGTGACACTTCAGTGACACTTTATTGACACTTTTATTGACACTTCAGTGACACTTTGTTTTATTGTCATATGTTATTATCAGGTATGACTAGACCAGGAGGACGATGCGGAGGATTTTACATTAGGCAGTCCCGTCAGCCTCAGTCTGGGAATGGAGAGGGCAGTTCCGTACCCTCATCCTCATCTCCGAGTACGCCAGTGTACCGTTCTGTTTTTGGTCCATTACCGGAACAGGGCAGTTCCAGCAGGTTGGCGACTCCTCCCTCGTCGTCCAGCCTTCCTGATCCCGCGTCCAGCATCCCTGATCCCCCGTCCAGCATTCCTTCTGTCGATGGCTCTATTGAGGGAGCCCACGCCGAGCATATGGAGGACGGCGATCAGACTGATCCTGCCCAGGCAGGAGGTGAGAGCGACCATCCATGCGCTCCCCCGGGCGAGACGCGTATGAAGATTTGGACGGACGGGCCTATGAAGTAAGTTAATTAATTATTATATATTTCTCAAATGATTATATGTACATATATATTCATGAAAAATTATTATTGTATAGATATCGGCCTTCTGCAGTACAGAGACAGCTGGGGACATTTCTGAGGCAGAACTATGGTGGGCCTTGGATTAACTACTCAGATGCTCCTGCAGATAGGAAGGCCTTTTGGTTCGCCCACTTCAAGGTAAAAATTTTGTTTATTTTTAAATTTTAATAATCATTTGTGTATATTATATAACTTTTGTATTTTACTTCTTGTAGAGGACCTATTTCTATCCACCATACCGGGCGACGAGGATCAAGAGCCAATTTTCTGCCATCGCAGCCAAGCTCATCCGTGATGCGATCGACGACCAGAAGCGTCGTTATCGCTCTGGACAGCCGATCCAGGGTTGGATTACGCTAGAGCAGTGGACTGCGATGAAGGCTAGATTCAGCGAGCGCAGGTACCAGGAGCGGTCTGAGAAGGCCAAGGTGGCGCGGTCGAGCACCGGTAAGTGGTGTGGTGGCTCCATTTCGATGACGGAGCATTTTCGTCGTCTGATACGTTTCCTATGACGGACATTAATTTATATATAGTTCGATAGAATGTTTAATACTAATAATAGATAATATATTTTAACAGGTAAAAAAGGGTGAGGACCCGAACATGGTGACCGTCTTTCTGGTCACCCATCGGAGGGCCGGGGAGTTCATTGACGAACGGGCGACGCAGGCATATGTACGTTATATCCTTTATATTAATTTACTATAATTTAGAAAACAGGAAAATAGATATCAATATAGACTTTAGTAAACACTTACACGTTAGCAAACATGTTCTAGGCCGAGTTTGTTCGGCTACAGGAGGAGGCGGCTGCTGCTGCTGCTAGTACACAAGCAGAGAGAGGGGCTGGTACTTCCTCCCAGCCGCCTACAGCTCCATCGCCGGACGAGCTCTGGATGACCGCCGTTGGCGGTCTTCAGAAGGGTACGTACTACGGTACGGGATCCTACGACGCGTATTTGGCTTCGGAGTCATCCCGGGCCCCCTCTGTCAGTGCGCAGTCTCCGGCTACGCAGGCGTCGTCACGAGCTGAGAATGTTCGTCGTCAGATCGAGGAGCTGCGTCGCGAGTTGCAGCAGCAGATTTCTGATGCGGTCGAGCGACGATTCGACCCTCCGATCGTCACCGGACGATTTGATGCGGTCGAGCGCAGTATACAGGAGCTGATGAGTCTGCATCAGGCTACAGCTGCCAGCTTGCAGACGCTCACCGAGTCTACGCAGCGCACAGAGCGTAGACAGGTCGAGCTGGAGGGATTGCAGAGGAGCATGTCTGCCTCACTCACTCAGTATACTGAGAGGGTGGTGAGTACCCTTGCTGCGCATGGTGAGCGACTGCGAGAGCTGGAGCAGATACGTCCTCCCGGTCTATCGACGGTGCCGACTCCAGACACTGCACTGCCTCCGGCGCCGACTCCAGACATTGCACTGCCTCCTACTGCCCCTACGGTACAGCTCACCCAGGAGCAGTATGACTACATTCTATCCCAGTTGCGCGGCAGGGGTCCGCAGTGATTTTATTGGTTTTTTTATGACTTGTATGTATTGGCCCTATGGGCAAATTGTTTATTGGTACACTGTTGTTTATACACTTGGTGGGAGACTTTTTATCATCTTCCATTTTTATTTGACTCTATTGGATGTTTGTGAGGATGTGTGTCTGTGATATTTACTTTGTACTGCCTCCTATTTTTATTGTGATATTTACTTTGTGATATCTGCGACGGGGATGACAAATATACCTACGCTGGGTTATAAGCGATGATTTGATATACAAAGGAGGTGCTGCCGAAATTTTAAAAAAATATATTGTGTATTTTTGTTATGATGTGTGTCTGTGTTTACAGTGAATGTGAAATGCAGTGTTCGGAACCATCGACAGTTTCGATTACTGTTGTATGTGTTATCTTGGATAGAAATAACAACAGTTCAGGGTGCACTTCTGAGAGCTTCATTTTTACGTCCTTCACTTTCTCGGGACGTCGTAAAGGTTTCCGAGAAGGTGAAGGACGTGAAAAGGAAGCTCTGAGAAGTGCACCCTGAACTGTTGCTCTTTCTATCCAAGATAAAACATAGAACAGTAAGCGAAACGGTCGATGGTTCGAACACTGCACTTCGCACACACTGTAAACACAGACACACAGCATAACAAAAATATCAATTATATTTTTTTAAATTTTTTTTTATAATATCTACGACGTATAGCGACGTTCTGCGACGTACTGCGACGGAACGTAGACGTCGCTATACGTCGCTAAATAGCGACGTAACGTCGCTAGACGTCACTAATATGCTGACGTGGGCTGAGGGTGTACGTCGCTAAATCTGTCGGTAGGCGTCGCTAAGTTGCCCACGTGGCTGTCATGCCATGTCATCATATATAAAGTTTACAGCGTCGCAAGTGGTCACTTTACGTCGCAATTTTGGCGACGTAGTGATACGTCGCTATTTGTCGCTAATTTTGCGACGTCTAGCGACAATGAACTTCGCGTCGCAAATAGCAACGTTCGGCGACTAAAGTGTCATCTGCGACTTGCCTATAAGCGACGTCCGGTTTTCATCGCTAAATACGTCGCAAATTGGTTTTAGCGACGTATTTTTCTTATTTAGCGACGTCTCATGACGTCGCTAAAATGGGTTATTTTAGTAGTGTATGAGATCGAATGAAGAGGTAAGAAGATACGCTTTGACCTCCCGGCGAACTTGGTAGGCTGAGAAAAATTCCAGGACTAAATATGTGAAAAACAAGATTCTAGTATTGATTTTTATTTGCCAAAGTACATTCCAGGTTTGAGATACTACTGGAAGGAAGAATCAGGAGATTTTTAGGGCCTGAGGGTGGTAACCAAGTATTTTAGCAAACTTATCCATTAAATGCTAAGTATGGACAAATAAAGCCTTATAAATTAGGAAAACAATATAGTATTTGTTATGTGAAAAGGCAAACATTTGAAACATAGAAGTAGTAATATGAGTGGCATAGTAGCATGCTGCTGCAATAGTATTTTGTTATATAAGAAATAATCTAATTCAATGTAATAATGTGTAAAAGAAAATTACTCTAAATAAGTACATATATATCATGTTGTATTTAATATGAAGATGACTGTGATAAGAAAGATGTCATTGTATTTCTATTATTTTACATCAGTGACCATTCACTAATTTGTGGAAAAATCTCTATTATACAACAGATATACAGATACAACTAATAAAAAATCTAGGAATAACAATTTGAAGCACACTTCCCTCCCTAATTTATGCCGAAGTGGTATGCAACGAACAGGGTTGGTCCTGAGATTCAAAGGGCCTTGTTCAGAACTGAATATGAGACCCTATTTTATGTAGAAAAAAATCAATGACATATATTAATGGTGCTAAGTTTAATTTAATTCTTTTTTTAAACTGTAAATTTAATTTTTCTTAAAAAATGACCAATGTGTACAAGTAAGAAATAATAAGAAAATATCGTTTAACTTCCATGTATTGAGAAGAACGACTATAACGTCGAATTATTTGAAAAATACTACTAAAATCTACATAAATTCATTTGAAGAAGAAGCTTGTTAGAAAAAAGAAGAAGGGGCATGTTAATGAAAATGTTCAATATATACGTACTGGCAAGAATTTTTTCTATTCAAATGCATTTTGGTTTGAATCATCTTTTATTTTTCAAAAACTCGTGTTCTTGTTATGATTATGTTCAAAAATATACCAAGTTATTTATTCCATGTTCCAAACTTATATTTATTTTTACAAAGGCTACAGGTTTCTGGCATGTAAAACCATTTTAACAAGACCAATTCAAATAATACACGTCGGAAAAAAAATTAAAACCACATTTATTCCAAATAAAATTGTGTTTTACTTGCTAATTAATTAGAATTCTGTTCAACAATATATCAAATTATTTCTTGAAACATGTTTTTTTTTCTAGTAGTGGCTAGAGGTTTTTGGATATAAAATCTATTTTTTCAAAGATATGTAAGGAATTGAACCTTGTACCTCTCATATGCAAAACAAGCACTTTTCCACTTGAGCTACATTACTAATTTTTTTCATTAAACTATGCATTATAAAATATTATAACAACAAATTTCCAAAATTAAGGGCCCCTCTATATTAGAGGGCCCTGCTCAGTCGCTCCAGATGAACGTGCTCAGGGCCGGCCCTGGCAATGGATGTCCCTTTTTGTTTCCATGGTGAACAACTTAGAAAATCTGAGATATTGGTCTTTAAGTAAGGTCTTAGTCTAGACATTATTTTCTAGACAAGCCTGTTTTATTATGAATTTAGGATGTGCAAATGTGAAAAATATGCAAAATATAGTTGCACATTTAGCCACATGTCATTGTGTGGACACATCGTACCCCTTTTTTGGCACATTATTGGTGCATGTTTTTCCTGTCCATTTACACAACAAAAAGAGCTATCCAAATTGGTTAATATTTCATTATCGTCTATTATTTTTGTCCCACATTGGATATGAGACGAGAGTTTTATTGGGTTTATAGATGAATGCTTGAGTCTCAAGTGTACAATCGGGTTAACCTTTTTGACAAGTGGGCAAAAGATAATGCACGAGGCCAATGCTTGGGTCTTACCTGGCAGCCGCGAGATAAATTAAAGTTTCCATTTGCAGGTCTACGGTAGGATATTTGCTGAAATGATGTATCTAGAGTTCCAAGTTTTTCAACATTTTTCATTTTGTAGAATGTAATCTCAATCTTTTTTCTCTGTAGATAAAGATTTGTATTTATGTTTGTGCAGGATCTTACCAAAGAACTTCTAGATACCTTCACTGCAAGGAAAACGGGGAAGGTTTTTCACCAAGAGTGGTTCATATTGTTAGTGTAACTCTGAAATGTAGATGTACTTTGCTCATTTCATCACTGGATATGTTGATATAGGCAATAAGGATCAGTATCCCACATGTTATGGACTACAGGATGACATGATACGAGAAATAGGTCCGGATGCGATCATGGACTAGGAGGAGATCCTTGAAGGGATCTAGACTTGTGTTTTATTATTAGCTTAGTTTCCATTAGTCATTTGACCTTATTGTCTCTGAAAAACTATTTATGACATGTAATAGTAATTGTAGATTTGGATTGTGGACTGACATTATGGTGATTGTTCTTAGGTTATATCTTCCTGCTCTCATCTTTCTGTAGTAATTAGTAATTGAGTAGATTTCATAATATTGATGCAATTGCATTTCTAAGATTATGTACTATGAGGTTTAGACATCGTACTATTGCCGTTATTGCGATATAGGCTGGACGTATTCACGTACCCGCCTCCGAATATTTAGGAGCGAGACATGAAAAATATTGTTTGTGCCTTCGTCAAAATGAATGGCATCATTAGGAACTCGTAATACCTATATTGAGTCCTATAGACAATCTCCGGTATGTATTCCTTCCATACCTTCACTTGATGATAACCCTATCTTAGATCAATCTTCTAGAATACTCAAGCTCTACTCAGTTGATCAAACATACCATCAAACCTCGACATGGGTACTTGTTCTTAATTATTAGAGGATTCAATATCCTATATTCAATGCACATCCTTACGGACTCGTCCTGCTCTATCACAAACAATATTGGTGCTCCCTATGAAGTACTTGGTCGAATGAACACTTTACTTTTCCAAGTCCACTAATTTCTCCTTCACTTATTTCATCTCCTTCTTTTTATGTGTTCAAAATGTAACATGTTCAAAATGCAACTCTACATGCCGTGTGGAAAACTTTTTTGTTGTAGTCTTTTAACCACTTTTTTATTATTTGTAGGCTGGGAAGGCTGTGGACAACCTTTTTGTTGTAGTCATGTTTTGACCACTTTTTTATTATTTGTAGGCTGGGAAGGCAACTTTCGAGAAAGCTGAGAAAAATAAGGAAGCAGAGGTATTTTTCTTTTCTTGTTACATTCTTTTTCTTTGTTTTGTTGGTGATCATGTAACCTTTATGCTGAACTTAAGTGTTTTGTAGGAGTGCAATCAGTAGATTATCAATCCAAGAGCATGACTTCTAAATACAAAACTTGTGTCAACCATTTTTTTGAATCTTAGTTAATTATTTTTTAATTGCCTTTTCTTGTTATCTTAGTTATATCTTGCTCCGTCTTCAGTTATCTTTCCATCTCACCATCTTATTAGTATAGTAATGTCTTTATGAATGAGCTAAAATAGCAAAGTTGTTTTATAAGTTATAATATGATATTAGTGTTGAAATGTGGATTTGAATACGGATCGAGGTTAGACAGTACTACCGCATGATACTGTTATTCTCAAAACAGATCGTTAGATGGAAATCTCGATCTCTTACTTTTAGAGAGACAAAAAATTCGTTATCCTAAGAGAGAGATTAAAACTCGTTCTCAACCGAAGTTGATGCAACGAAGATGAATATTCATTCTCAACCAAAGTTAAAGTTGATACAACGAAGATAAAAATTCATTCTCAACCGGAGTTGATGCAACGACTTTGCTGGGGTGATAAAAATCACCGTTGCTCAAAGCAAGATTCGCCCTATTGCAATCTGCTCCTAGGAACCAGCAAGTTCAAAAGAACTTCTGGAACGCTCGTCGTTACCTTCTTTCACGAACTCGAAGAACTCCAATGACAGCGGCGGCACAACTCTCTTCGTCTCTTTATTTTAGCGCAAGTGCTTAATGAAGGCACGAAGAGAGTATTTATAGAGACGGGCCGAAACCCTAATCCTAATCCTGGCCGTGACTGATTGCGAAAAGATAGGAACGAATAATGGAAAGATTTGAATGAATTAAATTCAAATTCCACAAAAAATGGATCTGTTCAATTAACTCAATCTTTTCATAATCGCTAAAATCTTCTAATCAGCTACATCATTAGCTGCATGCGCCCTTAGCCCACTTAGCCCTTCAGCCCGTGTGCAACCGCTCAGTAGCATAGCAATACGGCAGCACCACAAGTGTGCAGGCACGCAGTGCAGCACAGCAAGCGCGCAGGCACACAGCGCAGCACCACACGCGTGCAGTGCAGCAGCACAAGCATGCAGGCGCGCAGCGCAGCACTGCAAGCGCGCAGCTATGCCGCAGCCCTGCGGCTCCTACGCAGCTCTTGTGCATGCACCTGCGCGGCCTCAACGAAGCTCCTGTGCGTGCACCTGCACGGCCCCTACACATACGGCTCACGCAGAAGACGAGCGCTCGCGCGCTCGAGCGCATCAACTGCGCACAAGGCACCATGCGTCGATGCTGACGTTCTAAATGCAAAGTACGCCAACAAAGTACCACTTTGCGCCCTTGAGCCTGAGCCCGAGTCCGAGTCCGAGTCTCTAGGCCCATTGGGACTTAGCTCCATAGAAAAATTATTCCATTAGCATGACAAAAAGCATTAATATTTCTTTGTTGGTTTAGCCTTCTTTCCACTTGAAAAATGCCCCCACATGGCACTATCTTTCTAGTTTCTAAAGCAAAACACCAACAACAAAAAGCAAAAACAGCAACACCCCCTCGTTACTGTACGTGTGACTCTCATCGCATACAGCTCGCACAAAGACTCCGTCATCCATCCCGAGCCTTTCTATTCCACCTCTCCTCTCTAATCCTCGATCAAACATGCGTTCCCCAGCTTCAAAACAGCTGCACTAATAGCAACTCTTAATTGCTTGCTCTTTCTTTCAGAACCGTGCGCACTCAAGATGGTGATTCTTTGCTTGTTGCTTCAAAACTACAGGGCCAAGGCTTCGAGGTAACTAAAAAATGAAAGGCCTTAAAGAGCCTCCGGGTTCGGTGATGAAGGAGGGCCCCAGAAGCATAGAATCACGAACAAGGTACGAGTAGAGTAAGAAGGAAGCTGTAAGGGAGTGAAGAGCTGAGAGCCAAACGTGCTCCCCCTACCACTAGATGGAGCGTACTGTCCTACCCGAACAGGAGTCGAGCGACGGAGCGAAGCGACAAAGCAACTGCTGCTAATAAAATGTAGCTCCTATTGCGAGCCCCACCCCGGCGATTGAGGGGGATGCTAATGTCGCGAGTCCGATGAGCGGCTAAAAAGAAAAGGAAAGGGGTCCAGGGGGAACCATTCCCCCCATACAGTGTCATAAGATATCTGCCATAAGACCCTTAGGGTTTTGGCAGAAAGAGTGTAGCGAGTCCGACGAGCGGCCAGCATATGGAACAGCCAGAAGAAGGAACTGTCAAAATCAATCAAATTCTGCCCAACCCGGGCCTGCCTGAAGAAAGGTCTTTCTGTCCACCAAGTGCAGGAGCATCGAGGGGAGCACCATTAGCAAAAATGGCACCGGTGGCAGTGATAGCGGCATAGGCAGTAGCGCTAACTGACTGATCATGTTGTTTACCTCGACCTTGTTGATGAACCAGTCCAGATCGAATGGTTGGTGGGAGTGCACAAACCCCATGTATCGTTAGTAGTCAGTCTTTTGCCGCTCCAAATCTTATGCTATATGGAACAATTAAAATAAAAGCTAAGAAGGCGTAGGTGGGAGCTAGAGAGGAAGAAGTCAAGGTACTACCAGAAGCAGAAGCCGAAGAGAAAGCAGCAAAGCCATAAAGAGCCAAGCTAGCCCACAACACTACTACTACCAAAGCCAGCCATCAGTAACATCTCTTTCCGTCTTAGCTTATCCACCACTACCTTCATCACAGCACCAACAAAAGAGACGGTAGCTTCATAGGTAGCTTTGCTGCATGCATACCAGTCTATCTACGGAAAGATGAGGGAATCAAGCTATCGAGAGATAGTTGCTTGCCAACCCGGAGTGGAGGGAAAGAGTAGCTTCCCTCGATTCATATACAAGGTCACCAGACTCAAATTCCAATAAGGGTAGTCTTGTAGGAAGGATAGACTTACTGCTTGCTCTGAATGATCTGGACTAACGTCATCTGATCAAACTCATCCGGATTGTTCCAAATCATTCAAAAGTTAGATTTGGCAAACGATGTGTTCTATTTGTACGAATCGCAAACATATCATGCAAGACCGGATGTAGAGCCTTAACTGGCAGACTGGACAGGTTGTAGGTGTCATGACCCGCACCCTAGAGTAAGGGCACGAGACGTGGGTACGTCCAGCCTACGCCACAATGTCGGCAGTAGAACGCTGTCCTAGGTCAAACATCTAACAATATAAAGGTACCTGTATAGTATATACACTCCGAATGGAGGTGACATAGCAAATACAGTCTCAATCACATCTAAGGTAGAGCATGATAAAAGATAGATAGATAGATAGATAGATAAGAACAGAATGAAATCTACAGAGAATACAATCCAGATAAAGTCTAAGTGTCTAAGATAAATACATATCCAGAATCATCTCAATATCTCAATACAGTAATCTAGAATAGATAAAATGTAAGACAATCATAATCTAAGGGAGTGTCATCCACTGCTAGTGGGTCCTGCTGCTGGTCCAGGTCACAGCAGTCCTCTAGGGTCGCACCGTAATAGGTAGGGCAGAACGCCTCAGCCTCGTCCTCTGTAATATTTTCAACAGGTCCAGTCAGGACAGGAGCGAGTACAATACATCTCAACAAATCATAACGGGTTAGGAAATATAAACATGCTAGAGAGTAAGATACAGAAAACTGAAGAACAACATGATATAAAAAGGAAGACTGTAAGTAAATAGATACAATATATATGAGAAATAACAGTGCTAGTGATTCAGAGTACAAGACGGTTATGTAAATGGTACGACGTTGTACACGAGTAATCTAAAGAGGTTGTACATGAGTAATCTACTGGATTGAATACATAACCACTTCTACTCTCCCGCCCCAATCAATACACAAGGATCTAGCCAAGTTATGTTATTGCACACGAAGTATAGTCGTACACGAAGATCATATGAGCACATGAGTATACACGATTTCTCACGATTTGTACACGAAAAGCACGAACACAAGGAGTACACGATGCTCATGATAAAGTACACGAACATGAAATACCCGATGTATCCGCTAAGGGGATAACATCGTACGACAAGATCCATATAGTACTAATTTGTGTTACCAACATGTCAGCATCAAGTAAAGTAATCTAAAGCAGGAAATATACTCCTAAACAGGATATGAAATGAACAGAGAATGTACTCGCCTGGTATCCCAAATAACTGAAGAGAATCTACTGTCCGAGGAGTGGTGTCTGTCTCCTATAGAACAGTACAAGTCACTATAAGTCTAAAATAATATATTAGACTGCTACAATGCATCTATATGATGTTTGGGGTCAATCTAGGCTAAAGTCAACCCTCGGTCAACTCTAGTCAACTATACTAGTCAAACTAGGTCAACTAGGTCAAGCCTAAGCCAAACAAGTCTCACTAAGCCTAACCAACCTATTTTAGCATACAAACACACTATCTAGGCTATACAAGCCAACAACACTCCTACACTGGTATTCAAGCCACACACACAGGCTATGAGCCATAGGCTATAGGCCATAGGCAACAATACATATTCACCCATTACATATATTCTCACACATATCACATAATAAATATATATCTAATTTAATATAATAACACACATTACACATAGGCCACATTATAATATATATCACATATATAGATATATACATATATATATACATATATATATATATATATATATATATATATATATATATATATATATATATATATATATATATATATATATATATATATATATATATATATATATTTTATATATATATATATATATATATATATATTTCACATATATTCTCACACGTATCACATAATAAATATATATCTAATTTAATATAATAACACACATTACACATAGGCCACATTATAATATATATCACATATATAGATATATATATGTATATACAGATATATATATATATATATATATATATATATATATATATATATATATATATATATATATATATATATAGAGTGCATATGAAATGGGAGCTGCTCCGTCGGCCCTAGCTTTCCCCCACCCCCCTTTCTTCCTCCTCGGGTGGTGGCCGGGGCCGGCCCCCCTCCCCTGCGGTCCGGCCGGTTGGCCGTGGAGCCCCCTCCCCCCTTCCGGAGGCCCCCTCCCCCCTCGCCTCCCCGCGTGGTGGCTGCTCCCCACGTGGGGCGCCGTCGTCGGCCCTGCGTGCGGCCGTCCCCCCCGCAGCAGACGTCGTCTCCGACGTTCTCGCCGTCGGCGGCGTCCGCCCAAGCCCCCTGGTTCTTCAGCTCCCTCCATCCTCGGGCCTCCGCCGGGATCCCCCTCCGGCTCGTCGCCCCCGCCTCCCGCGGCCCCACTTGCTGAATCCGCGCCCTGATCCTCGACCCCCTCCGGCCTCCCTCCTCCCCAACTCTCCGCGGTACCCTCGCCGCTGGATCCTCCTCCTCCCTCGCCTTCGGCTCCCCTACCCCTGGCGCTTCCCGGCACCCTTGCGCCTCCCTCGTCTGCAGCTCCCGCTCCCTCAGGGGCTCTCGAGGATGAGTTGCCGTGGACGCTCGTGGCCCTGCGGCGCCCTGCGGAGCGCTCCCCCCTCCCTTCTCGCTCCCTCCCCCGGCACCGGCGCCCTCGCCGGTCTCGCCGACAGTGGCCCCCCACCCTTCTCTCTTTCTAAGTTTTCCCAACCCCCTCCGGCGCTCCCTCCGTCTCCGGTCGGGGGGCTCCATCCCGATCGGCTTGTAGCCGCCGCCTCCGGTTCGTCGCGCCGCCTTGGGCGCAGCTGGCGGCCCCCGCTCGTCGTGCTGCCTGGCCGCAGTCGTCGCCCCGTCCCCCCTTCCCGTCCCTTCTTGGTGGAGGTCACTGGCCGTCTCCTCCCGCGGCCCCACCCTCTCTTCCCCCCTCATCCCCGGCGGTCGCTGGCGTCTCCTAGCCCTCCCCGCCGGGAAGACCTCCCCAGCCGATCGGCCTCCCGCCGGAGCCTAGGCTCCTCCCCTTCCCCCGGGCCGCGCGCCCGCCTCGGGCCGCACGCCTTCCTCGCGCCTCGCGCTCCTCGAGCCGCATGCCTGCTTGGGCAGTGCGCCCAACCCTTTGGACAACGCACCGTTTCCCTCCCTCGGGAACGGTGCTACCGCCTTTTCCGAATTTTGAATTTCGAAATTTTTGAATGCCAGTTGGATTTTCTTCAAAAAAAAAAACGTATGAATTTTATTTTTGGTTTGTGACGCGTCGCGTCTGGATGTATGCTCAGGGTTACTTCCAAATCTTGTAGGAACTCGGGCTATCTCCCGGTTCCAACCTATCTCCTTTTGTTTCAATGAAGGCTCTAGCCATTTGTTTTATAAATATATATATATATATATATATATATATATATATATATATATATATATGCATAGAGTGATAGGGAATAGCATGTGTGTGTGTAAAATATGTTAAACAGTGTGTGTTACCATATGAAAACAGTGTGTATCATGTGTCAATGGGAACTCGGGAATAGGAAGTGTCACATGTGTGTGTGTAGAGTGATATGAACATGTGTGTGATATGGTGACATGAGAGCATGGTGTGTCTACATGTGAGGGTGTGAGTGAACATGTGTGTATGGTAGTGAGTGTATGGTGTGAAGGCAATGTGGCATGGTGTCAAGTGACAGTTAGACTGGGACTAGTTAACAGTGCAAAATCTAGAAAAATCAGTGAACTAAACTCAGGAATTACAATCAGTAAAGAACATGGCAACACAATTTCAGCAATAGGTTTTTTCAGGATTTGAGTTCCACATGACAATTTATATAATTCAACCAATTTCGAATCCCCATTACCTATTCCAACACAACCAATCATTCAAATAATGTAATGAATCAATCTATCAGTGACTAACCACAATGTACATGGATTTAAACATAGTAATTTAACCTCAGTATTCAGTTTAGAATGGAAATTAATGTCAGTTCATATTAAACCAACAGTTAAACTCACATGTCCCAACACAAATTGAAATCCATTCATCAAAAACTCAATTCGAAAACTAAAACCTAACACTAGCCAACAACCTACATTGTAATAGTATGATACACATGTGCAAGGAATTAAACAGGAAAACTAACATTCAAAATCAGTTTAGATAGGAATGAAAGTTCAGAATCTAATTCTCAGGACTGTGTATTCAGTCGACACATTGCATAGCCCAAACCCAATATCGAAAATCCATTACTTGATCACAAAACCTAATCTAACTTGTCAATCCTATCCAGCAGTAGTTGGTACATATGTACATGAGTTAAATATTTAAATAAACATCAAAACTCAGTTTGAAACTGGAAATTAAAGTTCAGAAATTGAGAAAGCAGTAACGCGTATCAGTGAGAATGGAAAACTCCCAAATTTAATTCAAAAACTCATTAATATACAAATTTAAAGGTTGGTAATTCATTAAACACATGTGCACGTGTCTACCACTTATTCGTGTCCAACCAAGTGGACACAGGCGTGTCCAGATACACACAAACACTCACACGCGCACAGGACAATGCGCAGCATCGTACACGCATGCACGCGTGTCCCGCGTGCGACACAGGCCACGTGGTGACACGTGGCCTTGCGTACATGTGCGCCAGGGGTAGGTCTACGCCTAGGACAGCCTACACTGTGTCCACGACACGTGTCGTGTCCGATCTAGCTGCGTATCAGCAACGCTCCTGCGCGCACAACTGCAAGCCGCGCGTCCAGTGCGGGAAGGATTTCTCCTCGCACACGCAACCAAATGCTCCCAAATTTTGGGAGGATGGTGACAGACAATTCTCCATCACCCTCACCAAAATTGGTGTGTCCAAGTGTCCTGGGTCGGGAGTTATTGACCCCGTGATGCAGGACACAGTGTACGTGCGTGCACAGCGTGTCCAACTCGAAAATCCGACACAATAGAACACTAAAATACCAAACACCCTTCACAAAAATTAATATACACACACCTAGATCTAGAATTATATTCAAATATATTTGCAAAAATAGCAAATCGAAATGGTTCGGGCATTTCGTCGAACACCTAGCCTATAGGTTTGATACGTGTCCGATACGGACACGAAACCTAATGCAAATGACCGAAATTTCTACAGTAGCTAGGGGACACCTATACCTAAGCTATCATGCACTAAAATCAGGAATTGAACACAATTTGAGGGTTTTTACCTATGAGTTTCAATCCTCCAAGAAGCCCCAAATGGAAGGATTCTAAATAGCAACTCCCAAGCTCCAAATGACACTAAAACTGAGATGATCTTCCAAAAATAGTAAACAACCAGAAATTAGGTCCTAATGCAAAAGACTAGGATTAAAAAGGAATAAAAATGATTTTATTGGGATTTTTGGAAGGGAAGAAAATACCTTTTCTTCAATTTCTAGGTCAAGCACTAAAAGAGGCAAGAACACCTCAACATGACATTAAATGGGGGGGTTCTCCTGTGGCTGGCCATGGGTTAAATAATTAGGATTAGGGTTTCCTAAATTGGCCCATGGGCTTAAGTCATGTTCATTTAAGTCATGAAGTCATAAGCTATTTCATAAAACCATAAGTCATGACCTAATTACACTAAACTTAATCCTCTCATTCTAAAACTAATCTCTAATGACTAAAAAGGGTTAACTCAGGTTAGACTAGGGTAACCATAGCTAGGGTTAGGTTCTAGGCTAGTCTACTAGTCTCAACAAGTCAAAGTCAAACTAGAATTCACCAATTCAATAAGTTAATTAAAAATTAAAAATTCACCCAAAAGACAAAAATAACCTAAAGCTAGAAATATGGTAGTGACAAATCTACCCCCCTTAAAATAATTTCGTCCTCGAAATTAAAAGGCGAAACTAAACTGATGAGAAGGATAGATAATCATACCTCACGGTGCAAACAGATATGGGTATCGCTCGCGCATCTCATCCTTCCGCTCCCAGGTGGACTCTTCTGGAGAATGATGCCTCCATGCGACGCAAACCAAGGGTATCACTTGGTTTCTCAGCACCTTCTCTCAGCGATCCAGAATCTCCAGTGGCTGCTCTGGATAACTGAGAGTAGGTCCCACCTCAATCTCTGAGTGATCAAGCACATGGCTAGGGTCAGCCACGTACCGTCTCAACTGTGATACATGAAATACGTTGTGGACACCCACTAGTGCAGGTGGCAAGTCTAGCCTATAAGCCACATCATCGACCCTTCCGCTGATCACGAAAGGTCCGATGAAGCGCGGGCTAAGCTTCCCATCTCCACCAAAATGTATAGTACCACGAGTCGGAGATATCCGCAGAAAAACCATGTCTCCAACCTAATCAAAAGCAAGGTCTCAAGTTACTAAATAATCAAACACGATCAAACAACAAAAACAAAATACAATCTACTTCTAATCCTATATCTAAATCTGTACCTCAAACTCCAACGGCCTCCGGTGGCTATCGGCCCAGTACCGATGTCTGTCCTGCTCCACACAAAGTCTGTCCCAGATGAGCTTCATCTTCTCAGCTGCGTCAACAACCATCTCAGGTCCCAATAAAGCTCGCTCTCCAACATCATCCCAAGATAAGGATGTACGACATCTACGCTTGTACAGAGCCTCGAAAGGTGACATCTCAATGCTGGCCTGATAACTATTGTTGTAAGCAAACTCCACCAAGTGTAGATGATCCTCCCAGGAACCTCTAAAATCTAAGACGCATGTCCGCAGCATGTCCTCAAGCGCCTGAATAGTCCTCTCTGACTGTCCGTCCGTCTGGGGGTGGTATGCAGTGTTAAACTTGAGCTGAGTGCCCAAACTAGTCTGCAGACTCCTCCAAAAATGGAAAGTAAAGCGGCTATCCCGATCTGAGATAATGCTGACGGGAACTCCGTGAATCCTGACTATCTGTCGTATGTACATTTTTGTAAGCCTCTCTGTAGACGTACCCACCTTGAATGGCAAAGAATAGGCCGATTTGGTCAACCTGTCAACGATGACCCAAATTGCGTCTTTCCTTCCTGGTGTACGCGGCAACCCAAATACGAAATCCATGGTGATATGCTCCCACTTCCACTCTGGAATGGGTAATGGCTGCAATAATCCTCCGGGCCTCTGCCTCTCTGCCTTGACCTGCTGACAGACCAAGCATCTAGCTACGAAATGAGCTACCTCCTACTTCATTCTGTACCACCAGACATGCTCTTTCAGATCCTTATACATCTTGTTGGCACTAGGATTTATAGAATACTAAGATCTGTGAGCCTCCTGCATGATCTGCTCCCTGAGCTCCCTATTGGGCATACATAACCTGGAACCGTGCCTCAAAGCACCATCCTCTATAAGAGAAAACTCTCCATCTACCAGCCCTGCACGAACCTGCTCTCGGATACACCGTAGAGCCATATCCTCGAACTGCGTCGACTTGATCCTCTCCATCAAGCTCGACTGAATCTGAAGGCCCCACATCTGCATCTGCACTCCGGGCACAATCACCTCAATCCCTAGGCTCTCCAAGTCTGCAAGTAAGTGCCGATCCATAGTCAAACACATGGCTGTCGGATACCTACTCAAGTCATCGGCAACCACGTTGGCCTTCCCTGGGTGATACTGTAGTGAGATGTCAAAGTCCTTCATCAGCTCTAGCTACCTGCGCTGTCTCATGTTGAGCTCTTTCTGTGTAAACACATACTTCAAGCTCTTGTGATCTGTGAAAATATCTACCCTCTCTCCATACAAGTAGTGCTTCTACAACTTCAGAGCAAAAATTACTGCTGCCAACTCCAGGTCATGGGTAGGATAGTTTTTTTTATGGGGACATAACTGCCTGGAAGCATAGACAATCACCTTCCTATGCTACTGCAAGACACAACCCAACCCCTTCCATGAAGCGTCACTATAGATAGTGTATCTTCCAAAACCGGAAGGCAATGTCAGAATCGGAGCTGTCGTAAGCCGCTTCTTCAACTTTCAAAAGCTGCCTGACACTCCTCTGACCAAACATACTTAGCATCCTTCCAGGTCAACCGAGTCAACGGCTCTACAATCTGGAAGAAATCCTGCACAAACCTCCTGTAATATCCTGCCAGCCCCAAGAAGCTCCTGATCTCTGCCACTGAAGTCGGCGCTGCCCAAGCCTCAACTGTTGTGATCTTCTTCCAATCCACTGAGATACCATCTCCAGTCACCACATGACCCAAGAAGTCCACTCTATCCAGGAAGAACTCGCACTTCGAGAGCTTGCCATACAGACTCTCCCTCCTGAGTGTCTCCAGAACCACTCTCAAGTGCTCATCGTGCTCCTCCTCAGTCTTCGAATATACCAGGATATCATCAATGAACACCACCACGAACTTGTCCAAGTACTGGTGGAACACCTTGTTCATCAAGTTCATAAGCACTGCTAGTGCATTGGTCAGCCCAAACGGTATAGTCAACAATTCAAACTGTCCGTACCGTGTCCTGAAAGCGGTCTTCGGAATATCCTTCCACTTCACCTTCACCTGGTGATAACCTGACCTCAAATCAATCTTGAAGAACACCCGAGCTCCGCTCAACTGATCAAAGAGATCATCGATCCGCAGCAGTGGGTATCTGTTCTTGATCGTCAGGTTGTTGAGTGTCCTGTAGTCGATACACATCCGTACCAACCCATCCTTCTTGGGTACAAAGAGTACCGGTGCACCCCAAGGTGAAGAACTCGATCGGATGAAGTCCTTGTCCTGCAGCTCATCCACCTGCTTCTTCAGCTCCACCAACTCACTGTTGTTCACTCGATAGACATACTGAGAAATCGGTTCCACGTCGGAAACCAAGTCTATCGAGAACTCTATATCCCTGTCTAGTGGAAGCCCTGGCAACTCCTCTAGAAAAACGTCCATAAACTGCAATCAAAGGATGTGGAGCCACCTGCTCCTCAACTGAAGCTCCGTAGAAGACTCCTCTGTCCTGCTCCACCTACCGCCGGGTGTACTCGAACTCTGGCTCTCCTAGCGCTCCAAACAAAACTCTACCCCCTCGGCAATCAATGCGGGCGTGATGTTTACTCAACCAGTCCATACCTAATACGATATCGTAGTTCGGTAGTGGCATGACGAGCAGACTCACCCCCAAATCTCGGCCTCCCAAAATAATGCTTCGCCCTCTGCAAACATCACTCACGAGGATGATACCACCTCCGATCATGATCTTGCAGGTCCTAGGCAATGTTTCAGATACAAGACTGTGTCTAATAGCATATGATACTGACACAAAACTGTGGGAAGCCCCGGAATCAAAAAGAGCAAAAGCTGGAATGGAGTCGAAAAGAACCAAACCTGCTATCAACTCTCCAACGACCTCTGCATCCTCGGCCGCCATGGCGAAAGCTCGCCCCTGCTGTCCTCCTTCCCGTGCTTGCTGCTGGTGCTGGAGAAACCTCTGCTGCTGAGTTTGCAGTGGCCCCTTCAGCTGGCCTGCTGGAGCCTTGGCTGCTCCACCTCCTCATGGTACTGGATGCATCGATGCTACTGGACAGTCTCACATCTGATGGTCCGCTGATCCACACATCAAGCATCTAACAAGCCTCTTCCTGTACTCCTCCCACTTGTGCCCAAGCTTCTTACAGAAGGTACAACTGATAGCCTGCTGCCTCGGTGCCTGCTGCTGCTCCCTCGGCTGCTGATGCAGCACCTGCTGAAAAGGTGCCCGACCCTGCTGCTGATGCTGATAAACTGGCCACTGCAGCTGCTAATGCTGGAAATGAGGCCTCTTGGCCTGGCCTCCGCTGCTGCTACCACCCTAGAAGTCTCGACCCCTCTTCAGCTTCAACCCAGGTCGTCCTCCGCTGCCATAACCCCAGAAAAGATCTTCGCAAAAGTAGCATTTCGGTCGCTCTTAGTCAGCAACCGAACCTCCTAATCAAATCTCGGCGGAACTTCCTCGCCTTCATCTTCTCAGTCAAGTCATCTATGAATCGGGCCAATCGACAAAACTCCCGGGCGTACTCAGCTACTGTCTGGTTCCCCTAAACCAGACCCTTAAACTGTGCCTCTATGCCTCCCAAGTCCACATCTGGGAAGAACAGCTCCTTGAACAGCTCCTTGAACTGCACCCAAGTCTGGCCCTCAACTCCCACCCTGGGATCTGTCTGGTACCAAGCACGGGCTAAGTCCTGCATCTGACTGCCCGCCGCCTCTATCTGGAGTTGAACTGGTATCTCCGCCAGTCTGATTATCTCATCGATATGCCCGATCCAATCGTCCATATAATGGATGCCCTCAGTGCCCAGGAACTCTCTAGGATGCATCTTCTGAAAGTCCTGTATATCCTTCTCCCTCCGACGGGGCTGCTGTTGTGCCCCTTGAGCAGTCACCATCTCTACCGTAGTGTGAACCAGCTGGTGCGCCTCGTCAATCCCCTGACAGAAATCGACAGTCTGCCGCTGCTGCTGCTGGTGGGACTCCAGAATCCTCTCCACGAAGGAGAAGAGATGTGCAACATCTACCATTCCCGCAGGTAGAGGCTGCTGCGGTGGAAGGATCTCAAGAAGTACCGGGCTCTACCTCCTGGCTGGTGGAGGTGCTCCTCCAAAAGCTGTAAAAACATCGACTCCTGAGGCTGTACTGGCCCTGCGGTACCGGGAGTTGGCTGCTGCTGCTAAGGACGACAGGTGGCAGACCTCTCCTCAGCGTCCTCCGGTCTGGGGCGATGCGATCTCGTCTCAACCATCCTGGAGACACAGATCAAACAAGAAACAATTACTGAGAATGAGTCAAAATATCAAAGGAGGACAGTTAAAATTCAAAGGAAGACAATAAGCAGCAAAATGAATATATACGAAATCTGATAAGGAGTTTTTCCTAGTGTGATTGAGTACTTTCAAAACATACTAATTCCTACTGCAGGCTGCAGTGATATTCTAGTTCGAATACCACTACATTTCTAAACTAGACCTGCATGGGCCACCACTAAAAACGTGTCATGACCCGCACTCTAGAGTAAGGGCACGAGACGTGGGTACGTCCAGCCTACGTCGCAGTGTTGGCAGTAGAATGCTGTCCTAGGTCAAACATCTAACAATATAAAGGTACCTGTACAGTATATACACTCCGAATGGAGGTGACATAGCAAATACAGTCTCAATCACATCTAAGGTAGAGCATGATAAAAGATAGATAGATAGATAGATAAGAACAGAATGAAATCCACAGAGAATACAATCCAGATAAAGTCTAAGTGTCTAAGATAAATACATATCCAGAATCATCTCAATATCTTAATACAGTAATCCAGAATAGATAAAATGTAAGACAATCCTAATCTAAGGGAGTGTCATCCACTGCTAGTGGGTCCTGCTGCTGGTCTAGGTCACAGCAGTCCTCTAGGGTCGCACCGTAATAGGTAGGGCAGAACGCCTCAGCCTCGTCCTATGTAATATTTTCAACAGGTCCAGTCAGGACAGGAGCGAGTACAGTACATCTCAACAAATTATAACGGGTTAGGAAATATAAACATGCTAGAGAGTAAGAACAGGAAACTGAAGAACAACATGATGTAAAAAGGAAGACTGTAAGTAAATAGATACAATATATATGAGAAATAACAGTGCTAGTGATTCAGAGTACAAGACGGTTATGTAAACGGCACGATGTTGTACACGAGTAATCTAAAGAGGTTGCACATGAGTAATCTACTGGATTGAATACATAACCACTTCTACTCCCCCGCCCCAATCAATACACAAGGATCTAGCCAAGTTATGTTATTGCACACGAAGTATAGTCGTACACGAAGATCATGTGAGCACATGAGTATACACGATTTCTCACGATTTGTACACGAAAAGCACGAATACAAGGAGTACACGATGCTCATGATAAAGTACACGAACATGAAATATCCGATGTATCCGCTAAAGGGATGACATCGTACGACAAGATCCATATAGTACTAATTCGTGTTACCAACGTGTCAGCATCAAGTAAAGTAATCTAAAGCAGGAAATATACTCCTAAACAGGATATGAAATGAACAGAGAATGTACTCGCCTGGTATCCCAAATAACTGAAAAGAATCTACTGTCCGAGGAGTGGTGTCCGTCTCCTATAGAACAGTACAAGTCACTATAAGTCTAAAATAATATATTAGACTGCTACAATGCATCTACATGATGTTTTGGGTCAATCTAGGCTAAAGTCAACCCTCGGTCAACTCTAGTCAACTATACTAGTCAAACTAGGTCAACTTGGTCAAGCCTAAGCCAAACAAGTCTCACTAAGCCTAACCAGCCTATTCTAGCATACAAACACACTATCTAGGCTATATAAGCCAACAACACTCCTACAATGGCATTCAAGCCACACACACAGGCTATGAGCCATAGGCTATAGGCCATAGGCAACAACACATATTCACCTATTACATATATTCTCACACATATCACATAATAAATATATATCTAATTTAATATAATAACACACATTACACATAGGCCACATTATAATATATATCACATATATAGATATATATGTATATACATATATATATAAATATATGCATAGAGCGATAGGGAATAACATGTGTGTTTGTGTAAAATCTGTTAAACATTGTGTGTTACCATATGAAAACAGTGTGTATCATGTGTCAATGGGAACTCGGGAATAGAAAGTGTCACATGTGTGTGTGTAGAGTGATATGAACATGTGTGTGATATGGTGACATGAGAGCATGGTGTGTCTACATGTGAGGGTGTGAGTGAACATGAGTGTATGGCAGTGGGTGTATGGTGTGAAGGCAATGTGGCATGGTGTCAAGCGACAGTTAGACTGGGACTAGTTAACAATCCAAAATCTGGGAAAATCAGTGAACTAAACTCAGGAATTGCAATCAGTAAAGAACATGGCAAAGCAATTTCAGTAATAGGTTTTTTCAGGATTTGAGTTCCACATGACAGTTTATATAATTCAACCAATTTCGAATCCCTATTACCTATCCTAACACAACCAATCATTCAAATAATGTAATTACATAGGAATCAATCTATCAGTGACTAACCACAATGTACATGGATTTAAACATAGTAATTTAACCTCAGTATTCAGTTTAGAATGGAAATTAATGTCAGTTCATATTAAACCAACAGTTAAACTCACATGTCCCAACATAAATTGAAATCCATTCATCAAAAACACAATTCGAAAACTAAAACCATACACTAGCCAACAACCTACATTGTAATAGTATGATACACATGTGCAAGGAATTAAACAGGCAAAACTAACATTCAAAATCAGTTTAGATAGGAATGAAAGTTCAGAATCTAATTCTCAGGACTGTGTATTCAGTCGACACATTGCATAGCCCAAACCCAATATCGAAAATCCATTACTTGATCACAAAACCTAATCTAACTTGTCAATCCTATCCAGAATTAGTTGGTACATATGTACATGAGTTAAATATGTAAATAAACATCAAAACTCAGTTTGAAACTGGAAATTAAAGTTCAAAAATTGAGAAAGCAGTAACGCGTATCAGTGAGAATGGAAAACTCCTAAATTCAATTCAAAACTCATTAATATACAAATTTAAAGGTTGGTAATTCATTAAACACATGTGCACGTGTCTACCACTTGTTCGTGTCCAACCAAGTAGACACAGGTGTGTCCAGATACACACAAACACTCACACGCACACAGGACAGTGCGCAACATCGTGCATGCATGCACGCGTGTCCTGCGTGCGACACAGGCCACATGGTGACACGTGGCCTTGCGTACATGTGCGCCAGGGGTAGGTCTACCCCTAGGACAGCTTGCACTATGGCCACGACATGTGTCATGTCCGATCTAGCTGCGTATCAGCAGCGCTCCTGCGCGCGCAACGGCAGGCCGCGCGACCAGTGCGGGAAGGATTTCTCCTCGCACACGTAACCAAATGCTCCCAAATTTTAGAAGGATGGTGACAGACAATGCCTCATCACCCTCACCAAAATTGTTCTATCAACGTGTCCTATGTCGGAAGTTATTGACCCCGTGATGCAGGACACAGTGTACGTGCGTGCACAGCGTGTCCAACTAGAAAATCTGACACAATAGGACACTAAAATATCAAACACCCTTGAGATCTAGGATTCTTTTTAAATAGATTTGCAAAAATAGCAAATCGAAATGGTTCGGGCATTTCGTCGAACACCTAGCCTATAGGTTTGATACTTGTCCAATACGGACACGAAACCTAATGTAAATGACACAAAATTTCTATAGTAGATAGGGGACACCTATAGCTAAGCTATCATGCACTAAAATCAGGAATAAAACACAATTTGAGGGTTTTTACCTATGAGTGTCAATCCTCCAAGAAGCCCCGAATGGAAGGATTCTAAATAGCAACTCCCAAGCTCCAAATGACACTAAAACTGAGATGATCCTCAAAAAATAGTAAACAACCAGAAATTAGGTCCTAATGCAAAAGAGTAGGATTAAAAAGGAATAAAAATGAATTTATTGGAATTTTTGGAAGGGAAGAAAATACCTTTTCTTCAATTTCTAGGTCAAGCACTAAAAGAGGCAAGAACACCTCAACATGACATTAAATAGGGGGGTTGTCCTATGGCTGGCTATGGGTTGAATAATTAGGGTTAGGGTTTCCTAAATTGTGCCATGGGCTTAATTCATGATCATTTAAGTCATGAAGTCATAAGCCATTTCAGAAAACCATAAGTCATGACTTAATTACACTAAACTTAATCCTCTTATTCTAAAACTAATCTCTAATGACTAAAATGGGTTAACTCAAGTTAGACTAGGTTACCATAGCTAGGGTTAGGTTTTAGGCTAGTCTACTAGTCTCAACAAGTCAAAGTTAAACTAGAATTCACCAATTCAATAAGTTAATTAAAAATTCAAAATTCACCCAAAAGACAAAAATATTCTCAAGCTAGAAATGTGGTAGTGACTGTAGGTTCCAGATCCTAAAAGTCGAGTCTCGATCAGCCTAGTGCACCAACCACATGGTACGATAGGCATGCATTAGGATAGATGTCGCTATGACTTGAATCTTCCCGCATGGGTTAAATGACAGCATGATACAAGAATGGACTAAGCCTTGAATTATGTACCATAACTATAATTCTTTTCACTCACATAATGACATCAATTGTGCTTATGGCTGCACATTAAAGGCCTTGTGCCAGCTTGGTTTTGGTGTATGTATCGTGGATGTCTACAAGATTTTCCTCAAGAGACGACCTATATTTTTATCCATACCCTTTAGGTGAGTCCTTTTAAAGAGACTTTGGTATAAAACATTTTGCTTTCTTGTGGTGCTATACCGCTATAACATGGCTCGAAGCCAAGACCTTGTCTCATGTGGTGTCATACCACCTGTAGCATGAGTCCCAGCCTCTTGGTAGTGCCAAATTATCCAGCATGAAGCCTTTTTCTTTCTTCAGTGTTACACCGCCGTGATATGGCTTGCAAAGCCGAGGCACTACCTCATGTGCTGTCACCCACTATAACATGAGGTCCAGCCTCTTTATAGTGTTGCCTACCTCTCTTCATCGTACATCATTAGGCCCTCTTGCCTATGTGCAGTGCTATGCCGTTGTGACTTGGCCCAAAGCCGAGGCTTTATACTTACTAGATACCTCATGTGGTGTCACCCTACTGTAGCATGGAGTACTACGCTCCATTGTAGTTCTATGCTACCCGTGCTTCCTATAAAGCATGCCAGACATCCCAGATGTTCGAGAACTCATTAAGACTTCCAAGCCTTCCTCTTACAGGACTTTGTTCTTTGTAAAGGACTTTGTTCGAGAACTCATTAAGGCTGGCGCTCCCTTCAGAGAGCAATTCTTCGAAGGCTTGTTGGTCGAAGCGGACCACAAGCATCTTCTGTGTAGAGTCGAGCTTGGACGCGTCAGATTGTATCACCAACTTCTCATCGGAAGAGAAGGATATCTCCAGCAGAGTCGCCATCATGTTTGCCATAAAAATCAACAACAGGTATTACTAAACACTGGAATTGATTGTAAACTCGCTTGTACAAAGAAGGACCTAGAAAGAAAGCCTAGAAAACAATCTAAGTACAATTGTTTAGTTTTGATTCTGGGGGTGACGGTGGAGGCTCGGGAAAGTGCTATCAACTCTGCCTTACTCCGTGGACTATCTGATGCAGTCTCTAGCTCGCGAAGATATTGATTTTTTCTTGAAGGTTGCCAGCCTTTTGCAGCGGTGTGGCACCCTGCTATTTATAATAGGATGGATTTTGAGCCGCATAGACGGCTTGTGGCCACGTGGCTGATTAGCACGCGAAGACCCGCTCTTGGGCTGGCATCTGTCGATTTGTTGGGATTTTGTTTCAGCAAATCTGGGTAGTTAAGGAATTGGTCAGATTGCCGCGTGTCCCATTACGTATAACATTCTCAGTCTTTGATCATGCGGGGTCGCATGAGACTCATGTATGCGGCCTAGATCACAATTACTCCCGGCTGCTTGAAGTTCTAAAAGGGGCCACATAATCTGGGCCGCATAAGTATCATGCGGCCTAGATGACACTCTTCTGGCCGCATAAAGGCGTACGAATCCTGCTTTTGGGTGACGTCCCACGTCTTATCTTTCTTGTCGAAGTGTCAGAACTGCCATATTTTGTGAGGACTTGTCAGCTTTATCAGTCCAACTGCTCCTTTTGGCCGCATGTCTTTCTTTTACAGCTGTTCATCAACGGGCTGCATATGTCATGCGGCTTTCCTTCATGCGGACCTGTTTGGCCCGAAGTATCTATGCGGCAATTCGTAATCCGCATAAACTCCATATTTTTTATGTTTCTACAGTGATCTCTCAACACATGCAAAGTTTTAGATAGAGATACCATCCATTTGATTTTTTTAATGTGGGACTATCTTTCTAGTTTTTAAAGCAAAATACCAACAACAACAAGCAAAAACACCAACAGATACCATGACGTAGGATGGACATACTCACCATTAATACCCAACTATTTTGGGAGCGAGTCGTGCCATAGATACATCGAGCGTTTGATTCTTGTTATCGTGCTTTTAATTGCTCATCTTTTATTAATTGCATTCAAACTAGTCCTAGAATTTCTATTCACCTCCCTCCAAAATTGTCTTCAGGATAGTTAGAATCCAATGAGGTCCGCAGAACTTCTTGGCGGTGTGTGTAAGGGTGGTGGTTGGGTCCGTGTGTGTGATACATGGTTTTGTAGGGCTAATTTAAATCTTGTTAAATTTTATCACATTTGCTCAAACGTTCATTTTCGAAACATCCATGAAATGAATGACGCATTTGAAAAATACGTCTATCTTTTATCCAAAAAGAAAAGTCAAACTATCTTGAATGGAATGTATTTGGCTCATGAGGTATGATACAGTGAGACCCGAAACATCTTTGGTCCATCAGATATGATATTAGACTTTACCCATATGACGTAAAAGATTTAATATCCACACCACCCAATCAACATTTTCAAAAGTGTGTGTAGTTGTGGGAGAGAGGCAACAATAGCCGAATTATTTCGAAGTTTCAAAGTGTATTGTGTACATGACAATACACTGTGTATTCAAAGAAATTATAAATTACTAGCACGTTCACGTTCATTACACATTATTTTTGCTCCTCTGATATTTTTGAAAAATTATTTAAATTAGGATTTTTTATAAATATGATTTGAATATATTTTAATTAAGATTTGTTATAGATACTAGTCACGTGCACGTGCATTGCATGTAAAAGAAAAATTTCCTCTTATATTGTAAAAAACTGGTTTATATTAGGAATTGTTATAGATATTATTTGAATACATTTTAACTAGGATTTGTTATATATATGTTTATATTTTAATTTAATTTAATTTTTTATAGATATGTCTATATTTATTAGGATTTTTTGTAGATATATGTGCAGGAGGTTAGATAATATAAGATAATTAAGCTATAAGTTAGAATTTTTTTTTCTGCTTTTACGACTCATTCTAAGTCGTTTCAAGCCTCATAATAGTAGAGATATTTATATTTTAATTAGGATTTGTTATTCATATATTTATATTTTAATTAGGTTATAGATATAAGTGCAAGTAGTTATAATATCATGTAGTTAAGCTATTGCTTGTGATTTATTTATTTTTCTTAATATTTATTACTTGAGTGTATACATACAACTTAGACGGCTTATTTTGAGCCGTTTTCAAGCCTATAATAGTAGAGATAAACGGCTTAAGTCCCTTTATAATAGTAGAGAGAATATATATTTTATTGACATTTTCAAAAGTTAGGGGCCTGGTTAAACTCCTGTGTTTTTGGTTCCATCCTAGGGCAATAGTGCCAAATGAAATCTCATACGAGTAATATATTTTTCTAATCTTTCTCATTTTTGTAAAATCAGTCTTTTCGTCCTAACACCTATGAGCATCAATCACCATTTTGCGAATTATGCAATACGGATACTGAAATTAGTTAAAAAGAAAACTATATATTAATTTTCTTTCTCCATTTGATGTTGGATTCTACTTCCAAGCATAGAACAACAATAATTCTTGTTATAAATTGTTGTTACCATTGTATTTCAAGCATAGTTTGCAGTATGATACCGATCTGATATGGCCGATATCGATATAATTTTTTTGTACCCAGATCCGATACCTACAATACCGACATTGGGGGTTTCTTTTCTAATCAACTCGGTAGAGAAAATTAAATGGAAAAAAAGTCAAGATGGGGTAAAAACGTAGTAAGGTTGTAAAAGCATTTACATGCATAAATGAAAAAAAATTATTTAACATAGGTAAATCATTCGGTAAGGTGACTATTATTTCATTCAATTTCAAAAATATTAACAAAAAAAAACACATAAAATATTTGAAATTATGTCTAAATGTATAAAAAAAATTTCTAATTTTTAGTAATTTATTAACACTTTTAGTTTTCCGATACCAAAAAAAATCGATAGCCACATCTAAAACTATTGATACTGTCGATACTACCGATACCGCCAATCCGGATACTCATAGTAAGGGTCCGATATCAATTCCGATACCGGTACCAATACTGTGAACCTTGATTTCAAAGTGCAGGATTGTAATATCCAGGAGACTGGGCAAGGTGCGCCACGAAGCTTCTGCATCTAAAAATAGGGCGCCTTCTCGCCTTGGTCTTCTTCCTTTTTCGGATTTGATGTTCGCGATAATTAGTCTCTTTAAATTAATTTACTGATGTTGAATGCATGTGATTAATTTTGGGTTGCTTAGTAAAATCACATGTCATGGATGACATCAATTCCCACGCGTGCGTTTCCAGATTCTGTAGACCATAGAATTCCATGAGAATTCTGTACTAAAATCAGTATTCTCCTGAGCTTGACCCAGCCACTCTATAACAGAAAAATAGAAAAAATACAACACAATTAGGTCACAGATTACATCATTTATAAAAAAAAGCCATGAAATATTCAAAATTCTCCACATATTTCTTGCAACACAAGTTAAGACAAGGTAGGCGTGAAGTATATATACTGTGACAGACTAAATCTTAACTCAAAAGATAACATCTTAATCGATTTGAAAAATAGAAGAAGAAAGAAATGGCAGTGGAGAAAGATACACAAAAGGCGTTTGGCTGGGCAGCTAGAGACTCCTCTGGCATCTTGTCTCCTTTCTACTTCACCAGAAGGTATGCTTATGTTCCGTATCGGCATTTCTTCGTGCCATACAGATTTATGCAACACTGTGATATAGCTTGGTGATAAGTATGATACATATAACTATTTGGATGCTGCTTGTTGAAACACTGTGATATAGCATGTGCCTGTTTCTACTTGATACCTGATTATTATTTATATCTTTATCATTACAGGGTAAATGGAGATTCTGATGTGACTATAAAGATCTTATACTGTGGTATTTGCCATACTGATGCCCACTTTGTCAAGAATGAGCATGGTTTCACTGTCTACCCTCTGGTTCCGGGGTAAGGCTAATATGAACCAGAGTAAGGCTAATATGCTTATATTGCACGGATACGGTTACAACACGATAAGGACACGGTCTCGCGGACATGGCACCTATTATTATTTTTGTGTGTTCCAGAAGCACAATCTTTTCTTTGTTTTATTTTTTGGCAAATGAAATGAATGACACAAATTTTATAACATCTATCCCAGTGGTCAAATTTATAATTTGAAGCTGTTGTAATTACTCCACAATGCCATCAAATGCAAGAGTGTTTTCCTGATACTAGTTTGCAATTCTTGACAGACATGAGATAGTAGGCGAGGTCGTCGAAGTAGGATCCAATGTGCATAAGTTCAAATCCGGTGACAAGGTTGGAGTTGGTTGCATAGTCGACAGTTGCGGAGCCTGCGACAACTGCAAACAAGACCTGGAGAACTACTGCCCGGAAATGGTTTTCACGTACGGTAGCATCACTAGTGAAGGGCGAAACAACTTCGGTGGATACTCCGACAAGATTGTGGTGGACGAGCACTATGTTGTCCGCATCCCCCACGGCCTCCCTCTGGATTCCGCTGCCCCCCTCCTGTGCGCAGGTATCACGGTCTACAGCCCCATGAACTATTTCGGGCTCAACAGGCCTGGATTGCATCTTGGGGTCGTTGGGTTAGGTGGTCTTGGCCATGTTGCTGTGAAGTTCGGAAAGGCTTTCGGAATGAAGGTCACTGTCATCAGCACATCGCCGAGCAAAGAGAGGGATGCTATCCAACGATTGGGGGCCGACTCATTTCTGATCAGTCGTGACGCAGAACAAATGAAGGTACAACTTGACTAGAAAATACAAATGATAATAATCTATCGTGCACGGAAACGAATAGGACACGACATCGTAAAGACACTACGACATGAACGCATCAACTAGTATGGTGTGTCCTAGTGTATTTCGGAGTATCATGTCTTTTCAATTTGATACGTGTCTGACATGACATAACAAACATGTTTGGAGTGTACGATGTCTCCTAAATAATAATAGATTATATATGGATGTTTCACATGTCAAACTAGATTGACATACAATTTTATAGCCCTTTTGATGTGCATTGTTTGCTCTACTAACATTGGGGGCTTTTCCCATTGTGTTGTAACTGTCATTAACTAGCGTTCAATTTTGGTTTGTCGATTGTTTGCAGGCAGCAGTTGGTAGCATGGATGGTATAATTGATACTGTGTCTGAGAGTCATCCGGTGGCTCCTCTGATAGATTTGCTGAAGGCGCATGGTAAGTTCGTGATGGTCGGTGCCGGAACAGAACCTCTCGCACTGCCTCCTATTCCTCTGCTTCTAGGTAAGAAAAACAGTGCCTCCATTTCCTAATCTTAAAGTTTGTGATTTATATTCTAAATTCTGGTTCGGTATGTTACGTTTTCAAATTTCTTTCGATTGTCTAATAACTTTTGCTTCTCGTAACACAGGACGGAAGCTCGTGGCTGGCAGCAACACTGGTGGAATAAAAGAGACTCAAGAGATGATAGACTTCGCTGGAGAACACAACATAACTGCAGAAGTAGAGGTTATACCGATCGACTATGTTAATACGGCTATAGAGAGGCTAGTCAAGGGAGATGTTAGATATCGATTTGTCATTGATATTGCCAACACTTTGCCTGCTTAATTAGGCACCACTCTTTTCCTCAAAATGATTGTAGTTTATTGTTGAATCCTAAAGAATGTTTTGGTACATTTTATCATTTTTTTTTTGATAAATAATAAATTGTTGTATGTAGGAGATTCAAATCTCTTCTCAATCTATAATGCAAAGGATACGATATTGTTCATTGCCAATAGATCTCAATGAATAAAATGTTGGACATTCTTCAATATTCTTCGATTAAAATCTGCAAACAAAATAAATAAATAAATTGTTACCGGCCTCCGGAAAGTCGCGCACGTAGCACTGCCCTAAGAGTTAGTCCGGGTCTATGTGCAGACTGTATCCGAACGCTCATAGTGGTAAAATCTCCGCTCCACCGGTATCTCCTTGCCGCACACGACGTAGAGAGAGTGACCCTCGACATAGCTCTGCCCAAAGCAACACACGAAAAGCAACAGTGTTTCGGAGCGACAAGAATTCGAGATCGAGAGAGAGAGAGAGTATTATAGGAATTTTTCGTGTTAACCAAAGTATTGAGATAGGTCTCAATATATAGGCTTTTCTCTAAGGATCATAGAGTAATGGAGATTGAAAGTAATTTAATCCAGCCAATAAAGAATTAAACGTTACAAATAATTCAAATAAAAAATATGTGATACAATGTATCTGGACAGGATTTAAGATGTCAAACATTACCAATTTATTGGGTTTATAACGGTCAAAAATAAACGAGAAGGATGTGGGATTAAATAAAAATTGGACTTGAGCTTTTGCTCAAAACAACATATGTTGCCAACAATCCCCCCCCCCCCCAAAAAAAAAAGGTCAAGTTCTAAGGTTATAGAAGGAAAGAAACAAGAGATAAGAAGAGTAAGAGAATTTATGGGCAGTTGAATACTATACATAAATGAGATGGACTACAGCCTTGAATCTCACGTAGTGACTATTGTCTTTGTCTGAAGAAGAGCTTGATGGACTACGCCTTGAATCAGTCTTCTTGAACCAGACCCAGAAAATGGCACACATAGTATGCTAGAGGTACTTGGGTCTATCGGATGGCGCGTTTGATTGGCCATGCGCACTTTTACACATTCATGAGAGTTGTCTAGGATCGCCATGTCCTATAGTCGCGTCCCTCACGACTTCTCATATAGGTAAGTCCTCAAGGGTTGGTGATAGGAATCAACCTTGTATAATATCAGCTTGGACTTATTAAGAGTTTGAACTCACCCTATCCATATCACACAAGGAACACTGTCACCATAGGGATGGGACATCAATGTACACATGTACAACCTCTTGGACTTTTATTTTAAAGAGAACTTAATCTCAGGGTCACTGTTACATAATAGTCACCTAGTCCAGCTTGTTTCTACCCATTGAACCGGCTTCTTGGGATCTCCAGTCAGACTCAGTTGGGTTGCCACTACTGGTGACTATACTATGGGCTTAACCCCGTCCCCCTCGATGATTCTAGGATCGATGTCCTAGACAAACTCTTTGTCAAGAGTAAACAGACTCTTCGTCAAGAGATCTGTAAGTTCTTTTATGACTTTTATAGCCAAGAACAACATTTTTTTTACTTTTAGGCTCTTTTAATTTCTTGAAACGCAGCTACAGGTACATGTTCATCTTAGAATTCACAATATCATGCTTTTATGTGTTCTTTAGCATAATTAAAAAAACAGGTACTGTGAAACCCAGAATTTTAGAATTTATGAATTGTTGAACTGTAGTGTAATTTTAGTTTATTATTATTATTATTATTATTTTATTATTATTATTATTATTATTATTATTATTAATTAGTCAGAATTAGGAAAAAAATATTATTTTTAAAATTATCGTTGATTTTTTATTGTAGCCCTGTCCCGATCCCGTGACCAGAGTCTGACCCGAGTTCGAACCCGGTTTTCCGAAACCCAATCCCGATCCGAACCCATTCATTTACTTCATTTAAATCCTGATTATTTATTATTATATATTAGTTAAAAAATAAAAAAATAAAATAAAAACCCACGTTTGGGCCTGGTCACCCACGACCAGGCTACCCCTACCTATTCTCATGCTCTCCCCATTCTCCTCTACTCCACACACATATTCACTCAACCACTTCTACCACTCTTCTATTTTATAACCACCCCCACCACCAACACTCTCCACCAGATTTCTCTTTTCCCCATTCCAATTCCTCTCCCCCTCCAGTGCTACCCCGAGCTCCCATCCGAGCCTCCGCCCGCGCGACCCCTAGCCCCCGGCACGCCCACTCCGGCCAGGACTCCGTGCACGCCGGCCGCCCTCGACCCCAGCACCCGCGCCACCACCGGTCGTGTCCAGCCCGGCAGTGCCACCCGCGCGCGCCCCAAGGCCGCGCCCCAACCTAGGCCGCGCGCCCATCCCCGGCCGCCCCGTGCCCAGCCAGCGCCCCTCCGGCGTCGACTTTGCGAGCCCCTGCGTGCTGCCTCCCAGCGCCGGCCACTCCCAGCGCCCTTTCGGCCGTCCCCCGCCGTGTCCTAGCCCCGGTGCCGCCGATTTTGCTCCGGCGATTTCGGCCAGACCCTGCCCCGGTCTTCGCGCGCCTCCCGCGTGCGCCCCGCTGCTCCAACAGCGCTGTCCAGCGCTGTTTCATTGGTTTCCCGCTGCTGTCCGCGAGTTGGGACCTTCCCGAGTCCGCGGGGATATTTCTTTTTCCTAATATCATCTAAGAGCTCTAGCCGAGCACCCGAGGTATATTTTCGTATTTTCCCGTGTCCCTTCTCAGTGTGTCGATGATGATTTTGGTCCCCGATCCCGTTACGGGATTCGGTTTAGACGATTTCGATTTCAGAAATTTTCGAAATTCGTTTCGGTAGTAATTTTGTGCTATGATTGGTTTTGGTTTTAAGCTTTGTGACTTCTCGAAAATTCCGAGTTAGTTGGCAATGCTCTGTGACTTTCGGATTTAGTTCTGTGGTTTGGAGACCTGTTAGTTTCGGAATTTCCGAACTATTATGTGGGTTCTGTGATATTTTCGGGTTTTCCGAATTTCTTTTGGAAATGTTCTGTGTTTGGTTTAAATATATTTATTTTGTGGTGGAAATGAATTCATGGGTTATTTCCTTGGTTTGAAATATTATTTGTGTGGTTGGCACAATTTTCCAGTATTGGGTTATTCCAGATATAGAGGAAATGCTGCCCAATTTTCGTAAAACTATATATATATATATATATATATATATATATATATATATATATATATATGATTTTTAAAACTGGTTTTCCGAAAAGGTTTATTAAATGGATTTTTCGGGCGACGACCGTACCGGTCAATGGGCTCTAGTAAAATGCAAACGAAACAAGTCATTCTGGACGTTGAGGCATTAGCTAAGAATGATAATTGGACCAATCTGAGACTTTCTCTATTTTTTATAAAAACTTTAAGTTATTATTTTTAGAACTTGCTACTGGCCGAATAGCACTTTGTGCAGGGCTTTGACTCCTGATGGGATCGTGCATAGCAATCAAAGTTCGTCTATACTTCTAAATTCATTTATGTAAATAATTGTAAGGGCATAAGCCCGGTTTTCTATTTTCTTTGCTGCGACCCTGTATTGCGTAGAATAGATTTTATTTATTTTCTGGGATGTTGGTTTGTCGATAAACTCGTAAAATATTAAAAAGACATTATTTTGGATATAGAAAATTATAACATTTTTTCTCACATTAAATAATTAGTAAAATTACAAGTTTGTATTGTTTAAACAAATTCACATCTTCTTATTTAAGAAAAATCTAGTTTTATATATATTATGAAAAAAATACAAAGTTTTGCCAAATTAACCGTTAATTGCCATTTTTCCAATTAATCAGTAACCGACTTATTTAATTAAAATAATAACGAAGGTAGATTGCGACGTTAGACGATTTTCGGTAGATTAATTAATAAACTTAAAACCTGACTAGGGTCTACTTCTAGAGATTGTAACTAGCACACCTAGAATGGTTTCATTATGGTTCTAAGCCAAGGGTCTCAACTGTAGGATCTCGGAGACGAATCTGACATCCTCCTCGGTACCAACATTCTCGATCCAGTCAATTAACAGAGGCAAGTTACGGTTATATTTTCTTGTATTTTATTTAGTAATTGTCTAGCTGCATGTTTAAACCATATTGGAACACAGAACCCTCTCATAGGGTTCAAATATTGATTGATATTGATTGTGGAGATTGTTGGAATAGTATAACGTTTATGGCCAATGCCCCCTATATTGTAGGATTGTGCGAGCTTACCCCTCTTACACACGGGGATAAGCCGTATCGCGTCGCTAGAACGCTATTGTATAACCCAAGCCGGTCATAGATTATTACATATTCAAATCAAATTGTTTTTAATCGTAGAACTACTGGAAAATATTGTTTCAACTGTTTAGCCTGCACTTTTCCATTATTACTTGAAATATGAGATACATATTCGTACTTGCTCCCTCCTGACTGGAGACAACATTTTTAGGTGACATTAAGGATGCTGAGCTATTGTACAATAGCTACTATGACCCAGTTTTGTACCCTGTGGTGTTGCCAGAGTCCCCCTTGGAGGACGCAGGACCTGAGGCCGACGAGCCGACCGCTTAGCTAGTCATTTCCAGTTTTTTTTCTAGTTTTATTATTTTGGAGTTTTGTAAATTTGAATTCAGCACTTTATTTCAGTTCTTATATTCCAGTTGTACTTTTCAGATGTTGAATAAAAGTTTTAAATTTTTTGTATATTGAGTTGTGACAAATGTATAGATGTTGTTGTGAATACCTGCATATAGAACAGCTTACTATCGCCGTCTCACAACGGTACAGGCTGGGCATGATCCGGTTCGACCCAATTATTTGGGATCGGATCGTGACATGTTTTTAGTGGTGGCCCATGCAGGTCATGAAAACAATAATTTAGGAAAACATATCTAGAAACAATTAGAACACTAGAACATTGATTTGTCACAACATAGGTCCGAATTATATATATATATAAATATTTTTGTTTGATTATAGACTGGTAGGATACCTTGCTTATGTATTGTCCCCTAAACCTTCCAGAGTACGGCCAAAGGAAAGACCACTCGTTCCGGCCCTGCTGGCGATGAGGTCCACCATCGGTCATACTTGGACCCATACCCATCACCGAGGCTTGTAACTGTCCCATGACTATCTCAGGCCACAAATTCTTAACACCCTTACTTGTGATGCCCTTGCCCAACTATGATGTAGTCCTAGGGATGGACTGTTTAAGTGAGCAGCATGTGCAGATAGATTGTCACAAAGGATGTGTAATCTTCAGCCCACCAGGAGAACCGGAGTTTGAAATCTCTCGAGCTCCGGAAGACATGAAGAGTGTTACCTACTCCTCTATCACCGAAGAACCCGGGCCTCCTCACCCTATCATAGCGGAATTCATGGATGTCTTACCTGATAGTCTTCCAGGATTATCTCCAGATCGAGATGTAGAATTCACCATCGACCTAGTTCCCGGCTCTGTCCCTATTTCTCGGGGATGCTACAGAGTCAACCCTAAGGAGGCCAAGAAAATGAAGGACCAGATCAATGAGCTGAAGGCCCTTGGATTTATCAGAGATGGAGCTTCACCATGGGGAGCACCTGTCTTATTTGTACCCAAGAAGGACGGGACTGTACGGATGTGCATCGTCTACCGGGTGCTGAACAACATCACCATCAAGAACAAGTACCCTTTGTCCCGGATCGATGACATGCTTGATCAACTCAGTGGAGCTAAGGTGTTCTTGAAGATAGACCTTCGATCTGGTTACCATCAAATCAAGGTCAGGAAGGAGGATATTCCAAAAACGACATTCAACACCAAATATGGACAGTATAAATTTTTGTTCATGCCGTTTGGACTGACGAATGCCCCTGCAGTATTCATGAACCTTATGAACAAGGTATTCCATGAATATCTGGATCAATTTTTTGTTGTCTTCATCGACGACATTCTGATCTACTCGAAGACTGAAGAGGAGCATGAAGAGCACCTGAGGAAAGTTTTGGGAACTTTAAGGAAGGAGAAGCTCTATGGTAAGCTATCTAAATGCGAATTCTTCTTAGACAAAGTGGATTTTCTTGGCCATGTTGTCACAGGAGAAGGAATTTTGGTGGATCCAATGAATATAGCTGCTATGGAGAAGTGGACTATACCAAGTTCAGTTGCAGAAATCAGAAGTTTCTTGGGTTTGGCTGGCTACTACCGGAAGTTTGTAAAGGATTTCTCCAGGATTGCTGAACCAATGACGAAGCTGACTAGGAAGAACGAAGAATTTGTTTGGTCGGAAGCTTGCCAGTCAGCATTTGAGGAACTGAAGAAGAGGCTTACAACGGCACCGATACTTGCGCTACCCGCAGGTACCGACAGATTCTCAATTTACAGTGATACTTCCGACAAGGGATTGGGCTACGTTCTTCAACAACACGAAAAAGTAATTGCTTACGCATCTAGGCAATTACGGACTCATGAGAAGAACTATTCCACGCATGATTTAGAGCTTGCAGCGGTAATATTTGCATCGAAGCTGTGGAAGCACTACCTTTATGGAGAGAGAGTAGAAATATTTACAGACCACAAAAGTCTTAAATATGTTTTCACTCAGAAGGAGCTGAACATGCGACTGAGACGATGGCTGGAGCTGATGAAGGATTTCGACATCAACCTGCAGTATCATCTGGGTAAGGCTAATGTTGTTGCAGATGCACTTAGTCGATATCCGATGGCAATATTCTTGACCAAGGAGCATCATCTGCTGGGGGATATGGAAAAGTTTGGACTGGAGATTGTACTGCCCGAAGAGGAAATGAAGAAACTGGAAAGAGAAGCCATTGTACCAGAAGCTGATTCATCAATGATGCAGTTGCAAGTGCGTTCAAGTCCAATGGACAGAGTCAAGGAGGCATAATTCCAAGACGAGATGCTTTGCAAACTCAGAGATCAAGTGCTGGCAGGAACACTTGAAGGATTTTCAATCGCCAACGACGGAGCACTGAAGCATGGTACGAGGCTGTGCGTACCAACTGGCAAACTGAGGAACGAGCTGATGCAAGAAGCGCACCAGTCGCAGTATTCCATACATCCAGGAGCCAACAAAATATATCAGGATATGCGTACTATAGTGTGGTGGTACGGAATGAAGAAGGACGTATCCAGGTATGTGGCTAGATGTTTAATTTGTCAACAAGTGAAAGCTAGCAGACAGAGACCAGAAGGACTGTTGCAGCCGCTAGACATCCCGGAGTGGAAATGGAAGCACATAATGATGGACTTTGTGTCGGGACTGCCTCGATCCCAAGGAGGGAAGGATGCCATTTGGGTTATCGTGGACCGACTGACGAAGTCAGCCCACTTTATTCTTTTCAAGGTGGGTCTATCCACCGAGAAGTTGGCGGCACTGTATATGCAGCACATCTACCGGATTCATGGAGTTCCGATAAGTATTGTGTCTGACAGGGATACCAGGTTCACCTCTCACTTCTGGAAGAGCTTGCATGACAGTTTGGGAACGCAATTGAAGTTTAGCACCGCCTACCATCCCCTGACTGACGGACAATCGGAGAGAATAATCCAGACGCTGGAAGACATGCTGAGATCATGCATCTTGGAATTTGGAGGGTCTTGGAAATACCATTTTGCACTTGGTAGAGTTTTCCTACAACAACAGCTACCAAGCTAGCATCGGTATGACACCATTCGAGGCACTCTATGGACGTTGTTGCCGCACTCCACTTGCTTGGGACGACGTAGAAAAAAGGGTATTGCTTGGACCTGAGATGGTGACCGATGCAGCAGAGAAGGTAAAGATGATCAGAGACAAGCTCAGAATTGTCCAGGACAGACAGAAGCATTGGGCCGATAACAGCCGACGGCCGTTAGAGTTTGAAGAAGGTGACAGTATGTTCGTGAAGATCTACCCTACCAGAGGAACCATCCGTTTCGGCAGAGCAGAAAAACTAATCCCCAGGTATATTGGTCCTTTTGAAGTACTTAACATGATTGGAGAAGTGGCTTACCGGGTGGCTCTACCGCCAAGTCTCAAAGGCGTCCACAACGTCTTCCACGTTTCACAGCTGAGACGCTACATCCCGGACCCGAGCCACATCTTGGACCATTCAGAGCTGGAAATTGGATCCAGCCTCACAGTGCCAGAGAAGCCAGTGGCAATATTGGACAGAGGAGAGAAAAGTACCAGGAACTCTGTGCCGCCTCATAAACTTTTATTTCTTGCAAGCATTATCTTTTGTTCTTACATTTTTGACTGATGCTGCTAAGTTAGATTTTTGATCTTATTTCTTTATCGAGCTTGATCATGACAGTATTTTATTGGGTACACCCACTAATATATTATCTAATCAGAACCGATGCATGATGTTCTGATCAACCACGTGTACTTTGGTTCGCTTATATATATTCTTGTTCTACGTGGATGGTGACATAGTTAAAACTGGTCCCTAAACGTCTCATCCACGACTGCCTTGGCAATTCTTAATGTTGGACCTGAGTTACGGGCGTAGTACCCGTACCTGTTTGATTTGAGTTTATCCTACCCTATCCTTTAATTTTGAGGACGAAATTTTCTAAGGAGAGAAGATTGTGAAACCCAGAATTTTAGAATTTATGAATTGTTGAACTGTAGTGTAATTTTAGTTTATTATTATTATTATTATTATTATTTATTATTATTATTATTATTATTATTATTATTCATTAGTCGGAATTAGGAAAAAAATATTATTTTTAAAATTATCGTTGATTTTTTATTGTGGTCCTGTCCCGATCCCGTGACTAGAGTCTGACCCGAGTTCGAACCCGGTTTCCTGAAACCCAATCCCGATCCGAACCCATTCTTTTACTTCTTTTAAATCCTGATTATTTATTTTTATATATTAGTTAAAAAAATAAAAAAATAAAATAAAAACCCACTTTTGGGCCTGCTCACCCACGACCAGGCCACCCCTACCTATTCTCCTGCTCTCCCCATTCTCCTCTACTCCACACACATGTTCACTCAACCACTTCTTCCACTCTTCCATTTTATAACCACCCCCACCACCAACACTCTCTACCAGATTCCTCTTTTCCCCATTCTAATTCCTCTCCCCCTCCAGAGCTAACCCGAGCCCCCATCCGAGCCTCCGCCTGCTCGACCCCGAGCTCCCGGCGCGCCCACTCTCGACCCCAGCACCCGCGCCACCTCCGGCCTCGTCGAGCCCGGCAGTGCCTCCTGGACACGCGCCCGACCCCGGCCGCCCCGTGCCCAGCCAGCGCCCCTCCGGCGTCGACCTCGCGAGCCCCTGCGCGCTACCTCCCAGCGCTGGCAACTCCCAGCGCCCTTTCGACCGCCCCCCGCCGTGCCCTAGCCCCCATGCCGCCGATTGTGCTCTGGCAATTTCGGCCAGACCCTGCCCCGGTCTCCGTGCGCCTTCCGTGTGCGCCCCGCTGCTCCAACAGCGCTGTCCAGCGCTGTTTTGGTGGTTTTCCGCTGCTGTCCGCGAGTTGGGACCTTCCCGAGTCCGCGGGGATATTTTTTTCCTAATATCATCTGAGAGCTCTAGCCGAGCACCCGAGGTATATTTCCGTATTTCCCCGTGTCCCTTCTCAGTGTGTCGATGATGATTTTGGTCCCCGATCCCGTTACGGGATTCTGTTTAGACGATTTCCATTTCGAAAATTTCTGAAATTCTTTTCGGTAGTAATTTTGTGCTGTGATTGGTTTTGGTTTTAAGCTTTGTGACTTCTTGAAAATTCGGAGTTAGTTCGGCAATGCTCTGTGACTTTCGGATTTAGTTCTGTGGTTTGGAGACCTGTTAGTTTTGAAATTTCCGAACTATTATGTGGGTTCTGTGATATTTTCGGGTTTTTCGAATTTTTTTGGAAATGTTCTGTGTTTGGTTTATATATATTTATTTTGTGGTGGAAATGAATTCATGGGTTATTTCTATGGTTTGGGATATTATTTGTGTGGTTGGCACAATTTCCCAGTATTGGGTTATTCCAGATATAGAGGAAATGCTGGCCAATTTTCGTAAAACTATATATATATATATATATATATATATATATATATATATATATATATATATATATATATATATGATTTTCAAAACTGTTTTTCCAAAAAGGTTTATTAAATGGATTTTTTGGGCGACGACCGTACCGGTCAATGGGCTCTAGTAAAATGCAAACGAAACCAGTCATTCTGGACGTTGAGGCATTAGCTAAGAATGATAATTGGACCAATCTGAGACTTTCTCTATTTTTCATAAAAACTTCAAGTTATTATTTTTAGAACTTGCTACTGGCCGAATAGCACTTTGTGCAGGGCTTTGACTCCTGATGGGATCGTGCATAGCAATCAAAGTTCGTCTATACTTCTAAATTCATTTATGTAAATAATTGTAAGGGCATAAGCCCAGTTTTCTATTTTCTTTGCTGCGACCCTGTACTGCGTAGAATAGATTTTATTTACTTTCTGGGATGTTGGTTTGTCGATAAACTCGTAAAATATTAAAAAGACGTTATTTTGGATATAGAAAATTATAACATTTTTTCTCACATTAAATAATTAGTAAAATTACAAGTTTGTATTGTTTAAACAAATTCACATATTCTTATTTAAGAAAAATATAGTTTTATATATATTATGAAAAAAATATAAAGTTTTGCCAAATTAACCGGTAATTGCCATTTTTCCAATTAATCAGTAACTGACTTATTTAATTAAAATAATAACGAACGTAGATTGCGATCACTACTAAAATATGATCTATTAGCGACGTAATTTAGCGACGGCGTAAAATTACGTCGCTATATATGGAAGTCAGCGACTCCTTTATATAAACATCGCAAAACGTCGCTGAATAGCGATGTTCAGCGACAGGTATAAAATTACGTCGCTGAATAGCGACGTTACGTCGCTGGATTATTAAAATATGTCGCCAGTTTACGACGTTTAGCGACGTCCTCATGTGACGTCGCTAATATTTTTACTTAGGACACAGCGTTTCGTTTTTCCCACTCACTCGAAATTTCCAATTTTTCCCACTACTCCTTCCCCCCCTCTGGCGATTCCTTCGGCGACCCCTTTCCCCCCCCCGGCGACTCCCTCCCTCTCCGGCGACCCGTACCCCCTCGTCGAGCTCCTCCTCCTCGAGCTCAGGTAAACCCTAACCTAACTCCTCCTCCTCCTCCTCCTCTCCCACGGACACACACACACATACGGACACACACGCACACACACACAGAGACACACACACACACACACACACACGGACACACACGCACACACACACAGAGACACACACACACACACGGATCACACGGACACACACACAGATGGACACACACACACACACACTGGACACACTGTGTCATGTTGTGGTGGACACGAGACACTATGTTGGATACGTACACATAGCCTAGATCCTTTACCAACCATTTATTTTCCATTTTAACATATTTTTATATATCAATTTCTAAATACCCTATGTTGACTGATACCTTGTTAATTTATTGTATTTTCTAATTTTGAAAACCCAGTTTTGACAACCATTTTAACCTAGTTTAATGCTTTAATTTAGATGTTTAAAACCCTAGTGTAGTGTATCTATATGTGTGCTGACTGAGTTTCAAGTTTGGGGTGATTTGGTTAGAGTTTTGGTTCTCGATTTGGGTTTGAGGTGAATGGGTCTGAAATATGTTATAGGAGTATGTAATGTTGTGTGAAATGAACTGATTTCCTTTCTTTTCCTTTCCTATTTGACTGAACACAGTAAATCCCCTTACTATCCAGATTGGACTGACCTATAGTTCATATCACTCACTCACTCACTCACTCTTGCCTAGGTACACACACGCATATAGCCTAATACAAGCATGTTAGCCTCCCTCATATACACGTATATGTGACTGTCACATGTAACAGTCAACACACTCACCCCCCATTCACATGTGCATGTACACACACCACCCACTCTCTACTTCTCTCTATATATATATATATATGTTTGATAGATGGTATTGTATACATATATACATAACTATATCATGTAACTCATATGTGATATAGGCATATAGCCTATGTTAGAGTGTCTAAATATATGAATGCATGAAAGTTGCCTTGTCTTGTAATATAGGCATATAGTATATACATGCCTATATATATATATTATATGTATATATCTATATAGATATTACTTGTGTGTATGAGATAGCTTGAGTTGACTTTGGTCATTATTGGTACTTGAATTGATCGGAACAAAGACCCCCAATGTCAGTATCGGTCAATATTTGGTATCGGTCGGTATCGGATCGGAACATGCCAAACCGTATCGGTATCGGCCGTATCGGATCGGTATCGGCCGATACTTTAAAATTATATAAAATAGTAGTCACCCCCAAGGTTGACTATTTTTACTGAAAGTCAAAGTAGAGTAAACATCTGACCTAGATTGGACTAAGAGTTGACAAAGTCAACTGTAGGTCAACCCTTGACCTAGTTTGACCTTGTTTGACTTTGTTTGACTTAGCTTGACCTTGTTTGACTTTGTTGTCTTCATGTTTGTTAAATGACACCCAGATACTAGTTTTAGTTGTTTAAATGACACCCAGATACTAGTTTTAGTTTCAGTTTGCTTTGGTAACTCACTATTGCTCATTACTTGGTACTAGTTTTAGTTGATTGTGTTTTTTTAAGACTAAACAAATGACACCCAGATATTACTTGTGTGTATGAGATAGCTTGAGTTGACTCTGGTCATTATTGGTACTTGAATTATAGGTTAGGCTTGTATAGCCTTGAATGGTGTGTGCTAGCTAGTATTGGGATACCAATAGCGATAAGGTAAAGGGTACCTTGGTAGGTCATGACTAGAAATAGGATATTTGACTTAGATTTGACCTTGTTTGACCAAGGTTGACTATTTGACCTAGTTTGACCTTGTTTGACTTTGTTTGACGTAGCTTGACCTTGTTTGACTTAGTACAACCTAGTTTGACCTAGTTTAACCTTGTTTGACTTTGTTTGACTTAGCTTGACCTTGTTTGACTTAGTATAACCTAGTTTGACCTAGATTGCATATCATTGTTATTAGTAACTGTCCGCTACTAATGTGTGTCCCATAATAAGACATAATATACGAATTTGTGCCTGTTGGATAATGTGTGTCCATCTTTGCAGAATTGTTTCCAAATGGATATGAATTACTACTTGCGGAATCGTTCATGGATGTACAATCGTCGTCCTGATGATATGTGTGGTGTACAGGATGAATACATAGCAGAAGTAGAGCAGTTCCTGCAGTTTGCTAAGGCGTTCCCTCAGTACATGGACGGCACCAAAATTAAGTGTCCGTGTGTGGAATGTCATAACGTGAAATAATATCCAGAAGTGAAAGTGACATATCATTTGTACTCGAGGGGTTTCACGCCAAAGTACTATCAGTGGACCGTACACGGAGAACTTGTGTCTTTAGCATCAGAGCCGGAGCCTTATGTTGAGCCGTATATGCATGCGGGACCTAATTTTGTTTCAGATAATCATGCATACGACGACGGATGCGTGAACATGGTTTTCGACGCTGCGGGGCCTAGTTTTATTCTTGATGCACCTGAGGAGGCACCGAACGCCGATGCTGCACAGTTCATGGAGTTGTTGGAGAATACAAGGACTCCATTGTATCCTGGTTGTGAGGATCATTCACCGTTGGAGGTGGTTACAAGACTATTGAGCATTAAGTCAGATTTTAACATGTCGCAAGAATGCTACAACCGAGTGTTGGAGTTGATTATAGAGATCTTGCCGGTGGGTGCTAAGTTGCCTAAAGACTTCTACCGGTCTAAGAGGATGGTGAGATCGCTCTGGATGGGATACAAGAAAATCGATTCCTGTCGCAATGGGTGCATGCTGTACTACAAAGACGACAAGGACGCAGATGTGTGCAGATTTTGTGGTGCTGATCGCTATAAGACAACTAGTACAGGAAGGTCTACCGGTACAAGAAGACCGACCGATTCAATGCACTACTTGCCTTTAACGCCGCGGTTGCAAAGATTATTTATGGTGAAAGAGACGGCCGAAAATATGAGTTGGCACATGCGAGAACAGATTGAAGGAGTGTTGGATCACCCATCCGATGGAGAAGCGTGGAAGCACTTTGATCGAGTGTATCCAGATTTTGCTTCAGATCCGCGAAATGTCAGGTTGGGACTATCTTCTGACGGTTTTACTCCTTTTGGTCTTTCGGGATCCCAGTATTCGTGCTGGCCTGTGATTGTCACTCCGTATAACCTACTGCCTTGGATGTGCATGAAGACTCAGTACATGTTTCTAACCGTTATAATTCCTAGTCCGAACAATCCCAAGAGGAACATTGACGTGTACTTACAGCCTTTGATAGATGAGTTGAATCAGTTATGGGAAGTAGGCGCTAATACGTACGATGTTTCCAGGAAGCAGAATTTTCAGATGAAGGCAACCCTTATGTGGACCATCAACGACTTTTCGGCCTATGGAATGTTATCTGGATGGAGCACTCATGGCCGTCTCTCATGTCCGTATTGCATGGACCGTAGTAAGGCTTTCCGCTTGAAATACGGCGGAAAACCGTGCTTCTTTGATTGTCATCGACAATTTCTGCCAAAAGATCATCCGTTCAGAAGGAACAGGAATGCTTTCCGTGCCAGCGTTGTAGAGAAGGGTGATCCACCGCCAAGGTAGTACGAAGCCACGATATGGGAGGAGGTTAAAGATTTTCCAAGTGCTATAGAAGATCCTACAACTGGGTACAAGTGCGATGGATTTGGTAGAGTTCATAACTGGACAAAGAGGAGCATATTCTGGGATCTGCCATACTGGAGTACCAATCTGATCAGACATAATCTTGATGTCATGCATATTGAGAAGAATGTGTTTGATAACATAATTAATACTGTGATGGACTTAAAGGAAAAAACGAAAGACAATCCCAAGGTCAGGTTGGACTTAAAAGAAATATGCAAACGCCCTGCGTTGCATTTGATACAGCAGAATGGAAAACAGTTCCTGTCGAAGTCAATTTTCTCGCTTGACAAGGAGGATAAAGTGAGACTTTGTCGGTGGATCCAGGGCCTAAAATTTCCAGACGGATATGTGTCAAATCTGAGAAGATGTGTCGATCCGAAGGAAAACAAATTGACGGGTATGAAGAGCCACGATTGTCACGTATTCATGGAGAGGTTAATTCCGATTGCATTTCGGGAATTCTTACCGTAGGCAGTTTGGGATCCATTAACGGAGCTTAGCATATTCTTCAGGGATCTTTGTTCTAAGAAATTGCTCATTTATCGTCTAGAAAAGCAAGAGAAGGACATTGCGGTAACACTATGCAAGCTAGAGAGGGTGTTTCCTCCTGGATTCTTCGACTCTATGGAGCATTTGCCGATTTATCTATCCTATGAGGCACGTGTTGGTGGACCCGTCGAATATCGATGGATGTACCCGTTCGAGCGACATTTGAATCACCTAAAAAGAAAGGTGAAAAATAAGGCACGGGTCGAGGGTTCTATTTGTGAAGCCTATGTTCTCGAGGAGATTACAAACTTTTGTTCGATGTATTTCAAGCCCCGTCAGCATCGGGCTGGGGATGGAGAGGGCAGTTCTGTACCCTCATCCTTATCTCCGAGTACGCCAGTGTACCGTTCTGTTCCCGGTCCATTACCGGGACAGGGCAGTTCTAACAGGTTGGCGACTCCTCCCTCGTCGTCCAGCCTTCCTGATCCTGCGTCCAGCATCCCTGATCCCCCGTCCAGCATTCCTACTGTCGACGGCTCTATGGAGGGAGCCCACGCCGATCATATGGAGGACGACGATCAGACTGATCCTGTCCAGGCAGGAGGTGAGAGCGACCCTCCATGCGCTCCCCCGGGCGAGACGCGTATGGAGATTTGGACGGACGGGCCTATGAAGTAAGTTAATTAATTATTATATATTTCTCAAATAATTATATGTACATATATTCATGAAAAATTATTATTGTATAGATATCGGCCTTCTGCAGTACAGAGACAGCTGGGGACATTTGTGAGGCAGAACTATGGTGGGCCTTGGCTCAACTACTCAGATGCTCCCGCAGATAGGAAGGCCTTTTGGTTCGCCCACTTCAAGGTAAAAAATTTGTTTATTTTTAAATTTTAATAATCATTTGTGTATATTATACAACTTTTGTATTTTACTTCTTGTAGAGGACCTATTTCTATCCACCACACCGGGCGGCGAGGATCGAGGGCCAATTTTCTGCCGTCATAGCCAAGCTTATCCGTGATGCGATCGACGACCAGAAGCGTCGTGATCGCTCCGGACAGCCGATCCAGGGTTGGATTACGCCAGAGCAGTGGACTGCGATAAAGGCTAGATTCAGCGAGCCCAAGTACCAGGAGCGGTCTGAGAAGGCCAAGGTGGCGCGGTCGAGCGCCGGTAAGTGGTGTGGTGGCTCCATTCCGATGACGGAGCATTTTCGTCGTCTGGTACGTTTCCTATGACGGACATTAATTTATATATAGTTCGATATAATGTTTAATACTAATAATAGATAATATATTTTAACATGTAAAGAAGGGTGAGGACCCGAACATGGTGACCGTCTTCCTGGTCACCCATCGGAGGGCTGGGGACTTCATTGACGAGAGGGCGACGCAGGCATATGTACGTTATATTCTTTATATTAACTGACTATAATTTAGAAAACAGGAAAATAGATATCAATATAGACTTTAGTAAACACTTACACGTTAGCAAACATGTTCTAGGCCGAGTTTGTTCGGCTACAGAAGGAGGCGGCTGATGCTGCTGCTGCTGCTAGTGCGCAAGCAGAGGGAGGGGCTGGTACTTTCTCCCAGCCGCTTGCAGAGCCATCGTCGGACGAGCTCTGGATGACCGCCGTTGGAGGTCTTCAGAAGGGTACGTACTATGGTACGGGATCCTACGGCGCATATTTGGCTTCGGAGTCATCCCGGGCCCCCTCTGTCAGTACGCAGTCTCCGGCTACGCAGGCGTCGTCACGAGCTGAGGATGTTCGTCGTCAGATCGAGGAGCTGCATCGCGAGTTGCAGTAGCAGATTTCTGATGCGGTCAAGTGACGATCCGACCCTCCGATCGTCACCAGACGATTTGATGCGGTCGAGCGCAGTATACAGGACCTGATGAGTCTGCATCAGGCTGCAGCTGCCAACTTGCAAACGCTCACCGAGTCTACGCAGCGCACAGAGCGTAGACAGGTCGAGCTGGAGGGATCGCAGAGGAGCCTATCTGCCTCACTCGCTCAGTATACTGAGAAGGTGGTGAGTACCCTTGCTGCACATGGTAAGCGACTGCGAGAGCTGGAGCAGGTACGTCCTCTGGGTTCATCGACGGCGCCGACTCCAGATACTGCACTGCCTCGGGTGCCGACTTCAGACATTGTACTGCCTCCTCCTGCCCCTACGGTACAGCTCACCCAGGAGCAGTATGACTACATTCTATCCCAGTTGCGCGGCAGGGGTCCGCAGTGATTTTATTGGTTTTTTTATGACTTGTATGTATTGGCCCTATGGGCAAATTGTTTATTCATACACTGTTGTTTATACACTTGGTGGGAGACTTTTTATCATCTTTCATTTTTATTTGACTCTATTGGATGTTTGTGAGGATGTGTGTCTGTGATATTTACTTTGTACTGCCTCCTATTTTTATTGTGATATTTACTTTGTGATATCTGCGACGGGATGACAAATATACCTACGCTGGGTTATAAGCGATGATCTGATATACAAAGGAGGTGCTGTCGAAATTTTAAAAAAATATATTGTGTATTTTTGTTATGATGTGTGTCTGTGTTTACAGTGAATATAAAATGCAGTGTTCGGAACCATCGACAGTTTCGATTACTGTTGTATGTTTTATCTTGGATAGAAATAGCAACAGTTCAGGTTGCACTTCTGAGAGCTTCATTTTTACGTCCTTCACTTTCTCGGACGTCGTAAAGGTTCCCGAGAAGGTGAAGGACGTGAAGAGGAAGCTCTGAGAAGTGCACCCTGAACTGTTGCTCTTTCTATCCAAGATAAAACATAGAACAGTAAGCGAAACTGTCGATGGTTCGAACACTGCACTTCACACACACTGTAAACACAGAAACACAGCATAACAAAAATATCAATTATATTTTTAAAATTTTTTTTTTAACATTAGCGACGTATAGCGACGTTCGGCGACGTACTGCGACGGCAAATAGACGTCGCTATACGTCGCTAACTAGCGACGTTACGTCGCTCGACGTCGCTAATATACGTCGCTAAGTTGCCCACGTGGCCACGTGGATGCCATGTCTCGTCATCATTTATAAACTTTTGAAGCGTCGCTAGTGGTCTCTTTACGTCACAATGTTGGCGACGTACTGATACGTCGCTCTCTGTCGCTCATTTAGCGACGTCTAGCGACAATGGACTCCGCGTCGCAAATAGCGACGTTCGGCGACGAAAGTATCATCTGCGACTTGCCTATAAGCGACGTACGTTTTTCGTCGCCAAATACGTCACAAATCATTTTTAGCGACGTATTTTTTGTATTTAGCGACGTCTCCTAACGTCGCTAATTTGGGTTATTTTAGTAGTGGATGTTAGACGATTTTTGGTAGATTAATTAATAAACTTAAAACCTGACTAGGGTCTACTTTTAGAGATTGTAACTAGCACACCTAGAATTGTTTTATTATGGTTCTAAGCCAAGGTTCTCAACTGTAGGATCTCGGAGACGAATCTGACATCCTCCTCGGTACCAATATTCTCGATCCAGTCAATTAACAGAGGCAAGTTACGGTTGTGTTTTCTTGTATTTTATTTAGTAATTGTCTAGCTGCATGTTTAAACCACATTGCTACACAGAACCCTCTCCTAGGGTTCAGATATTGATTGTGGGGATTGGGGGAATAGTGTAACGTTTATGGCCAATGCTCCCCTATATTGCAGGATTGTGCGAGCTTACCCCTATTACACACCGGGATAAGCCGTATCGCGTCGCTAGGACGCTATTGTATAACCCAAGCCGGTCACAGACGATTACACATTCAAATCACATTGTTCTTAATCGTAGAACTACTAAAAAATATTGTTTCAACTGTTTAGCCTGCACTTTTCCATTATTACTTGAAATATGAGATACATATTCGTACTTGCTCCCTCCTGACAGGAGACAACATTTTAGGTGACATTGAGGATGCTGAGCTATTGTACAATAGCTACTATGACCCGGTTTTGTACCCTGTGGTGTTGCCAGAGTCCCCCTTGGAGGACGCAGGACCTGAGGCCGACGAGCCGACCGCTTAGCTAGTCATTTCTATTTTTTTCTAGTTTTATTGTTCTAGAGTTTTGTTAATTTGAATTCAGCATTTTATTTCAGTTCTTATATTCCAGTTGTACTTTTCAGATGTTGAATAAAAGTTTTAAAATTTTCGTATATTGAGTTGTGACAAATGTATAGATGTTGTTGTGAATACCTACATATAGAACAGCTTACTACCGCCGTCTCACAACGGTGCAGGCTGGGCATGATCCGGTTCGACCCAATTATTTGGGATCGGGTCGTGACAGGTACAAAAATATGTATATCATATATATGGATAATAAGATTTCTAAGCCATTCAGCATCTGTACAGGTAGTGTCCAAAGTTATCATTTCAGAATTCATTGTACTCCTGGCTATGATAGTTAGTTTACATGATCCCCAGGAGATCGCAGCTCCTGCTAAGGTAAAAATATATCTAGTATAGATTTTAAATCATGTGAATCAGTTACCCAATTTGCATCTGAGTAACCTTCTATGATATCAGGGTGTCTAGTATAATAAAGTTTATAATCTAGAGTTCCCTTAAGATATCTAAATACTCTATCCAATGCAGTCCAATGTGATTGATTTGGGTTACCAGTGTATCTACTTAGTCTCCCAACAACAAATATAATATCGGGTCTGGTCCTGTTTGTTATGCACATAAGAGACCCTATCATTTGTGAATATCTATGTTGTTCTGTAGGTGATCATTTATTCTTCTTGAGAACAACATTACTGTCACAAGGAGTAAGGGCAGATTTTTTTATTATCAAAATACTCAAACTTCCTTAGCATTTTTCATTTGAATGTGTTAGGGATAGAGTATAGCCCTATTTGCATTTTGACACTTGCATTCCTAGGATAAGGTTTGCTTCACCTAAGTCTTTCATGTCAAACTGGTTAGATAAATACTTCTTGGTGTTGTTTATCAATTCCAGTAAAGATCCTAGAATAAGGATATCATCAACATACAAGCATAAGATGACACAACTTCCATTTGTATTTTTAGAATACAAATATTTATCATATTCGTTTGGCACGAAACCAAATTATAAAATGACTTTGTCAAATTTGTTGTGGCATTGCTTGGGAGCTTGTTTTAGGCCGTAAAGAGGTTTTATTAATCTACAAACCTTCTTTTCTTGACCTTTGGCAATAAATCCTTCATGTTGCTCTATATAAATCTCTTCTTCTAAATCTCCATTTAGAAATGTTGTCTTTACATCCATTTGATGGATCAGCATATCATGAATGGAGACTAAGGCTAGAAGGGTTCTAATAGAAGTTATTCTAGCAATATGTGAGTAGGTATCAAAATAATCTAATCCTTTCTTCTGGGTAAATTCTTTGGCTACCAGCCTAGCCTTGCATTTTTCTATGGTACCATCGGCTCTAAGTTTCTTTTTGAAAAATCACTTACAACCTATAGATTTGCTACCTAAAGGAAGGTCTGCTAAAAATCAATTATTGTTCTCCATGATGGAGTTGTACTCATTGTTAATAGCTTCTTTCCAGAAAGAGGCATCAGGAGAGGATATGGCTTCTTCATAAGTTGAGGGATCACCCTCTATCAAAAATATGAAGAATCCTTCCCGTAAATTCTTTTCAATCCTTTCTCTTTTACTCCTTCTAGGTTCTATGACTTGTTCAAGTTGAGAACTAGGTATTTGATCATGAGAACTAGTAGATGGAATAAGAGAAGGGTTAGAGAAAGATGAAGGGGTTCTATCCTTAAAAGAAAATATATTCTCAAAGTAAACTGCATCTCTAGCTTCTATAATTGTGTTATTAGAGATTTTATTTACTTCAGAATGGGTTACAAGAAATCTATTGGGATTACTATCTAGGACATAACCTATGAACACAACATCTACAGTCTTAGGTCCTATCTTCCTCTTTTTGGGTTCTGGAATCCCTACCTTAGCTAGACATCCCCAAACATTGGGGTAATTAATCCTAGGGGTTCGATCTTTCCATAACTCATATGGGGTTTTATCATTAGTCTTATTGGGTATCCTATTAAGGATATAAAAGGCTGATAAAAGGGCTTCTTCCCAAAGATTATCAGGGGCGCCTGAGCTGAGAAGTATGGCATTTACCATGTCTAACAGAGTGTGATTTTTTCACTCAGCAACTCCATTGGACTATGGTGAATAAGGAGCGGTTACCTCATGAATAATTAAATGTTCTTCACAGAAGTTCACTACAAGAAAAATCCCTTTTTACAACGTTCCATCTACAACACTTCCTAAAAACGTTGTTAAAAAGGGGGGTCTTCTACAACCTTTATAGTAAAAACATTGTAAAATACATGTACAAACAACGTTTTATATTCAAACGTTAAGGCTTCTACAATGGTCATTCACAAAAGTTGTGTACTACTGTCTTCAACAACATTTTATTAAAATTGTAATATTTATTAATTTTGACAACAATTATGTAAAGTTGTCAAAGTTATTTATTTTGACAATGTACTTAAAATATTATAAAATGTCATATTCAACAACGTTTATCAAATGTTGCAATTTGTTTATATTTTACAATATTTGTTTGATGTTGTAAAATTAATTTTATTTTACTACTTTATATAAACGTTGAGTATGTCATATCATTTTACAATGTTTAAGAAACATTGTAAAATGGTTATATCTAACAACTTTTATAAAATGTTGTAAAAAGATGTTCCACGTATAAATCGAACTAGATATGTTCCACGTATAAATCGAACTAGATAATCTGTAAAGATTGTTTCTTTTAACAGTGTTCCATACTCTGTACATGATTTTTTTGTAAAAAAACACTATTCTGGTATGTCTGGAAAGTTTAGACGAAACATGTGTATAAAGCATAAAAAGTAACTCCTGCCAATAATAAATGACTTGACTGCCAAAATCCTTTGAAATTTGTCAACCATAGAAAGGTGATAGTGCAAGCCATTTATTTTTACTTCTGTATCGGAGTACTGATAATAAAAGTATCAGCAAGGTTCCATCATTGCCTTGCAATTATAATATAATTTTTGTATCATCCATTATCGTCATCGGGGTCTTGCTAGCAGAGATCAGCAAATTCAATCCCTCTTTGTACTTGGTCTTCTCTAACTGTAGAGTCTGCAGGTTTCAAGTCTTTTGATCATTGTAGAAATGTTGATGATCCATATTCCTGGCATTCTTAGATCAGTATAGCAACTGTGTAGCAATGTTTCAATCCCCCTTATGTAGATATTCTTGTGCCACTGGACAACTATATATCGAGGAGTACCACAGATTTCTTTACTTGCAAAGATCCTGATTACCAGCAAGACCTGTGGAATATGCCTTCATATGTGAGTCATTGAAGCACATGTTATGTCATTAAACATTTTGCATACCTTCCATCATTGAGTAATTTATTATCAGGGTTTCTTTATGAATAGGCTTATTAGCCCCATTAACTTGGAACAGCTTAACTGATCAAATTGCCATATTTTTCTTGTTCAATACAAAAAAAAAATACAACATCCTCCACAACAACAATCACGAGTGTATTTGTATTTGTAGATGTTCCGGTTTGAGGACCTTGGTTTGAGGACCTTGGTTATTGCATATCGTGGAAGGGAATTCGAGGAGAAAACAAAGGAGCAGTTGCATGATTATGCTGATGCCGGTTTGAGGACCTTGGTTCTTGCATATCGTGAACTTGATGAGGCAGAGTACGAGAGGTTCAACAAAGAGTTTACTGAGGCCAAGAACTCGGTCAGTGCAGATATGGATGACAAGATTGACGAAGCTGCTGACAAGATCGAAAAGGATTTAATTCTTCTTGGTGCTACGGCTGTTGAGGACAAACTTCAAAATGGGGTGCGTAGAAGATCTAACTGGAATATTAGCATCTGTGTCTTCTCATCATCCCGAAACAATTTGTACTGATTTTATTTGATGTGTCATGTATAGGTGCCTGAATGCATTGATAAACTAGCACAAGCAGGAATCAAGATATGGGTACTTACTGGCGATAAAATGGAGACCGCCATCAACATTGGGTAAGTTAAAACTATTACCATTTTGAAAGTTTTGATTTGTGAATTCTGTTGTTATATATAGTTGTTTTCGACCTTCCCTGACTTTAGCTTCAATTATTATTATTTTCCAATTTCGCCTGCAGTCTATTGTGATAGGGGATGAAGCAGATAGTCATAACTCTAGAATCACCAGATATTATAAGTTTGGAGAAACAAGGGAACAAAGACGCAATTTCTAAGGTAAAAATGTCAAAAACAAATTCTATGTTTCATATTCGTCTTGGTACCACTTTTACTTGTTGCTTAGGATACCATTTAACATATGGATTAATCATGAAGTCCTAGGATCAAGCAAATTAAGAAAGATGATCAAATGATGGTTATATAGTAAGTTGATGCATGACCCACAAGAATATAAGATATCATGAATCCATAATAGGGAAATAAATGGAGAAAAATGCGTATGATATTTTGAAGAATGCAAGTGAACAATTCCCAGCTTGACTGTACAGGCTCTGATTTTTTTTGGGTGTAATTCTATATATAGAAGCAAATTTAAGCAATAATGATGATGGCATCTGGTCATGCAGTTATCTGATAATAGTCTGTATTTCTTATGACATTCTGCCGAAAGATACTTTTGCTGTATCTCCTAAGTACTGGAAAATTCTTTAAGACTTCAATTTGGATGATTCTTCACGATTGTCATAAAGATTTTTGCTGAACTTAGTGTTAAATTACATCTATAATAGTTCTTGTTTAAATTTATTTATGATGTCTCCTTGAAACTTGATTGAATTAAAATCTTTGTATTTTTTTGAAATATTTTCAGGCATCAAAAGAAAGCGTTGTTCGTCAAATAAGTGAAGGCAAGAAACTATGTAGTTCATCGAGCACAGAGGCATTTGCTTTGATCATCGATGGGAAGTCTCTTGTATATGCTTTGGAAGCCGATGTCAAGAACTTCTTCTTACAGCTGGCGGTTATATGTGCATCGGTTATATGTTGCCGCTATTCCCCAAAACAAAAAGCTCTGGTGAGTTGATGACACTTTCTAAGGTTCTATTTCCTCCTACTGGTACTTAAGCTTAAGCATCATCTGATCGAGACCATGATAACTTTCAGGTAACGAGGCTGGTTAAAGAAGGCACAAATAAGGTAACTCTAGCAATTGGTGATGGGGCTAATGATGTCGGTATGCTTCAAGAAGCAGACATAGGGATTGGGATCAGTGGCGCAGAAGGAATGCAGGTTTGTATTGTCAAACTATACGATAGTGCAGAGTTCATTTTGAAAACCTTTATTTTTGGGCTTAATTTCAATTTGATAACCTCAACTATTCAAGTTTTTCAATTTGATACCCCTAAACTTTAATATCATACTCCCTAAACTTTAATATCATACTAATCATTACCCTCAACTATTGAATATTTTCAAGTCGATACCCTCCGTCAGTCAGAGGTTAATTTTTCTATTTAAACAAAAATAAATAATAAGGTTTTGACCAAATTACCTCCCCCATTCCCTCAAGTGGCCACGAATGAGGGGGGCATTGTTGTCATTTAGAATTTTTTGTTAACATTATTAGGGTATTAAGTTGTACAATTATAGTTGAGGTATTAAGTTGTCTAATGTTAAAGTTTAGGGTATCAAGTTGAAAAACTTGCAAGTTGAAATTTGGCCCTTTTTTTTTATACATTCTAGAAAATAGTTCTAGTAAAATATGAAATATAGAGTTTCCGTGCCAGTATCATATTAAAGACTACAGAGTTCTCTGTTTCTTGGGTTAAAATCTGCAATTTGCCAATTGACTGAAAGAGCTGAGAATGTGAATCATTCAACTCTATAATCATTTCAACTTCAGACTGCATTTGAATGTGTTTACATCACCATGCTTCATTATTTTCAACTAGTTTGCATACTGCACCAGGCAAAATTTTGGTGTCAAATCTTATATCTTAGAAATGAATCTGGAACTTTGAATTCTTTAGATACGATCTTCGTGTTCTTCAAATGATCTTCACTGATCTTTTAACTTGAAAGAAGTTGTGACATTAGCATCCAATAAAAATATAGCTGCAGTACAAGTTCAAAATTATTGCTTACTCTCTCTCTTTTCATAAATGTTGCAATTGTCAGGCCAAATATGTTATCTTCAATTGTAACTTGACTACTATATCCGAAATTTCAGGCGGTCATGTCGAGCGACATATCAATTGCACAATTCCGTTTCCTGGAGAGGTTACTGCTTGTACACGGACACTGGTGCTACCGAAGGATCTCATCAATGGTATATTACAATATTTTTGATCGAAATTCGAACTTTTACGCCCCCAAATTCCTTACTCAACCTGGTGTTGATATTCTTCCCCCCTTGTCTTGCAGATATGTTACTTCTTCTACAAGAACATAACGTTTGGTGTAACCCTCTTTCTGTACGAGGCCCACACATCGTTCTCCGGCCAACCGGCGTACAACGACTGGTACATGTCGCTCTATAACGTCTTATTCATGTCTCTTCTCGTGACTGCTCTGGGCGTGTTCGACCAGGATGTTTCTGCTCGCTTTTGTCTAAAGGTATGTCTAATTGCCATATTGAGGTTTTGCTTGAATTTATATTTACAAGTGTATTTGTATTTGTATTTGTATTTGTGTATTTGTATTAGTATTATAATTGTATTCAATATATTTTTATTTGTAAATTGTATTTTTTTTTTAAATGGAAACATAATCAACAACGTTTCAACACTGTTGTAAAATAATATTTTAACAACATTTATAAACATTATAAAATTATTTACAATATTTTTAAATTATTGTTGATATTATAATTACAACATACAAATATTTATGACAATGTTTGGAAAACATGATTGAATAAAATATACAACATTTTGTAGAAGTTGTATAAACTCTTTTTATCAACAACGTGCCAAAATTGTTGTAAGATAATATTTTAACAACGTTTCTAAATATTGTAAAATTTATTTGCAATACTTTTAAATTATTGTTGATATTATAATTACAACATACAAATATTTATTACAATGTTAGGCAAACATGATTGAATAAAATATACAACATTTTGTAAAAGTTGTATACAGTTTTTTACAATATTTGTACAATGTTGTATAAAATATATGTACAATGTTTACTGAACGTGGTAGATATTGTTTCTACCACAGTTGCATAATGTTGTTGAAATTATATTTACAACATGTGCAATTTGTTTTAAAAGTATTGTTTACAATATTTAAAAAATGTCGTAGAAAAGTTTTGGGCAGATTTTAGAAATTTCAACAATGTTTATAAAATGTTATGAGAAGAACATCTACAACATTTTTACAATGTTCAAATGAACATTGTGGAAGATATCCCCCCTTTTATAATCCTGGATATAACGACCTTCTATTGAACGTTGTAAAAGACCTTTTACAACGATTTTTCAACGTTGTAAAAAGGGTTTTTTCTTGTAGTGGTTAGTCATTTGAGGTATACTCTCTACCACGATCTGATCTAAGGATATTAATCTTTCTATTTAACGGGTTCTCAGCTTCAGAATTATAAACCTTAAATCTGTCAAGAAATTCATCTTTGGTTTTAAGAAGGTAGGTGTAACAATACTTTGAATGATCATCTATGAAAGTAACAAAATATTTTCTACTACCTCGGGTTAAAACCCTATTGGAATCACAAACATCACTATAGATAAGTTGTAGGAGTTCGGAATTCCTATGGACAGATCTGAAAGACAATCTTGCGTGTTTGGCTTGAACACAAATCTCACATTTGTGCTCATCATCTATAGGAGTCTTAGGAATAAGGTCTAAGTTCATCATCCTTTTAATAGATCCTAAAATTAAATGACCTAATCTGTCACGCCAAACATTTGAAGATTCAACATTAGAAACAAGCAAAGAAGGATTTGAAATTGTATTCATAGTGCTCAAAATAAAGAGTTCATCTTTTACAAATTATTTTCCCACAAAAGTTCATTCTTAGAAAAATTACTTTATTAGCCTCCATTACAATCTTATATCTTGAGGCTATAAGAAGAGATCCACTAACTAAGTTTTTTCTAACTGATGGCACATGAAGCACATCATAGAGAGGTATAATTTTTTCTGATGTCATCTTCAAATTTATTCTTCCTCTTCCTACAATCTGTGCCGTTGAGCCACCTCCTAGGGTCACACCTCCTCCATCCAATACCAGATAGTTTGAAAAACTAGGGCGATCAAAAGAAACATGAACATTTTCTCCAGAGTCCAACCACCAATCATCAGAATGGTAAAAAATATTTTTTATAGGTTGATAGCTTACAAACATGAAGGGACTAGATGATCCATTCAGAATCATGTTAGCCTCGGACTTGTTAGAGCCTTCCCCTTTGAAGGAGGTCTCCTTGGTGAGAAGGCTTGGGTTTGCCATGAATTTCTATCAGGTTTACCCTGGCTCTAAAATCAGATCTAGTTATGGACTTTAACCTAATCTGTTTTCTGTTCTAAGTCTCTTTAGAACTTGAGAATATGATTCCAAAAGGCTACAAAAATTTATTCACTCAATAAAGGTGGTTTAAGCTAAAAATTAACAATTCAAACGATTTTAGTAATAGACCTTTAAAAATTTTGTTTTTCAAGTTTTGATAAGTTTGGGTTAGCGGTAGGGGCCGAATTCCAGCAAGCGGAAGTTCACTAGGAACACTTAAGTACCGGTCGCTTAGATGATGTTTCGCCTTGTTGACAGAAGGGCCCTTTCGGCTTGTTTCCAAACAAATCTCTACTTTAGAACTTTAAAATTGAAAGGAATTTACTAGATCAATAGACTGTTTATTTTATCTTAATTTAAAATATTGAGTAAGGAAAAAAAACTAGTACAGTATTTCTTATGAAAATTGTCAATCTCTAGAACAGTCTTATAAAGCAACAGTTCTTATATAACTAATAACAAGGTGTATGTTACTGATATGACGATTATTAGATAAGTAACAAATAACTTTTAACATTACGGCACAATAAATGACAAATATGGACAATTCAGTGGTAGGCAATTAAATGCTAGGCAAATTAGTGCAAACTAATGCATATCAATAAGCAATGAATTTTTCTGTACAAATATTTGAAGTAAATGAAATACTTGTTTAAGTGTAACCAGTACAAATAATTGTGTACAAAATAGTTTGTGTACAAATATTTTTATGTTAACAACAATTCAATGCTCGACAAATAAATATATCCACCAACAAATATTACGATTAATTGTATCCACTAGCAATTGAATGCTAGGCAACTAAATATATCCACTAGCAATTGAATGGTAGACAAATAAATATATTTATGAATGTTGGCCTTTTCAATGCTAAGCAAATGGTATGTGACATCAGCAAATTGTTGACAAACAAAGTTTTTAAAGTGCTTATAATTAGGGAATTAACAATTTGTTAGTAATATGATACATGTTTGAAAGGTAACAATTAACTTACTATGAATAACAACAATTTGGCAAGAAATAACAATTTCTTTAGGTTGTTACAGAGGGTATAAATTTGTAATAACAATATAATAAAATTCCAGAGGGTATAGCAGTATAATAAACTTTTACAAAATATATGTCCGTGTTAATAGCAAAAGTTTGCTAACAGCAAAAGAATTGTCAAAGACGAAAATTGTTAAAGACTATACTTTTATAGACTTTTACAAAATATATGTCAGAGGCAAAAAATTGTCAGAGAGTATACTTTGTTAATAGCAAAGGTTTGCTAACAGCAAAATTTTAACAGATGCACTTTATTCTCAAAGAATTTGCTAAAATATATGTTAAATTATTTTCTTTGGTATAAATTGGAATTGTTAACAGTACAATTTTATAGACATTGAAAGCTAACTCTTAGATTGTTGGACATTCTTCAATATTCTTCGATTAAAATCTGTAAACAAAATAATTAAATAAATTGTTACCGGCCTCCGGGAAGTCGCGCACGTAGCACTGTCCTAAGAGTTAGTCCGGATCTATGTACAGACTATATCCGAACGCTTCTAGTGGTAAAATTTTCGTTCCACTGGAATCTCCTTGCCGCACACGACGTAGAGAGAGTGACCCTCGACTTAGCTATGCCCAGAGCAGCACACGAAAAGCAACAGTGTTTCGGAGCGACAAGAATTCAAGATCGAGAGAGAGAGAGTATTGTAGGAATTTTTCGTGTTAACCAAAGTATTGAGATAGGCCTCAATATATAGGCTTTTCTCTAAGGATCATGGAGTAATGGAGATTGAAAGCAATTTAATCCAGCCAATAAAGAATTAAACGTTACAAATAATTCAAATAAATAACATGTGATATAATGTATCTGGACATGATTTAAGATGTCAAACGTTACCAATTTATTTGGTTCATAACGGTCAAAAATAAATGAGAAGGATGTGGGATTAAATAAAAATTGGACTTGAGTTTTTGCTCAAAACAACATATGTTGCCAACATAAAATAGGAACTATTGTCCTCGCAAGATATTTAGGAGCATCTGAGAAGCTTATGTAAATACTGAGAACTTAACTATTGTCGTCTCCAGAGTTAAATCCATAAGCTGTTGGGTACTGGATTTGTACGTATCTGATATGTAGTACCATGAGCACTCTCACCGCAAACTTTCGGCCTTCCCCTTTTTACACTATTAATTTTATCATCCAAACATTTTACTCTACGTCAACGGTGCAACTGATATGGCACAACAAGGAAATTTATGTATTCAAGATACGCGTATCAGTATCTACTAGGAAAAGTTAACATAATATCCAAACCTTTGCAGTAGGAAAATTAATTTCTGAATGCACAGGTGCATTTATCTGATGGTGGTTAATAGGGAAATTTTCTAGCAGCATGCCCTCTGGCGATATTAAGGAACAATGTGTAATAACATTCCTAGATCTTTTGATGTACTGAACTCACAACTGAGACATTCACTCAGGTATCCCAGTGGTAACTGTTGTAAATTTCACTTTTAAGTTAAAAGTACATCACTGATCCAATCCTTACGAATCAAACAGTTATGTGATCCTTGCGGATTAGACGTCTGGGTGATGCTAATGGAACCAGAGACTGACTGTCGTTATGGTTATTGCTTATCAGGTTAGGGAGAGATTTCCATGCACCCTTGTACATCGGATGTTTCATTCACAGCTACTTATCCTCCTTTTTTCGTCCGAAGAATTTAAAGACCTCATCTAACTCATCTCTGCAAATATATATATATATATATATATATATATATATATATATATATATATATATATATATGTTAATTTCGAGTCGTAATTTTTGATAGAAAACTGAGAAATAAAACGACTGTAAAAACAATGTTTCGAAGCACCACTTCAAAAAAGGTGCACGACAGAGATCTTTGGAGGATTTTGGGTAACAAAAATCTAAAAAGATTTCGTTACAGCAACAAACGAATGTAATGCTTTTAAAAATAAGGTACAAATCGAATTGTTAGCAGCAGCAGCGACGAATGCCCATAAGTGGCTTCTGATTTGATCATAGAAAAAGAGAAGGAAAGAAGAAACAATAAGGCAACTTTTCTACAGTGATCAGATCACCATTGCTCAAAACAAGATTCGCCTATATACGATCCGTTTTCAGGAACCAGCAAGTACTTAGTGAACTTCTGGAACGCTCGTCAGTCAATTTTTGAGACTTGAACGAGCTTCATGAACTTTACGGACTCCCTTAACTCTCTTCTTAGGTGCATCTTTCAAAGGAGGCCAAGGGGCTCTATTTATAGAGTGGAGTGAGACTTCATCTTTTCTCCTATCCGATGTGGGACAAAAATACAATACTCAAAAATAAAGTTTGATATTTTAAATCATCCCACAATCAGCATAGTAGTGTGTCAATCCATGCCTACCCCACGAACACTCCCGTGCATGCACAAGACATCCTGGAGTCCGTGTCCGAGTCCGAGTCCGCATAACAAAAATTAAGTTACATCCTTGTTGGAATTAATTATTTTTTCCTTCAAGAAAAATACTCCAACATGGCACACACTTGTTCCCCACCATGTCTTATGTGCACACATCAACACAAACAATGCATTATATTGAGATACTCACCATTTGGTGTAGCCGATATGGGACTATCTTTCCTAGTCTAAAGACAAAAACACTAACAATTCCCCACATATCTCGATATATGGGTTGAGCGTTCCCTACAGTGACTGTCCATCATGCATTAAGAGAGATGTCGCTACGACTTGAATCTTCGCGCATGGATTAAATAACAGCATGATACAAGAATGGACTAAGCCTTGAATTCTGCACCATAACTGTAATTCTTCCCACTCACATAATAACATCAACTGTGCTTCTAGTTTCACATTAAAGGCCTTGTGCCAGCCTGGATTTCGATGCATGTATATTGGGTGTCTACAAAGTTTTCCTCAAGAGATGACCTACATCTCTATCCATACACACTAGGTGAGTTCTTTTAAAGAGTCTTGGCATGAAGCCTTTCGCTTTCTTGCGGTGCTACGCCACTATGACTTGGCCCAAAGCCGAGGCACTGTCTCATGTGGTGTCATACCACCTGTAGCATGAGGTCCAGCCTCTTTGTAGTGCCAAACTACCCAGCATGAAGCCTTTCGCTTCCTTTCGGTGTTACGCTGCCATGACATGGTTTGCAAAGTCGAGGCACTGCCTCATGTGGTGTCATACCCACTACTAAATTTTGCTCAATTGGCGATATATATTTAGCGACGTTCGATTAACGTCGCTAAATTGTGTACATTAGCGACGTTTAGACAAAACGTCGCTAATAGTCGCTACTAGCGACGACCAAAGCGACGTAACAACGACGTATATTAATCATATGATCCAGTCGTCGCGAAACGTCGCTCGGACGTCGCTAATAGCGACTAACTTAGCGACGAAAGTGATAGCGTCGCTAAATTCTAATTATATCCCCCCTACCGATTCATTTCCCCCATTTCCCTCTCTCACTCTCTCTCCTTCCCCCTCCGGCGCTCTCACTCTCTCCGACGACTCTCCTTCCTCTCCGGTACGTGACTGTTCCCCTCCCTCTCTCTCTCTCTCTCTCTCCGTCTGTTTTGGTTGTTGGTGGTTTGGAGGGTGCGGGTGGCTTGGGGGAGGTGCAGGGGTTATGCAGGTGGTTGGGGGGTGAGTGGGGGGTGGCTGGGGGGGTGGGGCAGGGGGACGAGGGCGGCTGGGGGAGGGGGAGCTAGGGTTATGGTTCGTGTTAGGGTCAATTTCCTTTCATTTTACTCTCTCACTCTCTCTTCTCCCCCCCTCCGGTGCTCTCACTCTCTCCGGCGACTCTCACTCTCTCCGGCGGCTCTTCTCCCTCTCCGGTACGTGGTACTCTTCCCCTCCCTCTCTCTCTCTCTCTCTGGCTGTTTTGGTTGTTGGTGGTTGGGGAGGTGCGCGTAGCTCGGGGGGAGGGGCAGGGGGATGCGGGTGGTTCGGGGGTGAGTGGGGGATGGCTGGGGGGTGGGATAGGGGGACGAGGATGGCTGGGGGAGGGGAGCTAGGGGTAGGGTTCGGGTTATGGGTGGGTATGTGTGGACGGTTGGAGGAGGGGAGCAGGAGAGGAGTGGAGGGTTAGGGTTCGGGTTAGGGGTGGTGTAAGGGGGTGGGCTTGGTCAGAGGCACCGATAGTGCCAAAAATCTGATAATTTAGTAATAATTATTTGTTTTCCGACACCGAAAAATGTGATACTTCGATTCGAACGCACCGATAGTTCCAATATTTGTAAGAAGTAGTTTGTTGGTTGGTTAATTGGTAACATGGTGATCGGGACATATAGTCCCTACAACCATTCGATTGGCGAGACAGAAACTATGGTACGACATGGTGATCAGGACATAGTCCCTGCAGCCATTCGACTGGCGAGGCAGAAACTATGTAGCCGTAGATAAATTTGACTGCCCTCCGACCCTCATCCCTCGGCAATGATGATATGACAACCTATCACTATATCTTATATAGTAGTAGATGATGTCTTAGTATTACATTATGTGAGTTTATCTTGATTCTGTTACATTCTTCAGATACTAGATACGATAAAAACTATACTACACCATATGTACAGAACATAGATGATTCACACTAATGTTTGCTAGAATGAATTTTGGGTTGTGTTCTGAGCCATTCGTTCTCACACTTGGCAAAAAATCAAATTTTTTGTACTTTATCTGCTTTCAAAAATGTACTCAAATTACATGATGGTTCCTTTAGTTAGCTTGCTTATGTTACAATTATATTATTTGTGAATATCGATCTTACCAGATAGCACCCATGACCCGAGGTGCGACACGTCGTTTGAGGGAAACAGTGAATGCTGAGGTGGCTCCTCCTACTGTTAAGGAGGAAGTGGCATCGGTAGCTAGTGAGATCGGGAGTTCTATTCATGCAGCACCAGTAGCTAGTGAGACCGAAAGTTCTATTCATACAGCACTTGCAAGGGACTACATCTCTCCTGCCGCCGTCGATCCCACTTATTCGAGGTGGTTGCGTGATCGTATCACTGAGCGTTTGCGTGAGCTGCGTGGTTCTCATTAGCTATTAGTACTTATTTGTATTGGACTATTTGTATTAGGTTGTTTTGGTATTAGACTATTTGTATTGGACTACATATATGAATTAGTACTGTGTCAATCTCTGGATTGTATTGGACTACGACATGGTGATCAGAACATAGTCCCTGCAGCCATTCGACTGGCGAGGCAGAAACTATGGTACGACATGGTGATCAGGATATAGTCTCTGCAGCCACTCGACAACCAAGAGAGAATACTCTAAGAGATCCATCTGAGTAGGACGTATACTCTGAGAGATCACCTTTACAAGAATGATATCAGTAGTGGGATTGAGTGTTGGAGGACATATTATCAGAGTATACGTCCTACTCAGATGGGTCTCCCACCGTTACTATTTTTTTCTGACAGCATGGTGGATGTGCTCCGTCTTGTGGGACGAGAAATCCTTTGACAAAGGAGACCACCATGCTGTCAGGAACCTCTCGCTTGAGCTCTACACGAAGAATGTCCACTTGAGCTCCGGGGCAAAGTTTTGGCTCAGAGCAAGAATCTGTTGACGGAGCACATCCACCATACTGTCAGAAAAAATAGTAACAGTGAGAGACCCATCTGAGTAGGACGTATACTCTGATAATATCTCCTCCAACACTCAATCACACTACTGATATCATTCTTGTAAAGGTGATCTCTCAGAGTATCCTCTTTGGTTGGTTGTCGAGTGCTACTTAGTTAAAGTTCAAGTGCTACTTAGTTGTGTCTCTCTCTATCTATCTCGCTATCAACGCTATTGTGTTGTTCCCCCTCGCAGTAAGAAATGGTCCGATACCGATACTCTGAGTATCAGACCATTCCTATGTGTATCGGCATCGCAATCACAGTACCGATACTCGAGTATCGTATTGATACTCAAGTATCACATCTGATAGTTCTTTCATTTATTTGTCAATTACTGTATTTCAGTTCAAGTTAGTTTTATGTGATTCTCTGATAGTTCTCTTCTTTATTCTGTATTTTGGCTCCAGCTCCAGCTCCATTTGTATTAATCTACGGTACGACATGGTGATCAGGACATAGTCCCTGCAGCCATTCGACTGGCGAGGCAGAAACTATGTAGCCGTAGATAAGTTGACAGTCCTTCGACCCTCATCCCTCGACAATAATGATACGACAACCTATCACTATATCTTATATAGTAGTAGATGATGTTTTTGTATTACATTATGTGAGTTTATCTTGATTCTGTTACATTCTTCAGATACTAGATACTCGATTCGATAAGAACGTATACTACACCATCTGTACAGAACATAGATGATTCACACTAATGTATGTTAGAATGAATTTTGGGTTATGTTCTGAGCCATCCGTTCTCACACTTAAAACACATATGAATTAGAACTGTGTGTCAATCTTTGTGTTTTGTATTTTCAGCGAACCCAGGGATTGAATTCTGTATTTTGTATTTTGGATTCTGTATTTTGGCTCCAGCTCCAGCTCCATTTGCATTAATCTACGGTACGACATGGTGATCAGGACATAGTCCCTGCAGCCATTCGACTGGCGAGGCAGAAACTATGTAGCCGTATATAAAGTTGACTGTCCTCCGACCCTCATCCCTCGGCAATGATGATATGACAACCTATCACTATATCTTATTAGTAGTAGATGATGTCTTAGTATTACATTATGTGAGTTCATCTTGATTCTGTTACATTCTTCAGATACTAGATTCGATAAGAACATATACTACACCGTATGTATAGAACATAATGATCCACACTAATGTATGCTAGAATGAATCTTGGGTTGTGTTCTGAGCCATCTGTTCTCACATTTAAATAGATATGAATTAGTACTGTGAGAGCGCCGGAGAGAGTGAGAGCGCCGGAGGGGGGAGGAGAGAGAGTGAGAGAGTAAAATGGGGGAAAATGAAGGGAATATAATTAGAATTTAGCGACGTTCATACTAACTTCGCTAAATTAGTCGCTATTAGCGACGTCATAGCGACGTTTCGCGATGACTAGCTCATGTAACTATGTAGCCGTAGATGAAGTTGACTGTCCTCCGACCCTCATCCCTCGGCAATGATGATATGACAACCTATCACTATATCTTATATAGTAGTAGATGATATTTTAGTATTACATTATGTGAGTTCATCTTGATTCTGTTACATTCTTCAGATACTAGATTCGATAAGAACATTACTACACCATATGTACAAAACATAGATGATTCATACTAATGTATGATAGAATAAATTTTAGGTTGTGTTCTGAGCCATCCGTTCTCACACTTAAAACACATATGAATTAGTACTGTGTGTCAATCTTTGTTTTGTATTTTCGGCGAACCCATGGATTGGATTCTGTATTTTGTATTTTGATTTTGTACGTATTTGAAGATATTCAGTTTTTTCGTTGAGGATACTGAGTTTGTATGTATTTGCGGATATTGATTTGGTTTTTTGAGGATATTATATTGACATTGTTCGTTGCGGATAGTATTTTTTTTATATTTTTTGTATATTCTGGAATGTATTGTGCGTGCCGGTGTTGAGTGTTCCATCGAGGGGGTCGGCGAACCCAGGGATTGGATTCTGTATTTTGTATTTTGTATTCGGTATTTTGGCACAGGTTCCAGCTCCATTTGCATTCTGGAACTTATTTTTTTTATATTTTTTTAACTTAACGACGTTTTTAGCGACGTTATCATTAGTCGCTAGATATTAGCGACGTTAATAAATGTCGCTAAAAGCGTCGCTAAATGCTGACGTGGCAACACGTGGCACCATAATCTGATGTCAGCTCGTCGTCGCCAAAATGTCGCAACAGTGTCGTTATATGGCGACAACACAATAATGTCGCCTTTTACGTCGCCAATTAGCGTCAACGAACAAACGTCACAAATAACGTCGCTAATTAGCGACGTTAATAACGTCGCCAAATAACGTCGCCCTAGCGACGTTTTGCGACATTTTCTCGTTTAGCGACACGTTTTTTCTGTCGTTCCCCGTTGCCCTAAACGTCGCAAAATTGATTTAACGACATTTTTATCGAGGTTAGCGACGTTTTTAAACGTCGCTAATCTGACAAATTTTTGTAGTGACCACTGTAACATGAGGCCCATCATCTTTGTAGTGCAGCCTACCATTCTTTATTCTACAGTATTAGGCCAACTTGACTATGTGCGGTGCTACGCTGCTGTGAGTTAGCCCGAAGCCGAGGCTTGACCCTCACTAGGTACCTCATGTGGTGTCACCCCACTGTAGCATAGAGTACTACGCTCCTTTGTAGTGCTGTGCTACCCGTGCTTCCTGTAAAGCACGTCGGACATCTCAAATGCACGAGAACTCATTAATGTTTCCTAGCCATCCTCTCACAGGACTTTGTTCTATACAAAGAATAAACTATAGACAACAATGGTTCTGAGTTCATAACCCCGTAAAGTCCCAAAGGATTGCCTACTTATAGTAGTTCTTGGTCTGAAACCCACAATATCCAAAGAGATTGCCCACTAACAGTGGATGACTGCCCACTAACAGTGGTTCTAGGTCCGTGACCCCGCAATATACCAAAGGATTACCTACTGCACCTAATATTCTTCCAGTCAATGGTCCTCCCTTGAACCAAAAGCTAGATGCCTAGTAGATTTCTATTTGAACTAATAACATAAAACTTTCTGGTAGGATTACAGAGACACAATATCTGAACGTCTTTAAGACAATTTTTCTTGCTGAGTCCTCGACCAGCTAGCGCTTGACACCTTTGGTGAAAGGATCTGCCAGATTCTTCTGGCTCCGAACATCCACCACGGTAATGACTCCTCTTTTAATGAGATCATTCATCGACCTGTGCCTTAATCGCACAACCCTCTTCTTGCCATTGAAGATATCATTTGATGCCACTGCTGTAGTCAACTGGTTGTCTTAATAAGTCAGTATTAACGGAATATGTGTACCACCCACAGGAAGATCATGTCCGGTTGTCGTAATACATCGGCATCACCCGAATTTGTGCACCAACCACAGAAAAATCCTTCCTGAGCTCCCAAAGCAATTACGCTTCATCTGCTGCAGCTAACAGAACTCTGATTCTATAGTGAGAGAAATGTCTGCTTCTTCGACTTTCTCGATATAACACCACTACCCATGGATCTATTTTTTCGACTTTCTCGATATAGCAGCCTTATCCATGTAGAAGATCTGACCTTCTTCTTTCTCTACTTCTGAGCACCGACTAGCATCACTGAAGCCTTCTACCCCTGCAAGATAACCGATGAGTACATCTTTCTGAGTTCCTGAGAGTTATCCAATTGCACTCTTCACAGCTTTCCGAAGATCAAAACATGGCTAGCTCGTGAATCGCCTCATCATGCCTATAGAAAAAGCTATGTCAGGCCTGGTGGTACTTATAGCCTACATCAAACTCCAAATGATGTTCAAGTACACCAACTGTCTGACATTTCTTCATGATCTGGCTTCAGCCTTTGATCACACCTGTAAGGAGTATCGATCCTTGGAAGATCCTGATATCCATAGCGTGTGAGCAACGTTTCACGTAGTGAACTTGTGAAAGGGAAAGCTTAACTTTCGTCTGGATTATTTAAATCCCCAGGATGACATTCGTATCTCTCATGTCCTTCATACTGAATCTAGACGTGAGGAACATCTTTGTTCTAGTGACACATCATTATGTCGTCCAGATAGAGACAAACGATTATCATTAACGAACTTCATGTAATTACACTTAACAGTCTCGTTGAACCTATAGCCTTTTGCCCCAATAACCTCGTCAAGCTTCTCGAGCCACAGATTGGGAGTGTACTTCAAATTATACATAGAATTCACCAACTTACAGAACTTGTCTTTAATACCCTGAATGACAAATCTAGCTGGCTATTATATGTGAATCTCTTCTGTCATTTCTCTATCAAAATACTGTCTAGACATCCATCTGATGATAGAACAACTTATGAATAGCAGCCACGGCCATCGTCATCCTGTTAGTTTACAACTTAGCTAGTAGAGCATATGCGTTAACCTCATCAATCTCTTGTTGTTGAGCAAACCCTCTAGCCTTGAACACATTAATAGTTCCTTCGACGTTCATCTTTTTCTTCTTAAAGATTCAATAGGTTTAGCTCTTTCAGGCAGATTAACTAACATCTACTTATATTTGGATGTTACAGAGTCAATCTTATAATTGACTCTTTCCTCCAAAAGATCGCATCTCTGGTCTTACCTCATCAGCCTCCACGTACTAGATGATAAAGTTTATCTCTGAAATCTTTCGGCCTTCTCACTCGCTTTGCTAACTGCTCAGCAAATATTGGTTCAAGTATTGTCATCAATGAGAACCACCTTCTGGACTACTACTTCTTTGAAAATACTTGATCTTTCAGTACCAACAATAGTCTCCAAAACATCTACGAGAATAATGTTCTCATCCCTAGCAATTTTGTTTTCAAAGAATTCTATATCGCGAGACTCAATGATATGATTGATACAATATCAAGTGATCTCCGAGCTAATTCCAGAATACTGTCTTTTTGGTCTTCGTCCCTAACTTCTGAATCTTAATATTCGGAAGCTTCGAAAGCTTTACGTACACCAGACACCCCCACACTTGAATGATATTCAAATTAGGTCTAACCTTAAACCAGTGTTAATGAGAATCATAGTCAGATATATACGAACGGTACTTTATTCAGCAATAAACGTAGCCGTACACACAATCTATCCCCAAAAATATATTGGAAGATCCATAATATAGATATCATCATCTTTGACAACGTCCTGATCTTCCTTTCTGACACTCCATGGATTATAGATACTACAGAGCAGTCGTTTCATAACCAATTCCATGTTCATAACAGAACGAATAGAATCTAAAAAATGATACTCTCCGCTTTGATCACTTCTGAGTAGTTGTAGTCTGGTTTAATGTTCAACTTCAGCCCTGAAGTCCTTGAACTTCTTGAATGCTCCATCCTTCGACTTGAGAAGTCATGCGAACATGCACTTCGAGAAACACTTCGAACCGACCTCCGTAGACAATTGATAAAAGTCACAAATAACTGAGTGTACTAACTATAGATGATCCGTACTTTAGTTCAATCGTCTAAGCAGCTTCCTAACAGTCTTGTCTCTGCACAGACATCAAATCTCTCCACCTCCTTACCCCCACATTCTGGAGATAAGGCTTAGATATAATCTTGAGTCTGCTTCTGTCATAGAACAACTTTCAGTCAATTCAATGAAATAACTTCATCGTCATCAGCAGAAGTTTGAACACCCCTTCAGTACCGAATATCTTTTCGAAGCATGTTCCTCGCCAAGAAATTACCATCTAGCTAGTACGAATGTACATCTTTCAAGTCTGTATCAGACAATAGACTTTCTGAGATCAGATCTCCGTAAATCTCTGGTACATCAACACACATTCCAGTGTCCTTGTCGGTGGTTCATAACCACTGTCTCGATCTTCAGAACTTCTGCTAGATATATGTTTCCATCGAGACCGTTCATAACAAGGCTCGTCCTCTGAATAACTCCTTCGAAAGCACATGTGGTCAGATGCACTAGTGTCCTACCATTAGTCAGCTATCACGCTAGATAACTCAACCTGTGCAACAATAGTAACCAAGTTAAGTATCAAAACAACCAAGTTTAGCTATAACTGCTATTTTGGTTTAGGCTTGGCTCTACAATCCTTCTTAAAGTGCCCTTCTAGCCACAGTTGAAGCAAGCCCCATCGCCCTTAGGCTTTGGCTTGAACTGAGCTGACTTCACCTTCAGTTGGTGAGAGTGCTTAGCTCTTCTTCAACATGAATCTACTATAAGAGGCGTTCAAGATCCACCTTCATATTCTTGTAGTGCAAGTCCATGATGAAATAGCTCCACCCAGGTGGGAGCTTGGCGATAATGCCCCCCACGATAATGCATCGACCAAGGGCATTCCGTCATCCGCCAGCTTATGACGTAACTAGAGAACTCCTTGACTTGAGACATCATGATCTTGTCATCCTCAAATCGTATCCTCTAGACCTTTTCGGTTACATGGATCTTGTTTCTATTTTCATCTGCCTTGTAGAGATTCTCTATAGATTTTTAAAGTCCTTGGCATGGGCCATCTTACTGTATGACTGCCAGAGAGTCCTCCATAGAGTTTAAGATAAGCAACTTGCAAATGTTGTTGTCTCTCTCCACTTGGATTGCAGAGCAGTGGCCTCAGCGACCTTCGGGCAATTTCATCTTCTTTCTCTTCCAAGTGTTGTAATGCTCCCGTCAAACTTTCAAGTTTGTAAAAACTTGTGTCGAGAAGGTTTACACGGTTTTTCTCTATCGAATCTAAATCTTGCTTTGAGATTGTTAATCCCGAGGCATAATTTTTGATGGAAAACTGAGAAATAAAATGATTGTAAAAATAATGGTTCGAAGCACCACTTCAAAGAAGGTGCACGACAGAGATCCTTGGAGGATTCTGTGTAACAAAAATCTAAAAAGATTTCGTTACAGCAAAAACGAATATATGCTTCTAAAATGAAGCTACAAATCGAGTTGTAGCAGCAGCAGCGACGAATGCCTACAAGTGGTTTCTGATTAGATCAGAGAAAAGAGAAGGAAAGAAGAAAGAGTAAGATAGCTTTGCCGTGGTGATCAGATCACTGTTGCTCAAAGCAAGATTCCTTATACGATCCGCTTCCAGGAACCAGCAAGTTCTTAGTGAACTTCTGGAACGCTCGTCAGTCAATTTTTGAGACTTGAACTGGCTTGCTGAACTTTACGGACTCCCTTAACTCTCTTCTTAGGTGCATTTTTCAAAAGAGGCCAAGGGGCTCTACTTAGAGTGGAGTGAGACTTTACCTTTTCTCCTATCCGTTGTGGGACTAAAATACCAATACTCAAAAATAGAGTTTAATATTTTAGATCATCCTACAATCAACATAGTAGTGTGCCAGTCCACGCCTACCCACGAACACTCCCGTGCTTCAGTAAAATTAGCTGCATGTCACGCACAATATTTTATGGCCCGCCGAGATCTCACATCTTTCCTTTATAGATGCTTTATTTTAATTATTTATATTAAGAATAATGTATAGGAATACTCTTAGGATGTAGAATAATTCCTAGAATATTTCTTAGAATAATCCTGCGATATTCCTATTCCATTCTTCTTGTAAGCCTTAGAGGCACTATAAATAAGTGGGAGACCTCATTTATTCCACACCACCCAAAGTTGTAATCCCTCTAGTAAAGTAATCCCTCTCTAGTAAAGTTTTAATCTTCCAATCTCTCCCTCTTTTGCTCCACAATATTCTCTATATCACCTTAGCATCTAGCTAAACGTTTGGGGAAGGATGGCATGAGTCTTCGAGTAGGAAGCTTGTGCGCCGCATGGGTCAAGTGTAGCAAAAATACTAAGTCCATGACAAGTGGTATCAGAGGGAAGGTCGCTTGATGCTATGTCGACATCCGAGAGCGTCCAGGAGGGACCCTCGTCACCTAAGGCGGACACGTGAAGGCCGACAAGGGGGCAAGAATAAGGAATCTACGGTGGAGCATAGCCTTAACGATCTGAGCGTGTTGGATTCTTAGAGAAAGTTCGAGGGACGTGGAGAAGCGCATGGTCTCTATGGAGCAAAGCAACACGAGGCTAGAAGAGTACTTCGATGGGTGGAGCGACGTTGCATCGTCAGTGGCAATCTTTCAGGAGCAATTCCAAGAGATCGATCCGCATTTGAGGAGGATCTCGAAGGAAATCGTGCAAGATTGAGGACTTGCGTTAAAGGTCCAAGGCTACGAGGAGCTAAAGCATGGTCAAGAGTTACGAAAACCTCATCTATGAGAGGGTCACGCAGAGCTATGTAATTATTACTTTAGTTTTTGTTAACTTAATATACCATAGAAAATATACAAATAAATATCCTTGTAGTTAGTAACAAGTATCTTAGATATGTAGTTACTAAAAAAGTATGCTTATATATCGAGATATACGTACTTTTCTAGGACGAGATCTTAGGCCCCATGAGCGGGACTGCTATGCACCTAACACGGAGAGGCTGCTACTTCCTCGCAGTCCCACCTTCGTCGACGGATGAGTTGTAGATGACCATAGTTGGTGGTCTTCAGAGGGGTACATACTACGGTACGGATCCTAAGGCATCCTTGTAGCGACATAGTCCTCTAGGGTTCCTGCCAGTATACGTTCCTCACAGCCCTCTCCGGAGTCAACCCGGCCCGAGTATAGTGATGCCTGTGAGGTTGCATCTCTGCATGACGAGATACCGCAGAGGATCCAGAGCAAGCTCAGTAGCAGAAGGATTATCCGATCTCTACACGATTTGATACGCTCGAGCGCAACATCAGGGATCCCACGACTCGGAGCTAGAGGATGGAGCCTGGCGTTATGAGCTGGTCGCGTCGACAGAGTACAGTGTGATACCGCTGTAGGAGGCACATGTGTCACATCCCGATTCGATAAACCATTCGTCCTTGTATCGATTATGGAATCTCATACTCTCTAGGGCGTGTTGTCGTACGAGTACGGAGTTGCACTCGTACAAGGCAAGAATATTGCATTTGATACATGTTTTAAATATCAAGTTGAAACTTCATAAATCATAGAGAATTAACACACAGTATATGAAGATAGAAAATATGCTTTCATTGATAGCTTGCAAGTAAGTGCAAGTTATATTACATTGGATAGCCATGCCGGGTGCATTTGATTGAAACAAAAAAAATACTAGACAAACTTCCTGAACTAATACTTGTCGTTCCAAATATTCAGACCCTTTTATATATTGAAAGCCTTCGATGATTGCTTCAAAATACTTGAAATAGGAAGAGATTCAAATGCCTCTCCGAACTTCAGCTTTGGCCTAGTAGTACAGTAAAATATAGCAGTTTATCTCAATTCTTACCACGTCATGCTCATCCCCACATAAGACGGAGATAATAATTTCTGCCTGCATAAGACAATAGGTGGGCAAGCTACTATCTTATATGTGGTCATTGGTGCTACACACCACGAGACCTTTATATGGCCTTGCGATGCGTCCTTTCAGCCTGGATTGCAAGCCTACTAGAGGTCCCGCAATGCCTCGTGCCGAAGCACGAATTTATATTTCCCCTAGGTCGATTAGGTTTCGGCGCTCCGGATATCATTTTGAGGAAAGTCAAACTTGGACAATTTCTGTGACCATGCCAATGTGTAAACATTTTAACATATAAAACAGATTATATAGCATAGACAGTATTAAGCAATATTATTATTTTAACTCATGCGAGAGTCCATTTCCTCAAAGCCGTACGTTCTGATTTAGCATGTGGCACCAAATTTTCTGAGGCACCATATACCGCAACCAATGTTTCATTATATTTTGCAGTCTATGAATAGTCTCTCTTTTCTAGAACCTTAATTTTTTTAGTGTGCAAAACTTATATTTTAAGATTAAATTTCTCTAAATCGGTATAGTTATCCCGAGTCTTGATCTTAGTGATTTGACATGCATTTAACTTGGCATTGTCGATTTGAATAAGTTCGAGGCAACAATAATTTTATTTGCGGAAGGAGTAGAAAAGAAGGGGCCGAACCACCCCCAAGTACTTGATCGTACGAGAATCAGAGCACTTTGCAATGTTCAAGCTTCAGTTACGCGAGCTCCTGCAACGGCACCAATTTTATCAGAATCCCTTCCTTAATCCTCCTCTCGAAATTCTTACAATGAATGCATAAATCGACGCGAAAGTACATTCATCAAAACCAAGCAACAAAAATATCAAGAAAACCATAAAGTAACCCGGTCACGTCGAAATGTAGAACCCTAAGGGGGGGGTGAATAGGGTAATAAAACTTATCAATAATAAGAAATTTAAAGGATAATAAAGGAGAGATATCACGACCCGCACCTAGTGTAGGTGGTACGTCCAGCCTACGCCGCAGTATCGGCGGTAGAACGGTGTCCTACGTCACATACAACTAACAATAATAAGGTACATGTACAATATATACGCTCTGAATGGAGGATAATATAGAAATGTACAACTCAATCACAGCTAAAGTAGAAAGTACAATAAGATAGATAGATATAAAAGTCGCCAAATGAAATACAATAAGAGAAGGAGTCTAAGAGCCTACGATAGAATCTCTACAACATCCAGAATAAAAAACCCCAAATAAGTACATAATGTATACAAAATAAGACAAGATAATAAGTAAGATAACTAGTCTAGCTAAATAGCCTAGACTACTGGGGTAATGTCCTCTGCAAGGGTTGGGTCCTCCTGGGAGTCCAGCTCACAGGTGTCATCTAGGCCTGCTCCATAGTATGTAGGACAGAACTCCTCAATGTCATCTATAATATTTCAACAGGTCCAGTCAGGACAGGAACGGGCACAATACATCTCACTCAGTTCATAATATGACAGGATATGTAAATATACTATAGACCAAGATACATGAAACACTGGAGAATATATGAAGTAAAAGAGATGACTGTAAAAAAAATCTACTATAAGTAAAGAGCTAGCAGTGGCTAGTGATGTAGAGTACTAGATAGACATGTAAATGGCTTGAATTTGCACATAATTATTCTAAGAGTTTGCACATGATTACACTACTTTGGAATTGTTCACATGACCATTTATACTCCCTCGTACCCCAATTAATACACAATGATCCAGACAAGTTATGTTTTTGCATATGATATTCACATAAAGGCCCATAAATGGGTGCACATGAATTATACATGGGGGCTCCATGAACATGAGAGTACATGAATCACAAGAGTGTACATGAATGGTGAAAGCACCAGAGTACATGATGAAAGTAAAACACACATGACATGACGTAACCCGATGCTCCCGAGGGGGATAACATCTCATGAAAGGATCCATATAGTACCAATCCGTGTTAACAATGTGACAGCATCAAGTAATGTAATCTAGAGCATAAATGTAAATCCTATCAAGTATGAAACAGTCAGAGAATGTACTTGCCTGGTATCCTGAGTATCCGATGAGTGTATATGTCCAGAAAGAGTAGATAAGTCCTATTTAGAGCAACACAGGTCACAACATGTCCAGAATGGTAATATTAAACTTTACAATGCATTCTATATGAATTCTAGGTCATTCTAGACTAAAGTCAACTCTTGGTCAACTCTAATCAATTTCACTAGTCAAACTAGGTCAACTAGGTCAAGTCCTAGCCCAATCAAGTCATACTAAGCCTAACCAAGCCTAGTCTAGCACTCACACACAATCAAATGCTACACAAGTTATCTACATACAATTTACATATATACATATATACACATATTGGCTCTATGCCTAAAATACAAGCAAGGTAGGTAATGCAATGTGACATATGTTCAGGCATGGGTTAACATGTTATGTAGTAAGGTTCATATATGCAGGAATGAGAGGGTTCAGGTAATGTGTAAGTGTCAATGTTCAGTTCATTTCAGTACATGCAGTGGGTCACATAGGTTCAGCCTTAGTGTCAAGTAATGCAAGGTAAAGTGTCATGGGTCCAGGTAAAAATAGTGTACAGGAATGTAGGTTCAGGTATAGGGTTTTACATGTTCAGGCATTGAGGGCCAGTGTAATGTGGTTCAGGTTTTCAGTTAAACAAAGTGTCACATGTAGGTTAACAACGGTTAATGCATTGTGTTAACGTGCATATAGGGTTAGTAGGCTACAATGTATCAATGCAAATGACAATGTTCACATGCTCGAAAACCCATCATCCAACCACAGATACATCAAATTGGTCTCAGAGGCACAAACTAATATTCCTGACATGTATATATATTAATATCATCTATTTAAACAATAATTAACAATTTAAAATCCAATTTAAACTCAGAATTATGAATAAACAGTGCAGTAGAAGAACACATAGGAAAGCTAGGTTTTTATTACTCGAAATCAAATAAAATATGAAATTACTTGTGCACAAGGTTGTGTCATATGCCAACATGTCAGGGGGGTGTTCATGTCCAACCAAGTGGACACGAACGTGTCCAATCAATTACAAACACACAGAGTGCACACAGTGTATCAGAATCATCGTGCAGTGGTTTTGTGTCATCATGGACACGACACACGATACCTCAGCCTTCGTGCTCATGTCAGAGGGTAGAGGGGGCGTAGTGCTACGTGTCTAGTAGCCTGACACAATGCCAGGACACGTGTAGGCGTGACACAATGCACGTATCATTTAGGGGTTTTTGCGTGTGTGTGTGCGTGTTTGGTTTAATGCAGTGGCTAGCACGTGTACGACTCGACACGATACTACCTAACACTTTAGGGGTGTCGTGTCAGTCACTAGCCCTAGCTGCACACCAAGTGTCGTGTCACCAAATGACACAGACACAATACACCAGTGCTCGAGCAGCAGGACACAGGCCGAGCCTTGCGTGCAGCGTGTCCTGTTGCTCGCAGACACGACACAGACACCAAATCACATACAATCCTTCACAAAAATCAAAGTATACATGTATATCTACAAATTTGTTTAAATAGTTTTGAAAAAAAACAGTAATAAAACCTCTCTTGGGTATTTTATCAAACACCTACCCATACACATAAATACGTGTACGATACAGACACCAAATCAGCACGAATTTTCACCAAACTTTTCCTAAAGCTAGGGGACACCTAGATGGATGCATCTATGGAATAAAATTCGGAATTTAGGGTGATTTGTAGGGATTACCTATAGGGATCCAATCTCCAAGAAAAACCTCCAAATAGTAAAGTCTTCTTCCTCAAGCTATGTCCCAATGAGCACTCCTCCTTGCAAGCTAGCCTCCTTCTCCTTTTACTCCAGATTTGGATTCCAATGCAAAAGATTGGGATCAATTTGGTGAAGAAATGATGAAAGAGAAAAAAAAATTAGGGTTTTATAAAGGGAAATTTCTAAAAGAGGCAAGTGGTTATGAGGAGACATTATATAGGCTGAAACTAGGTTAGAAATAGGCTATGGTGGCCGACCATGTAGGGGATTAGGGTTAGAGATTCATGCAAATGAGCTTGAGCCTAAGTTCATAAGCTAGCTAGCACAATCCCTTAGCTATAAGTCCAAAATACATAACTCTCCGAATCCTCTCATGAACCCTAGCCACACTCAAGTCAACTAAGACTAACTTAAGTTACATTAGGGTCCCACACCATGCTAACTAAGTCACTAAAGTCAAAGTCAAACTCTAGGCTAGTCTCTAAAGTCACAACTAGCAAAGGTCAAAAATTAGAACACCAATACAATAATTAATAAAATAATTCACAAAAAAATCAAAATGACCAAACTACCCTCAAGTCTAAAATATGGTAATGATAAATCTACCCTCCTTAAAAGAATTTTGTCATCAAAATTGAAAGGCAAAACTGAATTGATGAGAAGGATAGACAATCATAATTCAAGGTCCAAAAATATATGGGTATCGCTCACGCATCTCATCCTCCCTCTCCTAGGTAGACTCTCCTGGAGAATGATGTCTCCATGCGATGCGAACCAAGGGTATCACCTGGTTTCTCAGAACCTTCTCTCGTCGATCCAAAATCTCCACAGGCTTCTCTGGATAGCTAAGAGTAGGTCCCACCTCAATCTCTGAGTGATCGAGATTATGGCTAGGATCTGCCACATACCGTCTCAGCTGCGACACGTGGAATACCTTATAGACTCCCACTAGTACAGGTGGCAAGTCTAGCCTGTAAGCCATATCACCGACTCTCCCGCTGATCATGAAAGGTCCGATAAAGTGCGGGCTAAGCTTCCCACCTCCATCAAAATGTATCCTACCACGTATCAGAGATATCTTCAGAAAAACCAGATCTCCAACCTAATCGCAAACAATGTCTGAATTACAAATATATTCAAACATGATCAAACAAAATCACAAACAAAACAACTCCTAATTCTAATCCTATCCCTAAACTGTACCTCATACTTTAAAGTTCTGCGGTGGCTATCGGCCCAGTGCCGATGTCTGTCCTGTGCCACGTGAATCCTGTGTCTGATGAGCTTCACCTTCTCGGCTGCATCTACAACCATCTCAGGTTCCAATAAAGCTTGCTCTCCAACATTATTCCAAGACAAGGGTGTACGACATCTGCGCCCGTACAATGTCTCGAATGGTGACATCTCAATGCTGGCCTGAAAACTGTTGTTGTATGCAAACTCCACTAAGTGCAGGTGATCCTCCCAGGATCCTCCGAAATCCAAAACACAAGTCTGCAGCATGTCCTCGAGTGTCTGAATAGTTCTCTCTGACTGTCTGTTTGTCTGAGGATGGTATGCAGTACTAAACTTGAGCTGAGTGCCCAAACTAGTCTGCAAACTCTGACAGAAATGAGAAGTAAAGTGACAATCCCGATTCGAGACAATGCTCATCGAAACTCCATTAATCCTAACAATCTATCGCATATACATATCTGCTAGCCTCTCAGTAGACGTACCTACATTAAATGGCAAAAAGTGGGCCGATTTGGTCAACCTGTCTACGATGACCCAAATCGCGTCTTTTTCTTCTGGTGTACGTGGCAATCCAGAAACAAAGTCCATCGTGATGTGCTCCTACTTCTACTCTAAAATAGGCAATGGCTGCAACAAACCTCCTAGCCTCTGCCTATCTACCTTGACCTATTGACAGACCAAATATCTGGCTACGAAGCGAGCTACCTTTTGCTTCATCCCATACCACCAGACGTGCTCCCTAAGATCCCTATACATCTTGTTGGCACCTGGATGTATAGAGTAATGAGATCGATGGGCCTCCTACTTGACCTGCTCTTGGAGCTCCCCACTGGTCACACACAGTCTGGAACTGTGCCTCAATGCACCATCTGTAGAAGCATGAAATTTTAGGCACATCTACAGGCCAGAGTACCTATGCGCTTAGCACTACATACGCCAGGAAGCTCAAACGAAGTACTTGGCATAGCAAAGGATAGCAAAAGTAGACGTCAAAAGAAGATTTTTTATTTCATATAAAGTCTATTACATGTCTAAAGAAAGGCTTTACAAAGGAGAACTTCTACAAAAAGAAAGATCCTAAGACTACAGCCAGGTGCAGCAAGGGCCATGCGTCCCATGCCAGGCGCATCATCCGTCAGGTGCATCTCTTCAGCGTCTCAGTCAGGTGTGTCTCTTCAGCATCTTAGTTAGGCACATCACGAAGTTTCAGCATATGTGTCCCACTTCGATCCGATCAAGTGCTCCGGCTAAAGGAGCAGCTTTGAGTATAACAAGAGCGGGCGATCAACCCCACTCTAGCTGGAGGAAGAGTTCTCCATAGCCCAAGGAAGAGAAAAGCACCTTAATTCTGATCTGCGGCTCTTCAAGTATAACAGAGATGGGACTCGAGCATCCTGATCTTTGGCTGCAACAGGCACCTTCGGCCTGCGTCGGAAGCCCGCGATCCTGACTTTTGGATGTAACAGTCACCTTCACGAGTGCAAACGAAGACGACTCGACGCATCTTCACCTTGGGGAGCGTCTTGGCAACAGAATGTACTCGGGCAAAGGAATTCATCTTCGTCGAGAAGTCAAGGGAGAGACAACAAAACTCTCTCAAATTGTTGCTATTTATAGGCCAGGACAAATCAAACCCATGTGCCAAGTGGCAACCTTCCCGAAGTTAGTGTAATAAACTTGCATTTACGATGATAAATTTGCCTCTTCAAATTCAGCCAAGTCAAAACGGCTATTTAAAGCACTCAAAGAACTCAACAGTCGGACCAATAAAGATGCGTCATGTAAACAGATGCACTGGTCAGACCGCACATCATACAGACACGCCCATCAGCACCAAGCGCCTCATAAGGATGCGTCCCATGCGTCCCCATAAGCCTAGTGGAACGCAGATCAATGCGCCCACTCAAAGGCCCATCACCCGTTAAGAATATTAAATGCTGAAGTCTGACACGATAGCAGCCATGCCTCGATGACAGAACAACAACAGCTTTTACAGAAAATAAAGCGCCACTAACATCAGCGTCATTATTACTCTCGTCTGGCGGTTACAAGCCACGTGGCCGATCGACTATTCGTATGCGCCTCCGCAGTTATGCGCTCGAAGACTCGTATGCGCCTCAAAAGCCGTGTGCCCAGACCGGTTCGTGACTTCTGAAGGTTACGAGCCAAAGTTTTCTTATGCGTCCAATCCCAGGCGCATCCTGTCAGATCACTCTCCACCAAATATAAGATCTTTAAGCCATGGACGTACGCCACGTGTCCTTTGACTCAGTTTAGCCTATGAAGGGGTGCTAACCACCCAAGATCTCAGCAACCGAAAGATCCTCTCCACTGCTATGTACCAGCCCACAAATACAGCACGAAGGATTCAACCCACAAGTCATAGCGTATCATCCATGCGCCGCCCGCAGCTCCACCTACGTGGCATTCCTACGTACAGGCGCATCCTACATATACACGCATGAGCAGCCCAACCGGCTTATAAATAGTAGGATCATTTCCTTCTTCGACACACACACCGAGACATACAGAGACGTACAGTCAAAGAGAGACGTAACCAGAGCATCAGATTCATCATCCACAGAGATCGGAAGAGACACTCAATGTCTTCTTTTCCTCTGCAAGCTCCAATATCCAGAGCAATCCAGACCTTCAGAGAACCAAAAACCATTGTCAGATCGTCAACGGAGTCAACGTATTACCACTCGCTCCACCGACACAAGACCCAGATAAAAATAAAAGTGTACTCCTAGGTCTACATCGAAGTCCTACATTGTAATATTGTTCTGTTTGTAATTGAAATTGCAATTGTAATAGCAAACAAGCTGGCGACTCTGTTGGGGACCTCTTTCTCCTCCGCTGAGAAAGCTGTGTCGTAATCTGACAACGTGAAGGTGGGCTCCTCCCACATGACACTGGTCGTACGCCTCAATCATCAGGCGTATGAGGAGTTCATCTCTGAAGATAGTACAAGTCCTTCGAAGCGGCTGCCAAAGCCGAAAAAGACTCCCCAAGTCTGGGTGCACAAGGTCGAGGCCCCTGGCACCATCACCGAAGGGGATGCGCCGATGCAGCCTACCCTTCCCGCTGACGTCTTCAGCAGCCCGGATATGCCTACGGGTGCAGCACATCTCACGAGGAAACGTGGGGCTAACCACATTCTCCAACCATCTCTTTCTCAGACAAGGAAGATGCGTCGACGGAGCAGGGGCGAATCTAACGCCCTGCGCATTAACTCTGATGCGCCGCAGAAGGCTTCTGTCTTTGACAGACTCACTAGCTATCGTAGCAAAGAGAATTTAGACTCTGAGTACTATGCACCCCAGCAGGATGGTATGAAGAAGTACAAGGCAGCACGGACCACGCGCCTCGAACGTGCTATGCCAACAGTAAATCAGAGGCATGCGCTCACAATCATGCGCGCTGTCGATGGTAAACTGTACAAGGTTGACTCGGGTGTTTCTGCGTCGCTAACGGGCCAAACTTTAAAGACCTCATTCCGCTTGGGCGCATCCACTACGCTTTCAACCAAGCCGTTCGAGGCAAACTCTGTGGTCTCGAACCCCCATGCCTACATTGGTTGTACGTCTGAGGCTGGTTCAAGCCACTCTAAATGTTGCTCCCCCACTATTGATCTGGGTGCATCTTTTGTGCCGGATCAGGGGGTGCAGCATTCACTTGACCACCCCGATGCTTGGCCCTGCCATGCGCCTGATGGGGGTGTGTAGCATCCATTTTTTCATAGAATGGTATTTCAGTCATTTTAGCTATTTTGGCCTTTTGTGATTTTCTGAATATGTTGAATTATGTTTGTGCTAGCAACTGGTTTAACCTTAGGGGACATTGTATAGGGACTAACCATGCCTTAGAATTATTATTTTTATTTTTAGAATTTATTTTTATGCATTAGATTATTTAAGGCTTTAATTGATTTAATTTAGCCTTTTTGCATATTAGCCTTTAAGTCTTTTGACTTGGGCCCATTTCTACTTGAGAAGGAGTTGGCCCAAGTGAAACCCTAACCCTAGAGAACCCCCCTTGGCCGCCCAACACAGCAACACCCCCTCCCCTTTTGCATTCATTTGTAGAATTGTAGCCTCCACAAAGAAACTCTAAAAGATCCACCTCTCTAAAACTCATAATTCCTTCATCCGGAGTCCGTTTCTTCCCAAATGAACTCCATTGCGCTCGTCGAAGAGAGGAGGATCTGCTGGAGCACTTTTAGAGTGGAGACGAAGGTTTTTGCTGGAGGGAAATCGGTCGACATGACAACCGAGGAGTCCCGTTCTTTGAGTTTTGACACTCAATAGGTAAACCCTAATCTACCATTGCAAATCTAGTTTTTCTTTCATTTTTGCATCCATATAGGTGCCCTAGTCTTGTCCACAAAATTTGGTGAGATTTCGACTCCGTTTGATGGAGGTATCGGACACGTGTCGGTCCCTTACGGCACGTGTTCGACGAAATACCGCTTAGGATGGAAAGTTATTGTTTTTCGATTCTGACATCATGGATGTTTAGATAATATGATTTTGATAAACTTTCGTGAAGACGGTTTTGGTTTTGGCATCGTATCAGCGGCGTTTTGGGCGACGGATGCACGTGCACGGATCCCGTGCACGAGGCCGTGCGTGCCCTGCTGTCCGTGCGTGATTTCTCGATGCATAGAGCGTATTTTTGTGTGAAATTTTGTGAACACGTCGGGGCAACCTCTGCCCTCATGCTCGTAAAATTTCATGACTTTTCGTTGAGCGAGCGCGGAGAAATTGTGCGTGCACCGCTCAGCCACTGTGCATTCAGCCTTTCATTTTTGTCGCGGGAACAGACATTGTGCGCGCACACGACGTAGCGAAGACCCATTCCAGGACCCAGAACATGTTGACCTATACCTAGAAGACCCGTAGGATGAATCCTGAGTCACGGCGTGGCCCGATGAGCAAGCCACGAGGGCGGAACCGCGCACACGAGGGCGCACGGGTGCGCGCACGCGTGCAGGTGCGGGCCGCGTGCGCTAATTTGGCATGACGTGTCGCCGTGTCATTATGTCCTAGACCTACCCCAGGACCCCCCCAGCTACGTGCACAACCACGGGGCGTTTCGTTGCATGTTCGGCGCTCAAACGAGCGAGAACGCATGCGTATCACGCGGTATCGGGAAATTTCGATACGCGTTCTGTTGACACGACACTGACACGATTTTGAACCCAAGAGTATACGAAAGCATCTCGTAGGTCGAGACCAACGTGTATGCCGAGTTTCGCGGGTTCGTTTGGTGTATTTTGCATTTTGGGTTGTTGAGTGAATTGGATGAGTTTTCTTTGATTTCGATTTTTGAGTTAAATGTGATATTTTGATTTCCAGCTTCTTAGCTTCTAAAATCTGAGTTTACAGGACTTATATGAGGTTTCGGATATGTGGGAACCAACTTTTGGCCTTGTTTCATAATTTTCCATCAATTATGAGTATATATATGCTTTCTATATAGCTATGTATATATATGTTTAATTATATATGTATAAAATCCCGTTAAAACCCATTCCTAATGCATACATATTGAGAATGGGTCGAGGGAGATATTATTCCAGATTTTAGACTCTTTATATTGTAAAATCCCTATTTTTTTAATTATTATTTTTATTATGTTATTAGACTTAAAAATGAATTTATGCAATTTATGATTTTTTTTTAGAAATGACCTTAGCCATTGTTGAGTTTTGGAGCACCAGACTACCATGAATTTTGGCACGGAAGATGTAGCAGTGAGCCTTGACTAGTGTACTAGCCATGTCGGGGGAAGCCGAGCCATGGTAATGTCCAAACTAGGAAAACCAGACCAAATTGTGAATTGAGTTATTTATAGTATTTTAATTAGATATTATTTTATATATTGGTTTTTAGATGGCCCGGTTTGTCCAAACCAGCCCGAACTGGGTCCGAACCAAATTTAAGCCCAAGCAGGCATGTGGTGGGACCAAAGTGGCCATGTAGACATATTTTATGTACGTAAAAATAATTTCTAAATTATTTTAGAATTTCATGTACAAATTTTAAATCATTTAATTATTTGTGCAATTATTGGTATTTTATTATTTAAATAATATTTTACAAAATAGTATATTTTGTGGACCCAAAAAAGGGTGTACAGTATAAGTGCACCCATTGGAACAATTTTATTAATTTATTATTATTGAAGTTATTTTGGAGATTTATTAAACATGTTTATTCTATTTAAATATTATTATTAATATGTTGAGTTGGTTTATTGTGAATGGAATTTATATATATATGTAGATATATTTAAATATACTAAATATTTGGATATGTGACATTTAAAGTGTTATTTGGATTTAGATAGATTTTTTTTGGATATATATAGTTATATATATAAAAGGGATAAGAAAAAGAAAAAGAAATGAAAAGAAAAGAAAAGAAAAGAAAAGGAAAAGAAAAAAAAAGAAAAAAAAAGAAACAAACCCAACCCCTTAAAGGGGCGGGCCCCACCCCTCCATGCTTGCTGCGTACAGCAGCAAGCCCCGCAAAAAAATTCGTGAGTGGGCCATTTGTGGTGTGAGTAATAATAGTTGTATTAGGTTTTCACATAATTTGTTTTATATATAACTTTTTCCACAAGCCTCAAAATCCTAATCTTCCAAAACGAAAGTTGAGGCTGATCATACCATCTTCGCCTACGAATTCGTTTCACCAGCGACAGAGCTTTGTGCGCGACGAACGGAGCATCGAAAGTCAGCCCCGCGTCACCCACGGAGCAGTTTTTCCACTCAAGGTACCCCACTTCCCCACGGCGTAACTTTTTACTTGTAGCACCAATTTTTGATCCGTAAGATTTTCTGGAAAGTAGACTTGACCCTCTTCAAGATCCTCTAGGTGGATTTCGAAAACAACCCAGCTAATTGCTTGAAAAAATGAGACAAAGTTGAACAAAAATCTATTTTCTGTAATATTAAAAACTGTTTCAAAACATCAACTTGTCGGCCACTTTTCTCGCTGTCCATTAAACTTTCGTAAAAACTAATTAAAGGTAGTCAAAGACAACTTAACCAAGACTGTAACGCACCTTATGGATTCACTTTTCATCTAGTATGTAGAAAGTTACACGTTGTTAAAGTTTCCCAAAAAAACTATAAATTTTGTTTTCAAAAAAGTGAAAAAAACACCCGATACGGCGTGCGCCCAGACAAACCGAGCGACATGGTCGCGCACTATATGCATCGAAAGGCGCGTATGGATGTTGTCGACGTGTGGGGACTGACGGAACCCGATTTCATTGTATGTGTGCGACAAAATCAGTGCGTATCCGTCGAGAGACCCCGTATCGACCTTTTGCAAATTAAGTCACAACTTTGTGCACACTCATCATATCGCGATAAAACTTGCGCAATTGGACTCAAAATATTTTTATGGTCCTGTGAGCCAAGTTTGGTCCGATTCTGAGACCGTTGATCAGGACGCTATTTTGGCGGGCCCACAATCCCACTCAACGGACGATTTTGTGCACAGCCCACCAAAATCCAAAATTGGATATACCGTTGAGTTCATCTCGAAAAAACAAATTCATAGACATGTAGTTTGACGACTTTAGAGACCGTAGGTTCTGGCACACATTTCGATGAAAAGCGGGTCCAACAGCGGACATTATTTTGACCCAAAATTACGATTTTGTCCATGTTCTAGAATTTGACTTTTGGACAGGCGTTTCCAAGGCATATCTTTTATTCCAAACTCGTTCGTGATGTTTGTTTCAGCATCCAGAGCTCCTTGTGGATTTTGACTTTCGTGTTGACGATTCTGACTGTTGGATTTTGTTACATCCCTCTGAGGACCTGGTTATCTTTCCAGGTGTGTGTTCTTGTCTTTCGCAGGTGCTCTAGCTCTAGCTGTGACCATCTCTATTTCTTCGAGGATGATTGCGCTTAGATCGTCTTCGCTTCGCTAGCCAAAATTATTCTTTTGTATATCTTGTATTTCTTTTCATAGTTGGTAGTGGATTTGTCTCCGCCCAACTATATGTATCAATGACAATTCATTATCATTATATGACATCTTTTATTCTTATATTTCGTGGATGAGATTAGATTACTCTTGGTTTACTGTATTTTACAGCTTATGTATTCATACGAGCTTTTCATATATTGGAGTATACTTCGTATGTATACAGCTGACATGTCTATGTACCTAGTCCGACGTATTTTAGGACTGGGGCATTACATGTTTTTGTGGTGGCCCATGCAGGTCGAGTTTGTCACTTCGGTTACGTAATTGTACCGATGTGAGCCTGCAACATAGGATTAGAATCTAGGAATCTCATCCATACAGCTTGACCTCTTCCCTTGGCTTCAAATTTCGAACTCTTGTTTGACCTCCTTGAACTGCATCTTGCTTGATTCCTTTCAAACGTTGATTCTTATTTTCGTGCTTAGTGTCAACTAGGAAGATGACTACACTAGTATATGCTCATAGGTCAGACACATGGCTAGAATAGTTATATTGGCAATTGGAATGCATTCAAGACTCTAATTGAGTTAAAAAGGCTTTTAGTGTGATTCAATGATTTGTAATTAGTAAAGTAGGGTATTACCACGGAAAGTTTTAACCATGAGATTTCTAAATAGTAAACACCAGAGGATTTATAGAATTTCATACTTGGTTTAAGAAATTGATTGATTTTCAAGATTTGATATTTATTGGATTATAGTTATACATCCTTGCCCAAGTATAAAATGGATTTGCTTTTCGAGTTGTGATATTTATGAGTTTTGGGTGATAGATATACATCTTTGAACAAATATAATATTTATTTGTTTTTCGAGTTTTGATGTTTATGAATTATTGTATTATAGTTATACACCTTTGAACAGTTATAAATTTGGTTTGAAAATGATCTTAGCTTTTAAAATGGCCATAGGAATTATTTAAATTTGAGTTGTACAGCTTGCAATTTTCGTGTTTAGTAAATTTTGAATTTTAAGTGGAAGTAATGACGGTAAATTTTGGTTTAAAATATTTGAAAGTTATGAAAACAATTTTTGAGAAATTTTTATTTTAAATGGTGTCCGATGATTGAGGATTACAAATCTATTTAGATTTTTGGTAAAAAAAAGGATTTTGACTGATAAGATTATTTGAAAATTTAGTTTAATATGAGATTGCTAATATTAAAATTTTTGGGAGAATTTCGAAGGATGTGATGGAAAGTTATTTTGATTGATTAAAGGAAGTTACCATTTAGAAGTTGTGATTTTTTTGGAATAACTTAGCATGAATAGAAGTTAAAAATTGATGAGAGCATTGAGCTTAAATTTTTGAAATTGCTTTTAATATGCTAAGAGTTTTATTATGAGTTATTTGGAAATTTTAGAATGTTAAATTTTTGATTGATTGTGAAAAATTTTCATGGATTCGTAAATTATGAACTCTTGAGTTAAATAGTTGAATTTAAACGTTAATTTTGGAAAAGGTTAGAGTAACGTGATAAAATTTTGCTTTGAGATTTATGAGAGTGATTTAAATTTTTATGATGAATTTGAACGGCTTGGAGTGAATACAAATTCTGGTTGTTTATTTTGAAAGTTTAATTTTGAAACTTTTGGAGGAAACTTGAGTTAAATTTTAATGGTAGGCCCCAAGATACCCTACTGAGTATTCCACACTAATTGCCATGTCACCCATGACCATGATAGTAGTATATACACAAGTGTTGTTAGTCATCTACCCAGCTATGTGACTGTATTTCCACCTCGGCTTACTCGACCTTCCTTCAATTCTAGATCTTTTAATTGCGACCTACTAACCCACTTGCAATTTGAATAATGATTTAATGGTTCCTTAACTGTATTCATTTAGGATACTATCTTCTCTCTAGAGCTGTGCCCCTAACTTAGAATTTTTACTGGATTCTTTAATTAATTTTATTTCATACTTTAACTTGATCTTCTTTATTTTGTGCATTAATTATCACCTCGTGAACTCCCACTTTCTATTTTCGATCTTCTGGCATCCCCTACCGTGACTTGTATATTTGGAGTACAATACTACACTTTTTCTTCCAACAAGTTTCATATATAAGACCTAGACAAGCCCACCTTCCTGTAGACATATCATGTCCCACCAAAACCCATCTCCTTGTACTCTATTTCTTGATACGACCTTATGGTCAAAATGGCCAAACTATATTCTTTACCATGATACCGATATATTTTTTGACCACGGATAGGGGTTCAACCTCGACTCAATTCTTTCGACCCAATATGTGATTTTGTTCTACTTAAATTCCTTAATGCTTAGCGTTGTTTTTTTTATCTTAGTTGCTTGACCCATGGTCCCATCCCACTACTAGTTTAACTCTTGTAAGTTGGGTAGAATACCACACCACCTAACAAACCTTTTTCCTTGTGGACCACATTGGTAAGTTCACTTAGACTATAAATTCAGAGAACCCTACCTTATCTAGTCTACCAAGTCATAAATGAAGAAACACTAGGACAACTGTATAGGCCCAAACTTCGGGCGAGCCTTGATTTTAAAAGATCTTGGACTATTTAAAATTTTCTTCATCAGTACCTTCCTTGCTCATATTTGGACTATCTCATGCTGCTATTGTAGCTTCAGTTTTACAAGCTTATTTCGTTATCAAGTTTGATCATGACATATTTTATTGGGTGCACCCATTAACATATTGTCTAATCAGAACTGGTGCATGATGGTCTGATCAACCTATTGCACTTTGGTTCGCCTTCGTATATTATTCTACGTGGATGGAGACATAGTTAAACTTGCCTTAGAGTCTCATCCACGACAACCTTGGCAATTCTCTTTTGAATTTTTTTCATCGTCTATGAACCACGTATGGTACTCAATAGCATCGTCTTGAACCCTTTATTGTTCTTGTCTTTTACTTATTTTAGAGAGACAATGCACTGTACTTGAGAAATAGACCCAAGGTATCACTTTAGTCATATGGCTATATCCTCGCATTAAACTACTCCTTCTACCCCTCAACCTCATCTACCCTATTGTTCCTAAATTTCGAGGACGAAATTCTTGTAAGTTGGGTAGGATGTAAAATCCCTATTTTTTTAATTATTATTTTTATTATTTTTATTATGTTATTAGACTTAAAAATGAATTTATGCAATTTATGATTTTTTTTTTAGAAATGATCTTAGCCATTGTTGAGTTTTGGAGCACCAGACTACCATGAATTTTGGCACGAAAGATGTAGCAGTGAGCCTTGACTAGTGTACTAGCCATGCCGGGGGAAGCCTAGCCATGGTAATGTCCAAACTAGGAAAACCAGACCAAATTGTGAATTGAGTTATTTATAGTATTTTAATTAGATATTATTTTATATATTGGTTTTTAGATGGCCCGGTTTGTCCAAACCAGTCCGAACTGGGTCCAAACCAAATTTAAGCCCAAGCAGACATGTGGTGGGACCAAAGTGGCCATGTAGACATATTTTATGTACGTAAAAATAATTTCTAAATTATTTTAGAATTTCATGTACAAATTTTAAATCATTTAATTATTTGTGCAATTATTGGTATTTTATTATTTAAATAATATTTTACAAAATAGTATATTTTTTGGACCCGAAAAAGGATGTGCGGTATAAGTGCACCCATTGGAACAATTTTATTAATTTATTATTATTGAAGTTATTTTGGAGATTTATTAAACATGTTTATTCTATTTAAATATTATTATTAATATGTTGAGTTGGTTTATTGTGAATGGAATTTATATATATATGTAGATATATTTAAATATACTAAATATTTGGATATGTGACATTTAAAGTGTTATTTGGATTTAGATAGATTTTTTTTGGATATATATAGTTATATATATAAAAGAGATAAGAAAAAGAAAAAGAAATTAAAAGAAAAGAAAAGAAAAGAAAAAAAAAGAAAAAAAAAAGAAAAAAAAAGAAAGAAACCCAACCCCATAAAGGGGCGGGCCCCACCTCTCCATGCTTGCTGCGTACAGCAGCAAGCCCCGCAAAGAAATTCGTGAGTGGGCCATTGGTGGTGTGAGTAATAATAGTTGTATTAGGTTTTCACATAATTTGTTTTATATATAACTTTTTCCACAAGCCTCAAAATTCTAATCTTCCAAAACGAAAGTTGAGGCTGATCATACCCTCTTCGTCTACGAATTCGTTTCACCAGCGACAGAGCTTTGTGCGCGACGAACGGAGCATCGGAAGTCACTCCCGCGTCACCCACGGAGCAGTTTTTCCACACAAGGTACCCCACTTCCCTACGGCGTAACTTTTTACTCGTAGCACTGATTTTCGATCCGTAAGATTTTCTGGAAAGTAGACTTGACCCTCTTCGAGATCCTCTAGGTGGATTTCAAAAACAACCCGGCTAATTACTCGAAAAATCAAGACGAAGTTGAACAAAAATCTGTTTTCTGTAATATTAAAAACTGTTTCAAAACATCAACTTGTCGACCACTTTTCTCGCTGTCCATTAAACTTTTGTAAGAACTAATTGAAGGTAGTCAAAGACAACTTAACCGAGATTATAACGCACCTTCTAGATTCACTTTTTATCTAGTATGTAGAAAGTTACACGTTGTTAAAGTTTCCCAAAAAACTGTAAATTCTGTTTTCAAAAAAGTGGAAAAATACCCGATACGGTGTGCGCCCCGACAAACCGGGCGACGTGGTTGCGCACTATATGCATCGAAAGGTGCGTATGGATGTTGTCGACGTGTGGGGACTGACGGAACCCTATTTCGTTGCATGTGTGCGACGAAATCAGTGCGTATCCGTCGAGATATCCCGTATCTACCTTTTGTAAATTAAGTCACAACTTTGTGCACACTCATCATATCGCGATGAAACTTGCACCATTGGACTCGAAATATTTTTATGGTCCTGTAAGCCAAGTTTGGTCCGATTCTGAGACCGTTGATCAGGACACTATTTTGGCGGGCCCACAATCTCACTCAACGGACGATTTTGTGCATATAGCCCACCGGAATCCAAAATTGGACATACCGTTGAGTTCGTCTCGGAAAAACAATTTCATAGACATGTAGGTTGATGACTTTAGAGACCGTAGGTTCTGGCGCACATTTTGGTGAAAAGCGGGTCAAATAGCGGACATCGTTTTGACCCAAAATTACGATTTTTCTCCTGTTCCAGAATTTAACTTTTGGACAGGCGTTTCCTAGGCATATCTTTTATTCCAAACTTGTTCGTGATGTTTGTTTCAGCATCCAGAGCTCCTTGTGGATTTTGACTTTCGTGTTGACGATTTTGACTGTTGGTTTTGTTACATCCCTCTAAGGACCTGGTTATCTCTCCAGGTGTGTGTTCTTGTCTTTCGCAGGTGCTCTAGCTCTAGCTGTGACAATCTCTATTTCTTCGAGGATGATTGCGCTTAGATCGTCTTCGCTTCGCTAGCCAAAATTATTCTTTTGTATATCTTGTATTTCTTTTCATAGTTTGTAGTGGATTTGTCTCCGCCCAACTATATGTATCAATGACAATTCATTATCATTATATGACATCTTTTATTCTTATATTTCGTGGATGAGATTAGATTACTCTTGGTTTACTGTATTTTACAGCTTATGTATTCATACGAGATTTCCATATATTGGAGTATACTTCGTATGTATACAGCTGGCATGTCTATGTACCTAGTCCTACGTATTTTGGGACTGGAGCGTTACATATATTATATCGCATCACTGCGTATCTTTCTATTTTGAGCATTTGTGTATATAGATATATATATATATAGTTCCTTACTTTATATATATATATATATATATATATATATATATATATATATTTTATATATATATATATATATATATATATATATATATATATATATATATATATATATATAAATAGTATATTAAATTGTGGTATACCACGGTTGTATTTTACTGTTTTTAATCTCAAATTTATCCTAATTCAGTAAGCTCCAGGACACACACACACCCCCCACCATTTGTTAGATTTAGGTTTTGTTTGTATTGTATATACACATGTGTGTGTATATACCTATATGTATGTAGATGTTATGCTTTGAATTTCTCTTAGAGTAGATTGTAGTGGTGTATATAACTATAGGAGTCCTAGGACAGATTTGGTTTGTCATTTCGACCCTAATTTAGTCGAATTGGCCGACAAGTTGACCAAATTGACAAAAGTCAACTTTGGGTCAAACTTGATCCAATTCAACTGAAACGAACTCCAAATGACCTAGAATTTTGTGTATGACCTAAAAATTAGTAGACGGGCTAGTTGACCCAGGTTTGACCAGGTTTGACTAGAGTTGACCGAGGGTTGACTTTGACCGAAATGGACCTAGAAGCATATAGTCTTGCATTGTAGCTATTTTTTTTGATATTGTGGACTTGGTTGTGACATGGGTATACTTTAAATAGGTTTACATTGCCCCAGTTTAGCTACACTTCATCATCAGTAGTTCAATTTGCCAGACGAGTACATTCTCTGATCTTTTTATTCTTTTTTGGATATGTTCTCTTGTTATAGACTAGTATACTTGATGCTGACACGACGTTCACACGAATTAGTACCCTATGGATCTTTTTATGCGATGTTATCCCCTCGGATACATCGAGTATGTCATGTTCATGTACTTTATCATGGCCATTATGTACTCCATGTATTCATATTTATCCATGTATACTCATATGTTATTCATGTACACTCATGATCATATGAGCTCCATGTATATAGTAGTTGTTATCCATGTGCAATAACATAACATGTATTGATCCTTGTGTATTGATTGGGGGCAGGGAGAGTGTAGTTGGTTATGTGATCATTATCCCCAGTAGGTATCCATGTGCACTCCATAGCTGTATCCATGTGCAACCCAGACCGTTTACATAACCAATTCATGCTCTACATCACGTGGATGGTTACATTTCTCTATTTATCATATTATATCTCATTTTATATTCTCTCTCTTGTTGATTTTCTTTACAGCAATTCATGTATAGTTTTCTATAGCTTGCTTTATATGTCCATTTCTGCTATGAACTGTTGTGAGAGATATGTGCTCGTTCCGTCCTGACTGGGCATGTTAAAAATTTTACAGGTATTGATGGGAGTACTGCCCTACTTATTATGGCATTGGCTTAGATGACACTGGCGACGTGGACCCTCAGGAGGATCCAGCAGTCGCTGAGGACTTGCCTATAGTCTAGCTGAGACTTAGTTTTTATTGTCTTTCTACTTGAGACTTATGAGTTGTACTTGAGATTTATTCTGGTGGTTTACACTTAGACTTCTATTTATGTTGAGACTCTCTTGTGATTTTCATTCTTTTCCATCTTAGTATTGTGATTGAGTTACTTATTATTTACTCTCTATTCGGAGCTTATTCTAGACTGTGTTAGATATTGTGACTCAGGACAACTTTCTACCGTCGACACTGCGGCGTAGGCTGGGCATATTCACTTCTCGTGCCTTTTACTGAGTGCGGGTTGTGACATGTTTTTAGTGGTGGCCCATACAGGTCACAATCACAACTAGTGTGATTTGTAGTGGTACTCAAACTAGAGTATCATTACAGTATGCAGTAGGATATAAGATATAAGTTAAGGTACTCAATCACATTAAGAAAACGCTTATCAATTCTTGCTGTTAATTGACTTCTTTTGAAAACAACTGTCCTCCTTTGAAGATTTTGCTTCTTTCAGTAATTGATTCCTTGTTTGATCTATCTTCAGGATGGTGGAGACACGATCGCAGTGCTCTGGTCTCAGGGATACCACTGAGAGGTCGGCTACTTCTCGTCCGACTCAGCCGGCCCCAGGAACCACAGTGCCTCTTATTCCAGCTCAGGTGGGCCCATCTGCAACTTTTGGGGGTGCTCCTCCACCAGCTCCGAGGACTACCCCAGGAGTTCAGGGGATGCTACCACCACCACCCCAGGGGACAGTTGATGCGGCACAGTATTTTGCTTTCATTCAGCAGATGATGGAGATGCAGCGACGCCAGTCAGAGGACCTGAGGCAGGGCATTGATAATGCCCACCAGTTAGCGAAGGTGGCAGTGGAGAGGGCAACTGCCCCACCCCAAGAAGGGCAGATTCAGCCATACCAGCCGAGGACTCCAGGTATTCAGGATTTCCAGAAGATGAGGCTGCGGGACTTCAAGGGTACGGAGGGTATCCTTTACGCGGACGACTGGATCGAGCACATAGAGGAGATTTTTCGTCTCGCAGAGATACCGGCTAGACTCCAGGTGGAAGCAACGGGTAGCATAATGCAGGACCTTACCCGCACTTAGTACCAGACCGACCCCAGGGTTGGTACTATGGGGCAAACTTGGGAGACTTTTAAGAAGCTTTTCAAGGAGAAGTTCTTTCCCTATACTGCACTTGGCGCGTTGGAGACACAGTTTGAGAACCTGGTTCAGGGGAACCAGACTGTAGAGGAGTACATCGAGGAGTTCTGCCGCCTGGGCAGATTTGTGGAGGGCTTTAGCGAGACAGCGAAGGCTAGGAGATTCAGGAAGGGTTTGGTTAAGGAAGTCAAGTCCTTAACCAAGAGTAACAGAAATGCTACATTTGAGGAGATATTGATGGAAGCCATGGCAGCAGAAGATGATCTGGAGCTGAAGCAGAAGAGAGGTCGTGATTCTCATGCAGCCGGTGGCAGTGGAGGACCGGCCAAGAAGCCCCATTTCCAGCAGCAACATCAGTAGAGGTCTTTCCAGCAGCAGAGGCCATTCCAGCAGGTACAGCAGAGACAGGGTCAGCAGGCACCGAGATAGCAGCAGGTAGGGGTGAGCGTCGGTATAATCGGTCGGTATTTGGTTCGATTTTTCGGTATTTTTTTTAATCGGTATTTAAAAAATCAATACCAATATCGTACCATTTAGAATCGGTTTTTTCGGTTTCGGTTAAATCGGTATTCGGTCGATTTTTGTTCGGTATCGGTATTTTACCATTTAACATTTGATCAATCAACACACTTAATATGAACCTCTTAACCTAGAAAAATATTTTTTTTACTTTTTTTGGAAGCATTAAATTTCAAAGCCAAGCCTCTACCAAACAAGCAATTAATCAAATTTATTAGAATAATATGTAACAAGTCGCAAACACCTAAAAAAGAGCTTAAAAGATCAAACACGATCACTAAGTTTACTCCTTATTATAAGTTTAAGTACACCAAAATTTATTTCAAAATTATATGAAAACACAAAAATATAAGCTCACAAGATCAAAAATTCAATTCTTACATTCTTAACATAATTTCATGCCACCAAAATCCATTCTAAGTTCTAACAAACTAATTTTCAACTAAAACAAAGATAAAAATGAAAAAGAGTAATATAAAATTAATCACGAACAATATTCTAAGGGGAAAAAAATGTGTGTGTGTGTGTGTGTGTATATATATATATATATATATATATATATATATAATCGGCTAGAGTTAGACATGCAACATCAGTTTGGCATGTCTGGAGGGAGCGCAACAGGCGTATCTTTGAGGGACTGGTTACTCCGTCAGTAGGAATTCTACATAATATAGAATTCGATGTAACTGTAATGGCCCCTTAACTGGGGAAGGAGATGTGAGAATATTGTATTATAATATCTTTACTGCGATTTGCGTGGAAAAATATTTACCCTTATTCTAAATATATATATACATATATAATCGGTTCGGTTCGGTATTTTCGGTATGGTATTACATTTAAACCGTTACTATTACCATTATACCATATTTTAATCGGTTCGGTAATTCGGTATTGATACATAATTTTGGTTCAGTTTTTTGGGATATTTTTAATCGATATTCGGTCAGTTTTTCGGTAGCGGTCGGTATTTGCTCACCCCTAGCAGCAGGCCACCATTTGTGACTTCTGTAAGAAGTCAAGACACAGGTGGAATGAGTGCAGGAAGAGGCTAGGCAAGTGACTACTCTGTGGTTCATAGGAGCATCAGTTGAGGGAGTGTCCTGAGGCTTTCGGGCGTAAGGGACAGGGAGCAGGAACCAAGGCTCCAGTGGAGCAGCAGAGGGGACCCTTGTCGACTCAGCAGCAGAAGTTTGTTCAGCACCAGCAGCAGACCAGAGGGGGCCAGCAGGGGCGAGCTTTCGCCATGACAGTGGAGGATACCGAGGCAGTAGGCGATCTGATAGCAGGTTCTGTTCTTATCGACTCTTTTCCTGCATTTGCATTATTTGATTCGGGTGCTTCCCATAGCTTTGTGTCTGTATCTTTTGCCATTAGATACCAGCTTTCTTCTGAACCTATGCCTAGGACTTGCAAGATCATGACTGGGGGTGGTATTATCCTCGTTCGTGATATTTGTAAGGATCGGAGAGTAGTTTTAGGAGGCCGAGAACTGGATGTGAGTCTGCTCGTAATGCCATTACCGAACTATGATATTGTACTCGGTATGGATTGGTTGAGCAGGCACCATGCTAGTATAGATTATCGCGGGGGTAGAGTTCTTTTCAGCATGCCAGGAGAGCCGGAGTTCGAGTTCACTAGGCGGGAGTTAGAGCAGAGCAGCGGAGTTTTCTGCGGAGTTTCAGCGGAGGAGCAGGGCGTGCCACATCCACTGATAGCTGAGTTTATGGATGTGTTTCCGAAGGAGTTGCCAGGGTTGCCTCCGGACAGGGATGTGGAGTTCTCTATAGACTTGATACCCGACGCAGAGCTGATATCTCAGCATGTCTATAGAGTGAACAACAGTGAGCTTGCAGAGTTGAAGAAGCAGGTGGATGAGTTGCAGGACAAGGGCTTCATCCGATCGAGTTCTTTACCATAGGGTGCGCCAGTACTTTTTGTACCGAAGAAGGATGGGTCAGTACGGACGTGTATCGACTACAGGGCACTCAACAGCCTCACGATCAAGAACAAGTACCTGCTGCCGAGGATCGATGACCTGTTCGATCAGCTGCGTGGAGTGAAGATATTTTTTAAAATTAATCTGAGGTCAGGATATCATCAGGTGAAGGTGAAGAAGGAGGATATTCTGAAGACAGCTTTCAGGACTCGGTATGGCCAGTTTGAGTTCATGGTGATACCGTTTGGGTTAACTAACGCCCCGACGGTGTTCATGAACTTGATGAACAAGGTGTTCCATCAGTACTTGGACAAGTTCGTGGTGGTGTTCATCGATGACATTTTGGTGTATTCGAAGACCCCAGAGGAGCATGAGGAGCATTTGAGAGTGGTTCTGGAGACTCTCAGGAAGGAGCAACTTTATGGCAAGCTCTCGAAGTGTGAGTTCTTCTTGGATCGAGTTTATTTCCTAGGTCATGTGGTGACCGGAGATGGAATCTCAGTCGACCCGAAGAAGATCAGGGCAGTTGAGGCGTGGACAGCACCGAGTTCAGTCGTAGAGATCAGGAGCTTTCTGGGATTGGCAGGATACTACAGGAGGTTTATTCAAGATTTTTTCTGGATTGCAGAGCCATTGACTAGGCTGACCCGAAAGGATGCAGAGTTTGTCTGGTCAGAGGAGTGTCAGGTTGCTTTTGATGAGTTGAAGAAGCGACTGATGACAGCCCCGATTTTGACGTTGATGTTTGCCATTGATTATAAAAGAACAGAACAATTATATCGGAGGACTGGACTTTTACTTTATAATACAAACTCGCTTGTACAAAGAAAGCCTAGGGACGAAAACCTAGGTACAGCAATCTAAGTACAATTGTTTAGTTTTTCTGGGGGGTAACGGTAGAGGCTCAAGAAAGCGACGGCAGCTCTGTCTTACTCCTTGGACGATCGGACGCAGCCTTGGCTCTGGTGAAGAAATGCTTCTTAGACGTGTGGGGAGACTCTCTTGCGCCTTCGGTTGCTAGGTCTCTGGATGTCTCTGTAGTGCTCTCTCTCTTTTTTGCTCTGGTCTTCTGAATTCTCCAGCCTGGGGGGTTTGCAAGGGAATGGCACCTTGCTATTTATAGAAGTGAGTGTGTGATCATTAGGGTTTGCAAATGATTGCCTTCTTGAGAAGTCGGCGGTTAAGGATTAATTAATCTGGGCTATTAATTCTGATTATAGCAAATCTAGATAATTAATGTGGATTGTATCAAATCTCTGTGGACAATAAATGTTGATTGCCATGAATATTTATGATTTGTGATAGCCTGCCACATTTCCAATTTGCTTGATTTGATTTGATCTGGGCAATTATAACGATCGCAATAAATCTGATCAGGGAAGATAAGACTGCCACGTGTCTCAATTGTCGCAAAGAGCGCCACATGTCTCAATTGGACCATCCTGGCAGAGCCGCATATGGGTGGTCCTCTCAGCCATATGAAGCATGCAGCCGTATGAGGATGGACAGCCGTATGGGGATAGGCAGCTGCATGGGGTTAGGCAGTCGCATGGGGATGGAAAGCCGTATGTGGATGGGCAGCCGTATGAGGATGGGCAACCGTATGGGGATAGGCGGCTGCATGAAGTGGGCGGCCGCATAACTGCAACAGCCGTATGGAGTGGCCTCGGGACTTGTTGGATTTTGCCAGCTGTAAGAAGATTTTCTCCTTTTTCCTAGGGACACGCCATCATGTCAGTCATTATTGCATCTTTATGTCAGAGCTGTCGTAGCTGTCATTTGTCAGAGCAGCCGTCAAGGCATTAAATGTAGCCGAATGTAGAGAATAGCTGTTGAAGGCCAGGTGGCTTCTTTCTGGGCCGCATAGAACTATCCGAGCCGCATGGACCCTTGAGCCGCATGTACTCCTGAGCCACATAGACTTCTGAGTCGCATGGGGATCCTGAGCCGCATGAGGATCTTTCTGTCGGAGCCGCATAGGCCTTTCTTTATACTTTTCCATGCTTCTACAAGACACCCTTCAAAGTTTTCAATTTACAAAATTAAAATACTTTGAATAAGAAGCATGGCCATGTAAAGACTCTTCGGGCCGCATAGGATGTTCTGGCCGCATGGATGTCTCAGCCGCATGGCCTCCTCAGCCGCATGGACATCTGAGCCGCATGGGCTTTCTGGCTGCATATGCTCCTTGCCACGTCTTTATGTCACGTGTGCTAATCTTTGCATTGATTGCCTTTGATTCGCTGTCAGATTTAAAGCCGCTTTTTGGGGCAGGATCCCAAGAGTTTAGCTTTGAAAAGTCGGATCACCTTGATAACCGAAGAGTTGGTTTTATTGTACATGGATCGATGCGTCGGTCTATGGGCTCCGCCTATAAATAGCAGCGTATTTTTGGAAGAAAGACTTCTTTACTTTCTGCTCTTGCCCTAGCTTTCTTGTCTTCGTCTTCCTTCTCTGATCATCAGCAATGGCTCCTAAGTCCTCCAAGGTTGCGGTGAAGGCTGCGGTGAAGGGTAATGGCGTGGCCTCGACGTCGGCTGCGGTACCCAAAGCTCATTCCGACGTTCATCCTGCTGTTAAGGGTAAGGATTTAGGAAAGTCATATGCTTCGAAACCCTAACGACGGCTCTGTTGCATGCTTTATGCAGAAGCCTTTAATGCAAACTGTTCGAATTGTATGGGCCGCATACATGTTCCATAACCGAGCCGCATGGGGGTATACCCCATGTCCGAGCCACATGGGAGTTATCTTAGTGGGCCGCATGAACACTTCGCAAACTGGACCGCATAATGCCCTAAGAGCCGCATGGACTCTTTTGAACCAAACCGCATGGAGCCCCTCCTAGATTCATCCGCATAGGGCTGTGCGAAAACTGAACCGCATAAGCTCCTCTGAATTTGAGCCGCATAACACCTTGTTAAGCATAATTGCATAAGCGTACGCGAGACAGAGCCGCATAAGCTTATACTAATTAATGCACATAAGTTCATGTTCAACAACAGAACCGCATAAGTTCTTTGTAGGTTGGGCCGTATAAGCCAAAAGCCCCTCTTTTAACTTGTTTCTTTTGTCTGTTTTCAGTAAATCTGCCACTCAATGCAGCAGGGGAACTTTTGGTGGGTCAGGCCCAATTTGCTATGGGCTATCGGTATGACCATATAGTTGAGCATATGATGGAGCAGCTTCCGAAAGATCCTTCGGAGAGGTTGGCTGCCATCAAGAAACAGCCTTTCTACTTTCTCTGTGCCATGATGAACTCAGGGCGATTGGATGGGAAATATCTGAAGCCGTCGTTCCTCTTTGGGGATGATTTGTCTATAAAGAATACCCGAGTGCTTGAGGTATCCGACAGCTAGGATTTTACTCTCGATGGGGTGGAGATCCATATCCCTCCGATGGAGCGCCATTTTCCCATGTCATGGTTCAATATGTTACCGTTGGAGAGGAAGATGGTGGAGTCCCTGACTCCAAGCAGGTCAGGGATCTTTGTGGGGGACATCCATTACAACGGTCAGTTGAAGTCTGCGTATACGGGAAAGGAACCGACCAATCGGTGCATGACGGGATTGGCTCCGGGTTCCTTCATAAATGCATCGGGCCCCAACTTTACTTTCTCTCAAGCCGACACCTTCATAAACCAGCTTGCGCATAAGGGGTCCTATCCTGTCGGCCGGTTGGCGTTGCCAAACTGCATAAACCCTATCCCTACGTGGACTAATTTGACTTCGTGGATTTTACGGAAGTACGAGGTTACCCTGCGTGATGTAGGCCTCTACTACGCCATTCGGGGTACCAGTCACGGCTTATCCATAAATAAGCTGTTGTTCATGGCCCTCTTGGAAATGTACAACCGACGGACGGGAACTTTCTTCGCACCTGCCGGGGAGTTAGGGCTTGCTCTTCACGAGATGCATGTTGTCTCTAAGCTGCCCTGGGGCACAAAAGTCTTTCAAGTATACACCCCTACGAGTGAAGAGCTCGAGGGTTTAGATCAGAAGTTTTCGGGTTTTGTTGCCGTATATCGGAAATTGATATGTCACCATAGTACTTGCCACCAAACGGCCATCAAGAAGAATAGTAGCTCAGAAGGGACGATTCTTCACACCACGACCTGGGTCTCATACCTTTTCACGCTGGGCGCCTCAGGCCAGGTTTCCTCCCTAGATCTTCAAACCCCGGAAGAGGTACAAACCCTAGTATCGGCCACCAAGAGATCGGGGTCTACGAGCGACACCTTTGGTGGTCAATCCAACACCTTTAGTTATTTTTATCATTGTACTCGCCAGCTGTCGGAGAAGGCAGTTCTTGCAGGATTTCTGATGGTATGGCTACGGAACTGCGTAGTCTCAGGAGGGGCGGGCTCCATCGAGAGGCTTAGTCGCCACTTTATCCTTCCTGCTGTAAAACTTGTTTTTGGGGTCAGACTGGCCCTTCTTCCGGCTGTGGTGTGCAGCATACACCACGGCCTTCGCACCTTTTCGTCCAAGGTTATCGCCCGTGATACGGCGATGAATTTTGAGCGCATAGAACTGCCGTACCATTATCTAATAGGGTGGCTGTTAATGCACTGCCGGTCTTTGATGAGGCCTGGCCCAGAGGATGGTGTCACGACTGATGATGCCTTCATTTTTCGATTCCGTTATCAGCCCTGGGAGTACAGCACCATGCCAGCTTGTCGAAGGGCGCTGGCGAGAGTGGACAAATACGACTTTTTTGTGTCTGTTCCTCCTTTTACTGCTGAAGACGTGAGGAGAGGTCATGTTGATGGTATCAAACCTCCTCTTCTCTTGCCCGAGAGACTACTATGTTGGCTACGCAATATCCGTCCAGCACATTTAGTATATCGTCACCGCAACAACGTTTACTTGGAGCCCTATTTGCCTAGCAGGTTCTTCTGCCAGTTCAGGTATAGCCAGCTATCTTTTGACAGCCTCAGCCCTTGCCTGGGCTTTGAAGGTAGCGTCCTGGATGGTATCAGGGTATGGCATTATTATGATACGATTCATACTCGAACCACCTTCTCCGTCCCTAATGACGAGGTGCCAATAGAAATTCTGTATATGGCGGCACTATACCATGTAACGGTGAATAAGCCTTCCGTAAATTTTGACCCGAGGATCAGTTTCATCGTGGGTACAGGCCTGGCGGAGAAGCCTCAGGGGTCGAGGACGAGGAAGCAGAGGGCGAACGCGGTTCCGGTGACGGACTCAGAGTCCACCACTGCGGACGAGGAGGATGATGACCCTGATGTAGATAACTCTTCCCTTCCGGTGGAAGATGTTGAGGCGGATCAGTCGCCTGTTATGTCAGATGAGATGGTGGCGGATCAGCCGCCTGTTGCACCTGGTCCTGTACGAAAATATAGCAGGCAAATCTCCCCTGTTGGCGGTATTCCTTACTCCCGGAAACGGGCTGCGACCAGACGTCGCAAGCTTACTATAAAGGAGAGGAGCAAGGACGTCGACTCCGCTTCGAAGGTAAATCGAGTTACTACCATCTTTATTCAGTTCTTCCTTTTCTCCTGGACTTTGACCTTAATCATTTTCCTTTCCTCTCGCAGGCGTCGGAGGAGTCAGTTTCTCGAGAACCGGCCGTTGAGGTTGATCTGGCCCTGACCACTTTGGTCAGTGACGTATGTACCGCTATTATTTCTGCTGGGGTTCTTCCAGAGGCGGCCGAGGAGTCCCATATTGCTGAGGGCTCTATCCATGGTGACGGGGGCTCTGCTGCACCTGTCCCTAAGACAGTTGAATTTCAGTAGGGTGAAGCTGAACCAGCTGAATCCTTTTCCGGGGTGGCTGGGGCAGAAGAACCAGCTGAACTTGACTTGGAGGTCGCTGGTGAGGAGTCCACGGCAGCTGCGAGCGAACTGCAGCCTCCATGCTCCTCCCCTGGTAAGATAAGCCAAATCTTAACTTGTGAGGAGGCCTATCTGCTCTATCAACACATCCTTCGGGTTAGACTGATTGATAGTTGCTCTGGACATACAGGTCCTGCCTCTCCAGTGCCGATGACGGGCACTGTCAGGGTAGGCTCTGCCGAAGGGGAACTGGCGGAGAGGAGCGTACCCCCTCCTCTTCCGACTCATATCGAAGGGCCTCTTGCTGGCTCGGGCTCGGGAAGTCAGATGGCGGCACAGCCGGGGCAGGGGACAATGGTCCTTGCGTCCTTCTCTGTTTAGGCAGCTCCGCGAATCGACTTTTCTGCTTTGCCGAGTGTTCAGACTCTTCGGGTGGCGGAGGAGGAATTAGCTGCTATCCGCGCATCTTTCTGCTCAAAATTTGTCTCCCTGGTGGCAAGTTCTAGTGTACCTCCTTCGACACTGCCGGCCACGCTTCCTTTGACGCCGTCCTCTACGGAGGTTCTGGACGAAGCGTCACAGGACGTGGTTGACAGCTTCTATCGCCACTTGAAGAGAGGAGTTGCGGCTGCTGTGGAACGGGGGACCCCTTTTGCCTTGGCCCGGTAATGCGCCCAGGGTCACATTGATATTCTTAAGACTCTTTTCGGTGGGGCGGGGATAGCTGCGCTTCTGGAGGCAAAATTACTGGAGGCTGATCAGCTGGTGGCCCATCTTCAGGTGCTGCGGCAAGCTGATCTGTCTGCTGCTATAGATCAAGAGCACGGTTTCCTCATAACTGCCGTAAAGAAGATAAGGGCTGTTCGGGATAAGACCAAGCCGGTCATACTTAAGGACCTTCGCAATCTATCTCAGCTTTATGATCAGTTGAGCCGCGTGAGTGAAGATGTTACGGCTCGGGAAGCGACTGCCTCCCGCGTGGTTATTGACACCCGGGAGCAGATCCTTGAGCTTCAGAGGAAGTTAGCTTTCCTGGAGTCTGAGCTCGAAGCTGCCCGCACCGAAAAGGGGCTGATTATTTAGGAGGCCGACAGAGTTACTCGAGCTTCTGCTGTCCTGTAGCTGGCCCTGAAGAAGCTGGAGGATGGCTGGCAGGCATACATGTACTTGGATGATGCGGAGCAGTTATCTCAGGAGGTCGAGCGCCGAGCTAAGCAGCGGCTTGAAAAGGGGACCGCCTTGGTGAGGAATCGTCTCCTGGAATTATCTACCGCCGAACCATAGATGACTTTCTTTCTTTTGTTTCCGTTCTATTCTTTTTTTTTAGAGGGACGCAGTCCCAGAACATGTAGTACTTTTGGCTTTCAAATAAAAGAGTATGTTTCACTTTATCCTTTATTTGTGTTGCTTATCGGGTCTATGGTGTTGTGGTGGTGTTTGCCCCGCTTGGGAGACTATTTGTGGACCTGTTACCCTTGGCATACCTGGGATTTGGGTATGGATAACAAGTTTGATGGGGATACCTTGAAAAATTCCACGGTAAGGTGGTCATGGACGTTCCTGGTATCGGGAGAAAGAATGCCATGGAGCAGCTGGGCTCCCGGGGCATGATGAGAAATGATGTACATGTACTAGGAAACTTAGTACAGCATTTGTGGTCAGCAGAGGACATTTGTGGGCCTATTATCCTTGGCATACCCGGTTCAGGATACGGATAATAAGACGAGAGAAAACCAACATACTTACTCAGAGGTAATAAGGACATGGCAAGTATAGGGGTTTTACCGTGGAGTCTTCCTACTCAGAGATAATGAGGACATGGCAGGAGTGGACTCAGAGGAGGATATTTGTGGTCAACAGAGGACATTTGTGGACCTATTATCTTTGGCGTACCCTGGGGGTTTTTTTTTGGACAGATAATAAGTCGAGAGAGAACCAACATATTTACTCAGAGGTAATGAGGACATGGCAAATATGAGGGTTTCTTCGATGGAGCCTTCCCACTCAGAGGTAATGAGGACATGGCAGGAGTAGACTCCATGAAGGGGTACATAGAACAACTCAGAGGTAATGAGGACATAGAAGTTCTATGTAGAGGGGTAATTTATTTTTGGCGGAAGTGGGACGACTCAGAGGTAAAATCGACGTGGTCGTTTTGGGAATTTTGTAGATCTGTTACCCTTTTTGCGCACTGAGAGTGCGGGTAATAGATCATGAGGGAGGAGCTCTTTCAGAAGAATAAGTTCAGAGGTATGGTTATACTTGACTTACTACCTAAAAGAGTGACCAGACTGTGAGTTCAGAGGCACCTGCGGGTACATAACTCAACAATCTGGGATATTTGGGGGAGAATGTGAGTTCAGCAGTACTGGAGGGTACATAACTCAACAATCTGGGATTTTTGTGAATGTGAGTTCAGCGGTACCGGTGGGTACATAACTCAATAACCTGGGATTTGGAGAATGTGAGTTCAGCGGTACCGGCGGGTACATAACTCAATACTCTGGGATTTTTGGAGGAGAATGTCGTTTAGACATAATATTTCTTCAGGAACTTGCCGTTGATGGGCAACATGAGCAAGTCTCCATTTTGTTTGGCGAGGCGGTAAGCACCGTTGGAGAATACAGCCTCAATGAAAAATGGACCTTCCCACTTTGGCTGGAATTTGTTGACAGTTTTGTGAGTCATAACCATCGGCCTTCGAACTGCCAGAACGAGATCGCCCACTTGGAATATTCTAATTTTAACCTTCTTGTTGAAGGCTCCGGAGATGCGTGCTTGGTATAGCTCGATTCGTTGCTGAGCCAATAGGTACTTTTCATCTAAGGCCTCGAACTCTTGTAGCCGGCGACGGTAGTTATCGTCCGTCATCAATTGGTAAGTGAGAGCGACGTGGAGCGAGGGTATTTTAGTCTCCAATGGGTGAACTGCCTCACTCCCGTACACCAGGAAGAATGGTGTGTTTCCAGTGGCCGTTCGGACTGTAGTACGGTACGCCCATAAGCATTCACCAAGCTTCTCGTTCTAGTCGTGTTTGTTGGATGATACGAACTTTTTGAGCAACTTGATGATGGTTTTGTTGAATGCTTCTGCCAACCCATTCGCTGCCGGATTGTATGGCATCGAAGCCACATTCTGAATTCGGTATTTGTCGCATAATCGATAGAAGGCGTGGCTTGCGAACTGTGGACCATTATCGTAGATAATCCTTCGGGGCAGTCCAAAGCGATAAATGACGTGATGCTTGAGGAAGCTGATCACGTTTGAAGTCTTTACTTCTGCAAGCGGGACAGCTTTCGCCCATTTGGAGAAGTAATCCGTGATTGCGAGTATGAAGCGATGTCCTCAGGAAGAAGGTGGAGTGATCGGACCGATGATATCCATTCCTCATGCTTCGAATGGCCAGGACGCCACTGTCGGATGTAGAAATTCGGATGGCTGGTGGATGAAGTCCACGTGGACTTGTCAGACTTTGCACTTTCTTGCATAGTCTATCACATCTGCTACCATCATGGGCCAGTAGTAGCCCATTCGGCGAAGACGGTCTTGCAATTTTAGGCCAGACTGATGGGCCCCGTAGACACCGTCATGAGCTTTGCGTACGGCTTCTTTGGCTTCTGCGTTTGACAGACATCGAATCAATAATCCATCGTAGGATCGGCGATACAGCATTTTTGCCTCTGTATCGTAGAAGAATCTGAGAGAACACCTTCTGAGAGAGGTGACTTCCTTTGGGTTCTCGGGCAGGATGTCATAGCTTACGAAGCCTATGAATGGTTGTCTCCAGTCTGGTACTTCGTTGATCGTCTGAGCGGAATGACTCGCCATGAATTAAACATTGTTCTTGGGACAGACCAGTTCATGGCCTATCACGTCTACCCAATGATGAATATGGTTTGGCACTGCTAGGGAAGCGGCAAGGCCTGCTAGGGCATCAGCTTCGATATTTTGGAGTCTGGGGACGTGTTCGATGAAGAACCCTTCAAATGACGAGATGATGTTGATCGCTATTTGGTGATAGGGGATCATATCTTCATGGCGGACTTCGTATGAACCTCGGATCTGATTGACGATTAACTGTGAATCGTCGTATGCTTTAAGATATTCTACCTCCAGCTCTTTTGCAAGTTGGAGGCCAATGACTAACGCGTTGTACTCGGCCACATTGTTAGAGCAAGGTTCCGTGAGGGAGTAAGCGCGATTGATCACCAGTCTGAAAGAAGAAATCAGTACCACCCCGACTCCGACGATGATGTTGCCCTTGGGTCCGGTCCTTGAAGCACCGTCGAAGAACATTCGCCATATATCATCGTGAGATATCGCATGCGAGTCGGCGATCTCATCTGGGATTTCTTTGTATATTCTGGCCGACTCCGAGCCTGGGTGGGCTGCTAAAAAGTCTGCCAGAGCTTGACCTTTAACAGCCTTTTACGGGACGAAGATCATATGGTAGGGAGACAGTAATATTGCCCATGTAGCGAGGCGAGAGCTGAGTGCCCCTGGTTTAGTCATGAGGACCCTGAGGGGGTTGACTCGTGATATCACATGTATGGTTTGCCCCGTGACATAGTGTCGCATCTTTTAAATGGCGAACACCAGGGCGAGGCATTCCTTCTCCACGACGGTATATCGGTGCTCTGTCCCGATCATCATTCGGCTGAGGTAATATATAGCTTGCTCATGGCCTGCATCGTTGTTTTGTGCTAGCAGAGCGTCGAGGGAATGCTCCATTGCTCGTACATAGAGCAGGAATAATTTTCCAGCAACCGGGGCTACCAGGACTTGAGGGTTCGACAAATATTCTTTAATGCTGTCGAAGGCGTGCTGGCATTCTTCATCCCATACGAATGAGATGCCCTTCTTCATGAGATGGGTGAATGGCTGACATCGCCCGGAGAGGTTGGAGATGAACCTCCTGATGTAAGCTAACCTCCCTTGAAGGCCTCGGAGTTCTCTGAGATTTCTTGGGGGACTCATCTCCATGATTGCCTTCGTCTTCTCAGGGTCTACGTGGATACCCTGGGAGGTGATGATGAAACCCAGGAACTTCTCGCTGGATACGCCTAAGAAGGATTTTGTGGGGTTTATTTTCAAATTGTGCGCTCGCATCGGGTCGAACACTGTCCTTAGATCATGCAGATGATCTTCCTTAGAGCAGATTTTGACGTCAATGTCGTCAATATAGCATTCCACTATTTTGCGCAAGTGGTCTCTAAAGATGATGCTCATAGCTCTCTGATAGGTGGCGCCAGCGTTCTTTAAACCGAAAGGCATGACCGTGTAGCAGAACGTGCCTATTGGTGTTCGGAATGATGTATGCTTTTCATCGTCGGGAGACATCTTGATTTGGTTGTACCCTGAGAAACCATCCATAAATGACATACGTTCGAAGCCGCAGGTGTTGTCGATCATGATGTCTGTGATAGGGAGGGGGAACTCATCTTTGGGGCACGCCTCGTTCAGATTGCAGAAGTCGATGTATATTCAAATCTTCCCATTCTTCTTGAGGATCGGTACTATATTGGCGACCCAGTCTGGATGTTGTTCCTCACGAATGAAGCCGCTGGCTATCAGTTTGTTGACTTCGGCTTCGATCGTATCCATGATGCCTGGGCGGAAGCGTCGTTGCTGTTGTTTGACCGGTTTTGCGTCCGGACGAATATTGAGTTTGTAAAGTGCGACCTCTGGGTTCAGTCCTGGCATGTCTTCATAGTTCCAGGCGAAGACATCAATATATTCTTTGACGAGTTCCAGTAGCGATTCTCGCTCTTCGTCTGTCAGGCTTTTACTAGCAAAGATTGGTTTTGGAGAAGAGTCGCTGCCGAGATCCACTTGCATGACCTCATCTTCAGTAGGAGGCTCTCTTTGTTCAAACCGTTTCTCTAATTGTGTATCCAGCTGTTGGGCCTACGGCTCTAACTCGAAGAGTTTAGGAAAGTCTTCACCTTCTTCGTAAGCATCAACGAATGCCTTATTGACAGACAGGACTTGCCTGAAAACATCCCCGATACTGATATCTGAATTAGAAGTTGGTGATCCGGTTGAGTGTGAATGCCAGTCGCATTCCTCATCTGAGCTTTCAGGGGTCATTGCAGGCGTAACATATCCCAGTCTGCATCGGGTCTTGTTGTAGTAGTCCTGTGGTTTGCCAGCCAGGACCGACGACTTTAAAGGTAATCGTCGACCAGTACCGTAGTTCAAACCTGGCGTAGCCTCCAGATCATACCCCTGTTTCTGTATGAGGTATTTGGATTGGGGGCTATATAGATAGAGAGGTAGTCTCCCAGCGTCCGATTCGAGATCGACTTCTTCTATGGCGAAGGGCTGTGGATCATTCTTCCAACCGAAGATGATTGGATGGTCCCCTTCCTCGATTATGCGGTAAGCGTCTTCCACGGGAGTGAGTTGATTTGCTGTTAAATATTTGTCACCTGTGTGTGTAGGTGAGCGCCTATACCGTGTTCCATAGCATACATTATTCAAAGCTTATTAAGCTCGATGTAGTTTAAAGATAACCCTTTATTGATGAAGTAAGGTATCTTTTCTAGCGGAATTACATCATCTGTAGATGGAACATCAGTATGAGCAACCACATACTTGGCCAGTTCTAGCTCTTCTTCGGCCACCCCCTGTATAAATGAAGACTGAGAGGATGACTTGGACAACTTGATTATCAGGGGTTCCGCTGGTGGAGCAGAACGTGGAGTCGTTGGCAAACTAGCAACCCCCAGTTTGGTACTCGATGCTGGGCAGGGAGTGGTTGGCTCGCTAGAAGCCCCAAACTTTGCATCGGGCTGACGTTTCTTTTTGGGAAGACGTATCGTCATTGGCTTGTCGGAGGGATTGAGCTTCTCTGTTTGTGGCCGGCCGACTCTAGGCAGTCTAATTGTCAGTGGCTCCGTTGTGGATCTTGGCGCTTGGCCGGACCTTGGCAGCCGGATTATCATTTGCCTTTCTTGTGCCGAGAGGCCGATTGCATCCTTACGCAGAGCGGCCGTAAGGGGTACGGACTTGCCAGGTTTATGAGCTTGAAGGTGGATCGTCAGAGGTTCTTCTGATCCTGTGGCCGTCTCAGTTCAAGTTTTCACATCTCCTTCACTAAGGTGCCTCTTCGACTTTTTGTATAAGCAGAAGTCTGAGTAGTAGGATTTGACCCCTTTGAAGGGATCGATGTCGGCAAATTCTGTCCTCACGAAGCCCTGCTTGTCAACATACTTGAAGCACTGGTGCAGCGTGGAAGGCACGATCATGTAATCGTGTATCCAAGGGCGCCCCAGGAGAATATTGTAGGAAGTGTCCGCATCTATGACGTAACAAGTCACTTCTGACTGAAGATCGCCAATTTGGCACTTCAAGCAAATCTTTCCAATCGGGTAGCTCCTGTCCGAATTGAAATCGCTGATGGCGGTGCTTGTCGGCGTCAGGCGATGCATAAGAATGCAAAGATGGTGTAATAGACCCTTCGGAATGATGCTTATGGAAGAACCAGGATCAATGTGCATCCGATCCACCTTTACGTCGTCGATGTATCCAGTGTAATATAACGGACGCATGCAGATTGGTTTTGATGAGCATATCCTGTGGAGTGAAGACAATGTTGGGCATCGCTCCTGTGCAAGCGTTATTTTGGAGATCTGCAGGCGGGCTATCTTCTGTGAGGTTGGCCTGAGCCAGATATGCGTCGGCGTTCTGGAGTGCATCGCTCAAATCTAGCGACAATCCTTGGAGAGTCTCAGAAGCTCGTATAATGACAATTTGGCCGGTGTGTTGGCCAATTGTGCCAAGATGTCAAAGTTGTAGGGCCTCTCTAGCCCATGAGATGCCTCTTTTCGGAGGGATTTGTCAAAGCGAGTCTCCTTCGGCCTAGGCTTGTCGGTCGTCAGAGGTTGAGAAGGTCCTGGAGCGTCAGCAGTAGCCGGCTGATGTTCTTCAGTCGAGTTATCTGGCGTAGGTTGGGATTGAGCACCAGACCGAGTGACGACAGCTGTGGCTTCTTCGACATCTGCCAAAATTGTACGGCAGGATCTGACCTTTCTACCCTTCTTGCCAATGGGGAGTGGTGCAGACTGAGTCACCTCAGATACCAAGTTCGGATGGACCCACATGATCTCCCCTCGTGACGTGGTGAGGGGTACTAGACCAGTAGCCTGATCTCGAGGAGGTGGAAGATTAGCAATCTCCATTGTCGTTCGAGGGATGGGTACCATGCCGTCTTGAGTCTCTGTCGAAGGGAAGCTGCCAAACTGTACAGACACCATATTGGCTGCCTCGGTTACCTCCTCGAAGTTAATGGCCAGAGCCTTCGAATCGATGAGATGTTGGATGTATCGCTTCAGTTGGTAGCAGTCGTGTGTAGCATGGTAGACATAGCGGTGGTAATGGCAGTATTTTGGGCTCTCCATTTCTGCTGGCCGAGGTTCCCGTCTTGGTGGAGGGAGCTGAATTCTATCTCCTTGTATGAGCATGTCCAAGATGGGCTTGACATGGCCGTCTTCGAAGAAGTAGGTCATTTGCGGCCATTGCTTGTCTGCCGGTTTTGACTCAGGTTTCTGGGCTGTGTCGGCCACCATAGCCTGCTTGCCCTTGTTGTTCTGATTGTTGGAGGAGTTACCACTATTGTTGTTGTTGGTATTAGGGCGCTTGCCCTTGTCCTCTCCCTCCGAGATGTGCAATCCCAGCTGGCGAGCTTTCTTCAACCTGTCTCCGGCGCTAGTGGCACTGATGATGAACGTCTTCCAGTCCTTGAATTAACTTTCACCCATCCAGAGGCTGATTGTTGGGAGCAGTCTTTTCTGGCAAATTTCAATCAAGGAGGAATCAGGGATGCCAGAAGGCAGCTTCATTGCAGTTTGGCGAAACCGCTCGATATAATTTCTTGTTAGCTCTTTCTCCCCTTGAACGACGTCTATGAGGGTGGACATTGTGACATCCTATCCTACCTCGTAAAATCTCTCCAAGAACATGCGCTTGAAGCTGGTGAAGGAGTCAGGGATGCCAGAAGGCAATCCCTTCCAATGCCCTGATGAATAATCGTGTCAGGATGGCATCGTCATGGGACAGGTGGTCGGTGGTAACCTCGAAGTAAGTGATGTATTGACTTGCAGATGTCTTTCCATCATATGGATTGATGTGGAATGATTTATATTTTGGTGGAAAGGGAACATCTCTCCACGCAGCGGGATACGATTGTCGTATCCTGAGGTCTTGGCAGTTTTCTCGGGCATGGAACATGGCCCGGAGCTCCTGGACCTCTCTTATTGCCTCCCTGGCCTCGTCTGCAGCGGTAGGAGCCAACATTTCAGGAGAATTATTGCCCAGGTTTGGTGCCGCTGAGTTCGAGTCCGCATTGACCACGGGACCCAAGCTTGTTTGGCCAGGCGTCCCTCCTTGCAGAGTAGGGAGGGCTGCTTTGATCTCGTCCACCGATTTGACCAAAGTACGCAGTATGGCCTCCAGAGTGTCGATGCGTTGGCGATCACTGGGACCATCTTGTTCGTCGTTTGTCATGAATGCCGTCTTTACATGAGTAGAAGTGGAAGGGACGGTGGATGACGTGCCCTCCGAATCATACCCCTGTACCGAGAAGTCATCGGGGTATGTAGGAATGTTCTCCTCTGGTTCGGATTCAGAAGGGATAGTACCCCCAGCTTCAGAACTTGCTTCATCTTGAGAGTCATGGACGTCCTCGGAGACGTCGACACCTACTGTATTTGATGGGAGAGTTATTTCCCTGGGCTCGTCTCCTTGGAACATCGGATTATCGTGGATGTTCGGAGGAGCGCTACCCCCAGTTCTAGCAACTCCTAATGGTGTGGATGATGAATCTCCCACTGTAGCAGATTTCATCTTTGAACGGGTACCTTGGAAAACTCTAGTGGTAGACAACTGTTTAGACGATAATTTTTTAGTCATAGTGGTCGAAACCTCGGGCTGGAAACGTTTATCTTCTTCCCTCTCCCATCAGCGGGGATTTTCTGAGTAGAGTTGCAGGAGACAACGGGAGGCGCCTCATCCTCTGAGCTCGGCTGTTGTAATCTTTGGAAGACGGACTGCTGGTCTTCTCCTACCGTTGCGTTATTGCAACAGCAGTTGACAGTGACTTGGGTGCAGTGACGTCCGTGGGAGGATTCTTTGCACTCCGAGGCCTCTTGTCTTTCCTTGCGCTTGTGGAGGATAACCTCACGCAAGTCAGATGGGTCTGGAACGACCATGTTTGCTCCCTGGGTTTTGTGAGACTTTTGGGAACCACTCTGTCCGTTTGCCGCCGGGGGCTAGACTCGAGTGGTTCTGTACAACTTCCCATCAGAGGCCCGCATAACATTATGTGGAGCGCTCGGATGGTCAGAGGTCGGGACAGCGGACTGAGCTTGCCAAGCTCGCGCTGCCCTAGACTTCTTCACTCTAGTGCATGAGGGCACATAGTAGGAAGAGTCTAATTGGTGCTGCAGAGTGTCAGGCATATTTTTTCGGGCGCGTGAGAGATCAGGACCATAGGAAAGGCGATCGAAGACCGATCCTGAGCCGCGTGGAGCAGACAGCATGCGGCTGGAATCAACAGTCTTTATGCGGCTGGCAATCGTAGCCGCATGGGATTTCTTCATGCGGCTGGAAGTCTCGGCCGCATAAGTCTTCTCCATGCGGCTGGAAATCTTAGCCGCATGGGTATTCTGCATTCGGCTGGCAGTTTCGGCCGCATGGACATCATACATGCGGCTGGTAATCTTGGTCGCATGAGTGTTCAGCCTGCGGTTAGTACCTTTGTTCGGCTTCTTCCTGGAGCACATAGAATCATTCTTTGTCCCTCCAAGTCCAGTATCGTAATGCTTTCCTCTGCCGGACTTGGGGACAGCAGAGTCCTTTATGGCTTGAAGTGGGGACGCATGAGAGTTGCATTCACCGTCTTGGAAAGCAGAGAGTACTCCGTCCAGAGCTTGGGGAGGAGCAAATGATTTGGCCTCCACTACCTGCGAGCTTTCTTTGTGCGGGTTCGCTTCTGGACCGGGACAGCGCTCCCGTCGGAGAGCATTTCTTCAAACGCCTGTTGGTCGAAGCGGGCGACCATTTTCTGTTGTATGGAGCTAAGTTTGGCTGCATCCGATTGCGTCACCAACTTCTCAGCCATGGAGAAGTTTGACCCCAGCAGAGTCGCCATCGTGTTCGCTATTGATTATAAAAGAACAGAACAATTATATCGGAAGACTGGACTTTTACTTTACAATACAAACTCGCTTGTACAAAGAAAGCCTAGGGATGAAAACCTAGGTACAGCGATATAAGTACAATTGTTTAGTTTTTCTGGGGGTGACGGTAGAGGCTCGGGAAAGCGACGGCAACTCTGCCTTACTCCTTGGACGATCGGACGCAGCCTTGGCTCTGGTGAAGAAATGCTTCTTGGACGTGTGGGGAGACTCTCTTTCGCCTTCGGTTGCTAGGTCTCTGGATGTCTCTGTAGTGCTCTCTCTCTTTTTTGCTCTGGTCTCCTGAATTCTGCAGCCCGGGGGGTTTGCAAGGGAACGGCACCTTGCTATTTATAGAAGTGAGGGTGTGATCGTTAGGGATTGCAAATAATTGCCTCCTTGAGAAGTCGGAGGTTAAGGATCAATTAATCTGGGCCATTAATTCTGATTGTAGCAAATCTAGGTAATTAACGTGGATTGCATCAAATCTCTGTGTGCAATAAATGTTGATCGTCATGAATATTTGTGATTTGTGATAGCCTACCACGTGTCCAATTTGCTTGATTTGATTTGATTTGGGCAATTATGACGATCGCAATAAATCTGATCAGGGAAGATAAGACTGCCACGTGTCTCAATTGTCGCGAAGAGTGCCACGTGTCTCAACTGGACCGTCCTGGCAGAGCCGCATATGGGTGGTCCTCTCAGCCGTATGAAGCATGCAGCCGCATGGGGATAGGCAGCCGCATGGGAATGGGCAGCCGTATGTGGATGGACAGTTGTATGAGGATGGACAACCGTATGGGGATAGGCGGCCGCATGAAGTGGGCGGCCGCATAACTGCAACAGCCGCATGGAGTAGCCTCGGGACTTGTTGGATTTTGTCAGCTGTAAGGAGATTTTCTCCTCTTTCCTAGGGATACGCCATCATGTCAGTCATTATTGCATCTTTATGTCAGAGCTGTCATAGCTGTCATTTGTCAGAGCAGCCGTCAAGGCATTAAATGCAGCCGAATAAAGAGAAAAACTGTTGAAGGCCACGTGGCTTCTTTCTGGGCTGCATAGAACTATCCGAGCCGCATGGACCCTTGAGCCGCATATACTCCTGAGCCGCATAGGCTTCTGAGTCGCATGGGGATCCTGAGCCGCATGAGGATCTTTCTGTCGGAGCCGTATAGGCCTTTCTTTTTTCTTTTCCATGCTTCTACAGTTGCCATCAGGATCAGGCGGGTTCACTATCTACAGTGACGCCTCAGAGAAGGGTTTGGGTTGTGTCTTGCAGCAGCATGGGATGGTAATTGCCTATGTATCCAGACAGTTACGTCCGCATGAGAAGAACTACCCTACCCATGATTTGGTGTTGGCGGCGGTTATGTTTGCTCTGAAGCTGTGGAAGCACTATCTATACGAAGAACGTGTGGAGATCTTCACAGACCACAAGAGCTTGAAGTATGTGTTTACACAGAAAGAGCTTAATATGAGGCAGCGTAGATGGTTGGAGTTGATGAAGGACTTCGATATTTCATTACAGTACCATCCAGGGAAGGCCAATGTGGTTGCTGATGCCTTGAGTAGGTATCCGGTAGTTTTGTGCTTGACGATGGATCGTCATCTATTTGCAGATTTGGAGAGTTTGGGGATCGAAGTGATCGTGCCCGGAGTTCAGATACAAATATGGGGTCTTCAGATTCAGTCAGACTTGATGGAGAGGATCAAGACAGCTCAGTTTGACGATGTTACCCTACGGTGTATCCAAGAGCAGGTTCGAGCAGGATTGGCAGATATAGAGTTTGTCATTGTGGAGGACGGCACATTGAGGCACGGTTCCAGACTGTGTGTGTCTAGCGGAGAGCTTCGGGAGCAGGTTATGCAGGAGGCCCATCGCTCTCAGTATACTATGCATCCAGGTGCCAATAAGATGTATAGAGATTTGAAGGAGCATGTATGGTGGTATATGATGAAGTGGGAGGTAGCACGCTTCGTAGCCAGGTGTCTAGTCTGTCAGCAGGTTAAGGCAGAAGGGCAGAGGCCAAGAGGACTGTTGCAGCTATTGCACATTCCGGAGTGGAAGTGGGAGCACATTACGATGGATTTTGTTTCTGGATTGCCGCGTTCACCAGGAGGGAAAGACGCGATTTGGGTCATCGTGGACAGGTTGACCAAATCGGCCCACTTTTTGCCATTCAAAGTGGGGACGTCTACGGAGAAGCTAGCGAAGTTGTATATGCGACAGATTGTCAGGATACACGGAGTTCCGGTGAGCATTATCTCGAATCGGGATAGTCGCTTTACTTTCCATTTCTGGCGGAGTCTGCAGACTAGTTTGGGCACTCAGCTCAAATTCAGTACTGCATACCACCCTCAGACGGACGGACAGTCGGAGAGGACTATTCATACTCTCGAGGACATGCTGCGGACTTGTGTTCTAGATTTTGGAGGATCATGGAAGGATCACCTGCACTTGGTAGTGTTTGCATACAATAACAATTACCAGGCCAGCATTGGTATGTCACCATTCGAGGCATTGTACGGGCGTAGATGTCGTACTCCCTTGTCTTGGGACGATGTTGGAGAGCGAGCTTTACTGGGACCTGAGATGGTTGTTGACGCAGCCGAGAAGGTAAAGCTCATCAGGGATCGACTTCGCGTAGCGTAGGACAGACAGCGGTATTGGGCCGACAGCCACCGGAGACCTTTGCAGTTTGAGGTTAGAGATATGGTATTCTTGAGGATTTTACCGACTCGAGGCACTATTCGTTTCGGTGGAGGAGGGAAGCTTAGCCCACGCTATGTCGGACCTTTCGTTATCATCGAAAGGGTCGGTGACGTGTCATACAGACTGGACTTGCCTTCTTCCTTAGCGGGAGGCCACAATGTATTTCATGTATCGCAGTTGAGACGGTATGTGGCAGATCCTAGCCATGTACTGGACCATTCTGAGATTGAGGTGGGACCTACTCTCAGTTTTCTAGAGCAGCCTGTGGAGATTCTGGACCGACGGGAGAAGATGTTGCGGAACCAGTCGATACCCTTAGTTCGCGTAGCTTGGAGGCATCACTCTCCAGGAGAGTCCACCTGGAAGAAGGAGGATGAAATGCGCGAACGATACCCCTATCTTTTCCAGTCTTGAGGTATAATTTTGTTCTTTCTTAATCATGCAGTTTTGACTTTAATTTTGAGGACGAAATTATTTTAAGGGGGGTAGATTTGTAGCATCCACTTTTTCATAGAAGGATATTTCAGTCATTTTAGCTATTTTGGCCTTTTGTGATTTTCTGAATATGTTGACTTATGTTTGTGCTAGCAACTGGTTTAACCTTAGGAGACATTGTATAGGGACTAACCATGCCTTAGAATTATTATTTTCATTTTTAGAATTTATTTTTATGCATTAGATTATTTAAGGCTTTAATTGATTTAATTTAGCCTTTTTGCATGTTAGCCTTTAAGTCTTTTGACTTGGCCCATTTCTACTTGAGAAGGAGTTAGCCCAAGTGAAACCCTAACCCTAGAGAACCCTCCCTTGGCCGCCCAACACAGCAGCACCCCCTCCCCTTTTGCATTCATTTGTAGAATTGTAGCCTCCACAAAGAAACTCTAAAAGATCCACCTCTCCAAAACTCATAAT